>OX638400.1:33764405-34364405 GCA_951813805.1 Limnephilus auricula | reverse complement strand
CCCTATGCTACCGATGGGTATTAAATTTGGTATGTACGCTGGGAATAAAGGCCTGCATAGGAATCAAAAAGAAATTTTTCAAAAAGTTGCAGTTGGGAAAATATCATACTTTTCATGGGCATAATGCAACACTTGGGCTCGAACAATTTTAAAATGTAATTTTCTCCAGCCCTATGCTACCGATTTGCCTAAAATTTGGTATATACGCTTACAATAGTGGCCTGCATAGGAATCAAAAAGAAATTTTGCAAAAAGTTGCATTTGGGAAAATATCATACTTTTCATGGGCATAATGCAACACTTGGGCTCGAACAATTTTAAAATGTAATTTTCTCCAGCCCTATGCTACCGATTTGCCTGAAATTTAGTATGTACGCTTACAATAGTGGCCTGCATAGGAATCAAAAATAAATTTTGCAAAAAGTTGCAGTTGGGAAAATATCATACTTTTCATGGGCATAATGCAACACTTGGGCTCGAACAATTTTAAAATGTAATTTTCTCCAGCCCTATGCTACCGATGGGTATGAAATTTGGTATGTACGCTGAGAATAAAGGCCTGCATAGGAATCAAAAAGAAATTTTTCAAAAAGTTGCAGTTGGGAAAATATCATACTTTTCATGGGCATAATGCAACACTTGGGCTCGAACAATTTTAAAATGTAATTTTCTCCAGCCCTATGCTACCGATTTTCCTTAAATTTGGTATATACGCTTACAATAAGGGCCTGCATAGGAATCAAAAAGAAATTTTGCAAAAAGTTGCAGTTGGGAAAATATCATACTTTTCATGGGCATAATGCAACACTTGGGCTCGAACAATTTTAAAATGTAATTTTCTCCAGCCCTATGCTACCGATTTTCCTTAAATTTGGTATATACGCTTACAATAGTGGCCTGCATAGGAATCAAAAAGAAATTTTGCAAAAAGTTGCAGTTCGGAAAATATCATACTTTTCATGGGCATAATGCAACACTTTGGCTCGAAAAATTTTAAAATGTAATATTCTCCGGCCCTATGCTACCGATGGGTATGAAATTTGGTATGTACGCTGAGAATAAAGGCTTGCATAGGAATCAAAAAGAAATTTTTCAAAAAGTTGCAGTTGGGAAAATATCAAAATATCATGGGCATAATGCAACACTTGGGCTCGAACAATTTTAAAATGTAATTTTCTCAAGCCCTATGCTACCGATTTGCCTTAAATTTGGTATATACGCTTACAATAGTGGCCTGCATAGGAATCAAAAATAAATTTTGCAAAAAGTTGCAGTTGGGAAAATATCATACTTTTCATGGGCATAATGCAACACTTGGGCTCGAACAATTTTAAAATGTAATTTTCTCCGGCCCTATGCTACCGATGGGTATTAAATTTGGTATGTACGCTGGGAATAAAGGCCTGCATAGGAATCAAAAAGAAATTTTTCAAAAAGTTGCAGTTGGGAAAATATCATACTTTTCATGGGCATAATGCAACACTTGGGCTCGAACAATTTTAAAATGTAATTTTCTCCAGCCCTATGCTACCGATTTGCCTTAAATTTGGTATATACGCTTACAATAGTGGCCTGCATAGGAATCAAAAATAAATTTTGCAAAAAGTTGCAGTTCGGAAAATATCATACTTTTCATGGGCATAATGCAACACTTTGGCTCGAAAATTTTTAAAATGTAATATTCTCCGGCCCTATGCTACCGATGGGTATGAAATTTGGTATGTACGCTGAGAATAAAGGCTTGCATAGGAATCAAAAAGAAATTTTTCAAAAAGTTGCAGTTGGGAAAATATCAAAATATCATGGGCATAATGCAACACTTGGGCTCGAACAATTTTAAAATGTAATTTTCTCCAGCCCTATGCTACCGATTTGCCTTAAATTTGGTATATACGCTTACAATAGTGGCCTGCATAGGAATCAAAAATAAATTTTGCAAAAAGTTGCAGTTCGGAAAATATCATACTTTTCATGGGCATAATGCAACACTTGGGCTCGAACAATTTTAAAATGTAATTTTCTCCGGCCCTATGCTACCGATGGGTATGAAATTTGGTATGTACGCTGAGAATAAAGGCCTGCATAGGAATCAAAAAGAAATTTTTCAAAAAGTTGCAGTTGGGAAAATATCATACTTTTCATGGGCATAATGCAACACTTGGGCTCGAACAATTTTAAAATGTAATTTTCTCCAGCCCTATGCTGCCGATTTGCCTGAAATTTGGTATGTACGCTAAGAATAGTGGCCTGCATAGGAATCAAAAAGAAATTTTGACAAAAGTTGCATTTGGGAAAATATCATACTTTTCATGGGCATAATGCAACACTTGGGCTCGAACAATTTTAAAATGTAATTTTCTCCAGCCCTATGCTACCGATTTGCCTAAAATTTGGTATATACGCTTACAATAGTGGCCTGCATAGGAATCAAAAAGAAATTTTGCAAAAAGTTGCATTTGGGAAAATATCATACTTTTCATGGGCATAATGCAACACTTGGGCTCGAACAATTTTAAAATGTAATTTTCTCCAGCCCTATGCTACCGATTTGCCTGAAATTTAGTATGTACGCTTACAATAGTGGCCTGCATAGGAATCAAAAATAAATTTTGCAAAAAGTTGCAGTTGGGAAAATATCATACTTTTCATGGGCATAATGCAACACTTGGGCTCGAACAATTTTATAATGTAATTTTCTCCAGCCCTATGCTACCGATTTTCCTTAAATTTGGTATATACGCTTACAATAAGGGCCTGCATAGGAATCAAAAAGAAATTTAGCAAAAAGTTGCAGTTGGGAAAACATCATACTTTTCATGGGCATAATGCAACACTTGGGCTCGAACAATTTTATGGGCATAATGCAACACTTGGGCTCGAACAATTTTAAAATGTAATTTTCTCCAGCCCTATGCTACCGATTTGCCTAAAATTTGGTATATACGCTTACAGTAGTGGCCTGCATAGGAATCAAAAAGAAATTTTGCAAAAAGTTGCATTTGGGAAAATATCATACTTTTCATGGGCATAATGCAACACTTGGGCTCGAACAATTTTAAAATGTAATTTTCTCCAGCCCTATGCTACCGATTTGCCTGAAATTTAGTATGTACGCTTACAATAGTGGCCTGCATAGGAATCAAAAATAAATTTTGCAAAAAGTTGCAGTTGGGAAAATATCATACTTTTCATGGGCATAATGCAACACTTGGGCTCGAACAATTTTAAAATGTAATTTTCTCCAGCCCTATGCTACCGATTTGCCTTAAATTTGGTATATACGCTTACAATAGTGGCCTGCATAGGAATCAAAAATAAATTTTGCAAAAAGTTGCAGTTCGGAAAATATCATACTTTTCATGGGCATAATGCAACACTTTGGCTCGAAAAATTTTAAAATGTAATATTCTCCGGCCCTATGCTACCGATGGGTATGAAATTTGGTATGTACGCTGAGAATAAAGGCTTGCATAGGAATCAAAAAGAAATTTTTCAAAAAGTTGCAGTTGGGAAAATATCAAAATATCATGGGCATAATGCAACACTTGGGCTCGAACAATTTTAAAATGTAATTTTCTCAAGCCCTATGCTACCGATTTGCCTTAAATTTGGTATATACGCTTACAATAGTGGCCTGCATAGGAATCAAAAATAAATTTTGCAAAAAGTTGCAGTTGGGAAAATATCATACTTTTCATGGGCATAATGCAACACTTGGGCTCGAACAATTTTAAAATGTAATTTTCTCCGGCCCTATGCTACCGATGGGTATGAAATTTGGTATGTACGCTGGGAATAAAGGCCTGCATAGGAATCAAAAAGAAATTTTTCAAAAAGTTGCAGTTGGGAAAATATCATACTTTTCATGGGCATAATGCAACACTTGGGCTCGAACAATTTTAAAATGTAATTTTCTCCAGCCCTATGCTACCGATTTGCCTTAAATTTGGTATATACGCTTACAATAGTGGCCTGCATAGGAATCAAAAATAAATTTTGCAAAAAGTTGCAGTTCGGAAAATATCATACTTTTCATGGGCATAATGCAACACTTTGGCTCGAAAAATTTTAAAATGTAATATTCTCCGGCCCTATGCTACCGATGGGTATGAAATTTGGTATGTACGCTGAGAATAAAGGCTTGCATAGGAATCAAAAAGAAATTTTTCAAAAAGTTGCAGTTGGGAAAATATCAAAATATCATGGGCATAATGCAACACTTGGGCTCGAACAATTTTAAAATGTAATTTTCTCAAGCCCTATGCTACCGATTTGCCTTAAATTTGGTATATACGCTTACAATAGTGGCCTGCATAGGAATCAAAAATAAATTTTGCAAAAAGTTGCAGTTCGGAAAATATCATACTTTTCATGGGCATAATGCAACACTTTGGCTCGAAAATTTTTAAAATGTAATATTCTCCGGCCCTATGCTACCGATGGGTATGAAATTTGGTATGTACGCTGAGAATAAAGGCTTGCATAGGAATCAAAAAGAAATTTTTCAAAAAGTTGCAGTTGGGAAAATATCAAAATATCATGGGCATAATGCAACACTTGGGCTCGAACAATTTTAAAATGTAATTTTCTCCAGCCCTATGCTACCGATTTGCCTTAAATTTGGTATATACGCTTACAATAGTGGCCTGCATAGGAATCAAAAATAAATTTTGCAAAAAGTTGCAGTTCGGAAAATATCATACTTTTCATGGGCATAATGCAACACTTTGGCTCGAAAATTTTTAAAATGTAATATTCTCCGGCCCTATGCTACCGATGGGTATGAAATTTGGTATGTACGCTGAGAATAAAGGCTTGCATAGGAATCAAAAAGAAATTTTTCAAAAAGTTGCAGTTGGGAAAATATCAAAATATCATGGGCATAATGCAACACTTGGGCTCGAACAATTTTAAAATGTAATTTTCTCCAGCCCTATGCTACCGATTTGCCTTAAATTTGGTATATACGCTTACAATAGTGGCCTGCATAGGAATCAAAAATAAATTTTGCAAAAAGTTGCAGTTCGGAAAATATCATACTTTTCATGGGCATAATGCAACACTTGGGCTCGAACAATTTTAAAATGTAATTTTCTCCGGCCCTATGCTACCGATGGGTATGAAATTTGGTATGTACGCTGAGAATAAAGGCCTGCATAGGAATCAAAAAGAAATTTTTCAAAAAGTTGCAGTTGGGAAAATATCATACTTTTCATGGGCATAATGCAACACTTGGGCTCGAACAATTTTAAAATGTAATTTTCTCCAGCCCTATGCTACCGATTTGCCTGAAATTTAGTATGTACGCTTACAATAGTGGCCTGCATAGGAATCAAAAATAAATTTTGCAAAAAGTTGCAGTTGGGAAAATATCATACTTTTCATGGGCATAATGCAACACTTGGGCTCGAACAATTTTAAAATGTAATTTTCTCCAGCCCTATGCTACCGATTTTCCTTAAATTTGGTATATACGCTTACAATAAGGGCCTGCATAGGAATCAAAAATAAATTTTGCAAAAAGTTGCATTTGGGAAAATATCATACTTTTCATGGGCATAATGCAACACTTGGGCTCGAACAATTTTAAAATGTAATTTTCTCCGGCCCTATGCTACCGATGGGTATGAAATTTGGTATGTACGCTGAGAATAAAGGCCTGCATAGGAATCAAAAAGAAATTTTTCAAAAAGTTGCAGTTGGGAAAATATCATACTTTTCATGGGCATAATGCAACACTTGGGCTCGAACAATTTTAAAATGTAATTTTCTCCAGCCCTATGCTACCGATTTGCCTGAAATTTAGTATGTACGCTTACAATAGTGGCCTGCATAGGAATCAAAAATAAATTTTGCAAAAAGTTGCAGTTGGGAAAATATCATACTTTTCATGGGCATAATGCAACACTTGGGCTCGAACAATTTTAAAATGTAATTTTCTCCAGCCCTATGCTACCGATTTGCCTTAAATTTGGTATATACGCTTACAATAGTGGCCTGCATAGGAATCAAAAATAAATTTTGCAAAAAGTTGCATTTGGGAAAATATCATACTTTTCATGGGCATAATGCAACACTTGGGCTCGAACAATTTTAAAATGTAATTTTCTCCAGCCCTATGCTACCGATTTGCCTAAAATTTGGTATATACGCTTACAATAGTGGCCTGCATAGGAATCAAAAAGAAATTTTGCAAAAAGTTGCATTTGGGAAAATATCATACTTTTCATGGGCATAATGCAACACTTGGGCTCGAACAATTTTAAAATGTAATTTTCTCCAGCCCTATGCTACCGATTTGCCTGAAATTTAGTATGTACGCTTACAATAGTGGCCTGCATAGGAATCAAAAATAAATTTTGCAAAAAGTTGCAGTTGGGAAAATATCATACTTTTCATGGGCATAATGCAACACTTGGGCTCGAACAATTTTAAAATGTAATTTTCTCCAGCCCTATGCTACCGATTTTCCTTAAATTTGGTATATACGCTTACAATAAGGGCCTGCATAGGAATCAAAAAGAAATTTAGCAAAAAGTTGCAGTTGGGAAAACATCATACTTTTCATGGGCATAATGCAACACTTGGGCTCGAACAATTTTATGGGCATAATGCAACACTTGGGCTCGAACAATTTTAAAATGTAATTTTCTCCAGCCCTATGCTACCGATTTGCCTAAAATTTGGTATATACGCTTACAGTAGTGGCCTGCATAGGAATCAAAAAGAAATTTTGCAAAAAGTTGCATTTGGGAAAATATCATACTTTTCATGGGCATAATGCAACACTTGGGCTCGAACAATTTTAAAATGTAATTTTCTCCAGCCCTATGCTACCGATTTGCCTGAAATTTAGTATGTACGCTTACAATAGTGGCCTGCATAGGAATCAAAAATAAATTTTGCAAAAAGTTGCAGTTGGGAAAATATCATACTTTTCATGGGCATAATGCAACACTTGGGCTCGAACAATTTTAAAATGTAATTTTCTCCAGCCCTATGCTACCGATTTGCCTTAAATTTGGTATATACGCTTACAATAGTGGCCTGCATAGGAATCAAAAATAAATTTTGCAAAAAGTTGCAGTTCGGAAAATATCATACTTTTCATGGGCATAATGCAACACTTTGGCTCGAAAAATTTTAAAATGTAATATTCTCCGGCCCTATGCTACCGATGGGTATGAAATTTGGTATGTACGCTGAGAATAAAGGCTTGCATAGGAATCAAAAAGAAATTTTTCAAAAAGTTGCAGTTGGGAAAATATCAAAATATCATGGGCATAATGCAACACTTGGGCTCGAACAATTTTAAAATGTAATTTTCTCAAGCCCTATGCTACCGATTTGCCTTAAATTTGGTATATACGCTTACAATAGTGGCCTGCATAGGAATCAAAAATAAATTTTGCAAAAAGTTGCAGTTGGGAAAATATCATACTTTTCATGGGCATAATGCAACACTTGGGCTCGAACAATTTTAAAATGTAATTTTCTCCGGCCCTATGCTACCGATGGGTATGAAATTTGGTATGTACGCTGGGAATAAAGGCCTGCATAGGAATCAAAAAGAAATTTTTCAAAAAGTTGCAGTTGGGAAAATATCATACTTTTCATGGGCATAATGCAACACTTGGGCTCGAACAATTTTAAAATGTAATTTTCTCCAGCCCTATGCTACCGATTTGCCTTAAATTTGGTATATACGCTTACAATAGTGGCCTGCATAGGAATCAAAAATAAATTTTGCAAAAAGTTGCAGTTCGGAAAATATCATACTTTTCATGGGCATAATGCAACACTTTGGCTCGAAAAATTTTAAAATGTAATATTCTCCGGCCCTATGCTACCGATGGGTATGAAATTTGGTATGTACGCTGAGAATAAAGGCTTGCATAGGAATCAAAAAGAAATTTTTCAAAAAGTTGCAGTTGGGAAAATATCAAAATATCATGGGCATAATGCAACACTTGGGCTCGAACAATTTTAAAATGTAATTTTCTCAAGCCCTATGCTACCGATTTGCCTTAAATTTGGTATATACGCTTACAATAGTGGCCTGCATAGGAATCAAAAATAAATTTTGCAAAAAGTTGCAGTTGGGAAAATATCATACTTTTCATGGGCATAATGCAACACTTGGGCTCGAACAATTTTAAAATGTAATTTTCTCCAGCCCTATGCTACCTATTTGCCTTAAATTTGGTATATACGCTTACAATAGTGGCCTGCATAGGAATCAAAAAGAAATTTTGCAAAAAGTTGCATTTGTGAAAATATCATACTTTTCATGGGCATAATGCAACACTTGGGCTCGAACAATTTTAAAATGTAATTTTCTCCAGTCCTATGCTACCGATTTGCCTGAAATTTAGTATGTACGCTAACAATAGTGGCCTGCATAGGAATCAAAAATAAATTTTGCAAAAAGTTGCAGTTGGGAAAATATCATACTTTTCATGGGCATAATGCAACACTTGGGCTCGAACAATTTTAAAATGTAATTTTCTCCAGCCCTATGCTACCTATTTGCCTTAAATTTGGTATATACGCTTACAATAGTGGCCTGCATAGGAATCAAAAAGAAATTTTGCAAAAAGTTGCATTTGTGAAAATATCATACTTTTCATGGGCATAATGCAACACTTGGGCTCGAACAATTTTAAAATGTAATTTTCTCCAGTCCTATGCTACCTATTTGCCTGAAATTTAGTATGTACGCTAACAATAGTGGCCTGCATAGGAATCAAAAATAAATTTTGCAAAAAGTTGCAGTTGGGAAAATATCATACTTTTCATGGGCATAATGCAACACTTGGGCTCGAACAATTTTAAAATGTAATTTTCTCCAGCCCTATGCTACCTATTTGCCTTAAATTTGGTATATACGCTTACAATAGTGGCCTGCATAGGAATCAAAAAGAAATTTTGCAAAAAGTTGCATTTGTGAAAATATCATACTTTTCATGGGCATAATGCAACACTTGGGCTCGAACAATTTTAAAATGTAATTTTCTCAAGCCCTATGCTACCGATTTGCCTTAAATTTGGTATATACGCTTACAATAGTGGCCTGCATAGGAATCAAAAATAAATTTTGCAAAAAGTTGCAGTTGGGAAAATATCATACTTTTCATGGGCATAATGCAACACTTGGGCTCGAACAATTTTAAAATGTAATTTTCTCCAGCCCTATGCTACCGATTTGCCTAAAATTTGGTATATACGCTTACAGTAGTGGCCTGCATAGGAATCAAAAATAAATTTTGCAAAAAGTTGCAGTTCGGAAAATATCATACTTTTCATGGGCATAATGCAACACTTTGGCTCGAAAAATTTTAAAATGTAATATTCTCCGGCCCTATGCTACCGATTTGCCTTAAATTTGGTATATACGCTTACAATAGTGGCCTGCATAGGAATCAAAAATAAATTTTGCAAAAAGTTGCAGTTCGGAAAATATCATACTTTTCATGGGCATAATGCAACACTTTGGCTCGAAAAATTTTAAAATGTAATATTCTCCGGCCCTATGCTACCGATGGGTATGAAATTTGGTATGTACGCTGATAATAAAGGCTTGCATAGGAATCAAAAAGAAATTTTTCAAAAAGTTGCAGTTGGGAAAATATCAAAATATCATGGGCATAATGCAACACTTGGGCTCGAACAATTTTAAAATGTAATTTTCTCAAGCCCTATGCTACCGATTTGCCTTAAATTTGGTATATACGCTTACAATAGTGGCCTGCATAGGAATCAAAAATAAATTTTGCAAAAAGTTGCAGTTGGGAAAATATCATACTTTTCATGGGCATAATGCAACACTTGGGCTCGAACAATTTTAAAATGTAATTTTCTCCGGCCCTATGCTACCGATGGGTATTAAATTTGGTATGTACGCTGGGAATAAAGGCCTGCATAGGAATCAAAAAGAAATTTTTCAAAAAGTTGCAGTTGGGAAAATATCATACTTTTCATGGGCATAATGCAACACTTGGGCTCGAACAATTTTAAAATGTAATTTTCTCCAGCCCTATGCTACCGATTTGCCTTAAATTTGGTATATACGCTTACAATAGTGGCCTGCATAGGAATCAAAAATAAATTTTGCAAAAAGTTGCAGTTCGGAAAATATCATACTTTTCATGGGCATAATGCAACACTTTGGCTCGAAAAATTTTAAAATGTAATATTCTCCGGCCCTATGCTACCGATGGGTATGAAATTTGGTATGTACGCTGAGAATAAAGGCTTGCATAGGAATCAAAAAGAAATTTTTCAAAAAGTTGCAGTTGGGAAAATATCAAAATATCATGGGCATAATGCAACACTTGGGCTCGAACAATTTTAAAATGTAATTTTCTCAAGCCCTATGCTACCGATTTGCCTTAAATTTGGTATATACGCTTACAATAGTGGCCTGCATAGGAATCAAAAATAAATTTTGCAAAAAGTTGCAGTTGGGAAAATATCATACTTTTCATGGGCATAATGCAACACTTGGGCTCGAACAATTTTAAAATGTAATTTTCTCCGGCCCTATGCTACCGATGGGTATGAAATTTGGTATGTACGCTGAGAATAAAGGCCTGCATAGGAATCAAAAAGAAATTTTTCAAAAAGTTGCAGTTGGGAAAATATCATACTTTTCATGGGCATAATGCAACACTTGGGCTCGAACAATTTTAAAATGTAATTTTCTCCAGCCCTATGCTGCCGATTTGCCTGAAATTTGGTATGTACGCTAAGAATAGTGGCCTGCATAGGAATCAAAAAGAAATTTTGACAAAAGTTGCATTTGGGAAAATATCATACTTTTCATGGGCATAATGCAACACTTGGGCTCGAACAATTTTAAAATGTAATTTTCTCCAGCCCTATGCTACCGATTTGCCTAAAATTTGGTATATACGCTTACAATAGTGGCCTGCATAGGAATCAAAAAGAAATTTTGCAAAAAGTTGCATTTGTGAAAATATCATACTTTTCATGGGCATAATGCAACACTTGGGCTCGAACAATTTTAAAATGTAATTTTCTCCAGCCCTATGCTACCGATTTGCCTGAAATTTAGTATGTACGCTTACAATAGTGGCCTGCATAGGAATCAAAAATAAATTTTGCAAAAAGTTGCAGTTGGGAAAATATCATACTTTTCATGGGCATAATGCAACACTTGGGCTCGAACAATTTTAAAATGTAATTTTCTCCAGCCCTATGCTACCGATGGGTATGAAATTTGGTATGTACGCTGAGAATAAAGGCCTGCATAGGAATCAAAAAGAAATTTTTCAAAAAGTTGCAGTTGGGAAAATATCATACTTTTCATGGGCATAATGCAACACTTGGGCTCGAACAATTTTAAAATGTAATTTTCTCCAGCCCTATGCTACCGATTTTCCTTAAATTTGGTATATACGCTTACAATAAGGGCCTGCATAGGAATCAAAAAGAAATTTTGCAAAAAGTTGCAGTTGGGAAAATATCATACTTTTCATGGGCATAATGCAACACTTGGGCTCGAACAATTTTAAAATGTAATTTTCTCCAGCCCTATGCTACCGATTTTCCTTAAATTTGGTATATACGCTTACAATAGTGGCCTGCATAGGAATCAAAAAGAAATTTTGCAAAAAGTTGCAGTTCGGAAAATATCATACTTTTCATGGGCATAATGCAACACTTTGGCTCGAAAAATTTTAAAATGTAATATTCTCCGGCCCTATGCTACCGATGGGTATGAAATTTGGTATGTACGCTGAGAATAAAGGCTTGCATAGGAATCAAAAAGAAATTTTTCAAAAAGTTGCAGTTGGGAAAATATCAAAATATCATGGGCATAATGCAACACTTGGGCTCGAACAATTTTAAAATGTAATTTTCTCAAGCCCTATGCTACCGATTTGCCTTAAATTTGGTATATACGCTTACAATAGTGGCCTGCATAGGAATCAAAAATAAATTTTGCAAAAAGTTGCAGTTGGGAAAATATCATACTTTTCATGGGCATAATGCAACACTTGGGCTCGAACAATTTTAAAATGTAATTTTCTCCGGCCCTATGCTACCGATGGGTATTAAATTTGGTATGTACGCTGGGAATAAAGGCCTGCATAGGAATCAAAAAGAAATTTTTCAAAAAGTTGCAGTTGGGAAAATATCATACTTTTCATGGGCATAATGCAACACTTGGGCTCGAACAATTTTAAAATGTAATTTTCTCCAGCCCTATGCTACCGATTTGCCTTAAATTTGGTATATACGCTTACAATAGTGGCCTGCATAGGAATCAAAAATAAATTTTGCAAAAAGTTGCAGTTCGGAAAATATCATACTTTTCATGGGCATAATGCAACACTTTGGCTCGAAAAATTTTAAAATGTAATATTCTCCGGCCCTATGCTACCGATGGGTATGAAATTTGGTATGTACGCTGAGAATAAAGGCTTGCATAGGAATCAAAAAGAAATTTTTCAAAAAGTTGCAGTTGGGAAAATATCAAAATATCATGGGCATAATGCAACACTTGGGCTCGAACAATTTTAAAATGTAATTTTCTCCAGCCCTATGCTACCGATTTGCCTTAAATTTGGTATATACGCTTACAATAGTGGCCTGCATAGGAATCAAAAATAAATTTTGCAAAAAGTTGCAGTTCGGAAAATATCATACTTTTCATGGGCATAATGCAACACTTGGGCTCGAACAATTTTAAAATGTAATTTTCTCCGGCCCTATGCTACCGATGGGTATGAAATTTGGTATGTACGCTGAGAATAAAGGCCTGCATAGGAATCAAAAAGAAATTTTTCAAAAAGTTGCAGTTGGGAAAATATCATACTTTTCATGGGCATAATGCAACACTTGGGCTCGAACAATTTTAAAATGTAATTTTCTCCAGCCCTATGCTGCCGATTTGCCTGAAATTTGGTATGTACGCTAAGAATAGTGGCCTGCATAGGAATCAAAAAGAAATTTTGACAAAAGTTGCATTTGGGAAAATATCATACTTTTCATGGGCATAATGCAACACTTGGGCTCGAACAATTTTAAAATGTAATTTTCTCCAGCCCTATGCTACCGATTTGCCTAAAATTTGGTATATACGCTTACAATAGTGGCCTGCATAGGAATCAAAAAGAAATTTTGCAAAAAGTTGCAGTTGGGAAAATATCATACTTTTCATGGGCATAATGCAACACTTGGGCTCGAACAATTTTAAAATGTAATTTTCTCCAGCCCTATGCTACCGATTTTCCTTAAATTTGGTATATACGCTTACAATAAGGGCCTGCATAGGAATCAAAAAGAAATTTAGCAAAAAGTTGCAGTTGGGAAAACATCATACTTTTCATGGGCATAATGCAACACTTGGGCTCGAACAATTTTAAAATGTAATTTTCTCCAGCCCTATGCTGCCGATTTGCCTGAAATTTGGTATGTACGCTAAGAATAGTGGCCTGCATAGGAATCAAAAAGAAATTTTGACAAAAGTTGCATTTGGGAAAATATCATACTTTTCATGGGCATAATGCAACACTTGGGCTCGAACAATTTTAAAATGTAATTTTCTCCAGCCCTATGCTACCGATTTGCCTAAAATTTGGTATATACGCTTACAGTAGTGGCCTGCATAGGAATCAAAAAGAAATTTTGCAAAAAGTTGCATTTGGGAAAATATCATACTTTTCATGGGCATAATGCAACACTTGGGCTCGAACAATTTTAAAATGTAATTTTCTCCAGCCCTATGCTACCGATTTGCCTGAAGGCCTGCATAGGAATCAAAAAGAAATTTTTCAAAAAGTTGCAGTTGGGAAAATATCATACTTTTCATGGGCATAATGCAACACTTGGGCTCGAACAATTTTAAAATGTAATTTTCTCCAGCCCTATGCTACCGATTTGCCTTAAATTTGGTATATACGCTAACAATAGTGGCCTGCATAGGAATCAAAAATAAATTTTGCAAAAAGTTGCATTTGTGAAAATATCATACTTTTCATGGGCATAATGCAACACTTGGGCTCGAACAATTTTAAAATGTAATTTTCTCAAGCCCTATGCTACCGATTTGCCTTAAATTTGGTATATACGCTTACAATAGTGGCCTGCATAGGAATCAAAAATAAATTTTGCAAAAAGTTGCAGTTGGGAAAATATCATACTTTTCATGGGCATAATGCAACACTTTGGCTCGAAAAATTTTAAAATGTAATATTCTCCGGCCCTATGCTACCGATTTGCCTTAAATTTGGTATATACGCTTACAATAGTGGCCTGCATAGGAATCAAAAATAAATTTTGCAAAAAGTTGCAGTTCGGAAAATATCATACTTTTCATGGGCATAATGCAACACTTTGGCTCGAAAAATTTTAAAATGTAATATTCTCCGGCCCTATGCTACCGATGGGTATGAAATTTGGTATGTACGCTGAGAATAAAGGCTTGCATAGGAATCAAAAAGAAATTTTTCAAAAAGTTGCAGTTGGGAAAATATCAAAATATCATGGGCATAATGCAACACTTGGGCTCGAACAATTTTAAAATGTAATTTTCTCAAGCCCTATGCTACCGATTTGCCTTAAATTTGGTATATACGCTTACAATAGTGGCCTGCATAGGAATCAAAAATAAATTTTGCAAAAAGTTGCAGTTGGGAAAATATCATACTTTTCATGGGCATAATGCAACACTTGGGCTCGAACAATTTTAAAATGTAATTTTCTCCGGCCCTATGCTACCGATGGGTATTAAATTTGGTATGTACGCTGGGAATAAAGGCCTGCATAGGAATCAAAAAGAAATTTTTCAAAAAGTTGCAGTTGGGAAAATATCATACTTTTCATGGGCATAATGCAACACTTGGGCTCGAACAATTTTAAAATGTAATTTTCTCCAGCCCTATGCTACCGATTTGCCTTAAATTTGGTATATACGCTAACAATAGTGGCCTGCATAGGAATCAAAAATAAATTTTGCAAAAAGTTGCATTTGTGAAAATATCATACTTTTCATGGGCATAATGCAACACTTGGGCTCGAACAATTTTAAAATGTAATTTTCTCAAGCCCTATGCTACCGATTTGCCTTAAATTTGGTATATACGCTTACAATAGTGGCCTGCATAGGAATCAAAAATAAATTTTGCAAAAAGTTGCAGTTGGGAAAATATCATACTTTTCATGGGCATAATGCAACACTTGGGCTCGAACAATTTTAAAATGTAATTTTCTCCAGCCCTATGCTACCGATTTGCCTAAAATTTGGTATATACGCTTACAGTAGTGGCCTGCATAGGAATCAAAAATAAATTTTGCAAAAAGTTGCAGTTCGGAAAATATCATACTTTTCATGGGCATAATGCAACACTTTGGCTCGAAAAATTTTAAAATGTAATATTCTCCGGCCCTATGCTACCGATGGGTATGAAATTTGGTATGTACGCTGAGAATAAAGGCTTGCATAGGAATCAAAAAGAAAATTTTCAAAAAGTTGCAGTTGGGAAAATATCAAAATATCATGGGCATAATGCAACACTTGGGCTCGAACAATTTTAAAATGTAATTTTCTCAAGCCCTATGCTACCGATTTGCCTTAAATTTGGTATATACGCTTACAATAGTGGCCTGCATAGGAATCAAAAATAAATTTTGCAAAAAGTTGCAGTTGGGAAAATATCATACTTTTCATGGGCATAATGCAACACTTGGGCTCGAACAATTTTAAAATGTAATTTTCTCCGGCCCTATGCTACCGATGGGTATTAAATTTGGTATGTACGCTGGGAATAAATGCCTGCATAGGAATCAAAAAGAAATTTTTCAAAAAGTTGCAGTTGGGAAAATATCATACTTTTCATGGGCATAATGCAACACTTGGGCTCGAACAATTTTAAAATGTAATTTTCTCCAGCCCTATGCTACCGATTTGCCTTAAATTTGGTATATACGCTAACAATAGTGGCCTGCATAGGAATCAAAAATAAATTTTGCAAAAAGTTGCAGTTCGGAAAATATCATACTTTTCATGGGCATAATGCAACACTTTGGCTCGAAAAATTTTAAAATGTAATATTCTCCGGCCCTATGCTACCGATGGGTATGAAATTTGGTATGTACGCTGAGAATAAAGGCTTGCATAGGAATCAAAAAGAAATTTTTCAAAAAGTTGCAGTTGGGAAAATATCAAAATATCATGGGCATAATGCAACACTTGGGCTCGAACAATTTTAAAATGTAATTTTCTCAAGCCCTATGCTACCGATTTGCCTTAAATTTGGTATATACGCTTACAATAGTGGCCTGCATAGGAATCAAAAATAAATTTTGCAAAAAGTTGCAGTTGGGAAAATATCATACTTTTCATGGGCATAATGCAACACTTGGGCTCGAACAATTTTAAAATGTAATTTTCTCCGGCCCTATGCTACCGATGGGTATGAAATTTGGTATGTACGCTGAGAATAAAGGCCTGCATAGGAATCAAAAAGAAATTTTTCAAAAAGTTGCAGTTGGGAAAATATCATACTTTTCATGGGCATAATGCAACACTTGGGCTCGAACAATTTTAAAATGTAATTTTCTCCAGCCCTATGCTGCCGATTTGCCTGAAATTTGGTATGTACGCTAAGAATAGTGGCCTGCATAGGAATCAAAAAGAAATTTTGACAAAAGTTGCATTTGGGAAAATATCATACTTTTCATGGGCATAATGCAACACTTGGGCTCGAACAATTTTAAAATGTAATTTTCTCCAGCCCTATGCTACCGATTTGCCTAAAATTTGGTATATACGCTTACAATAGTGGCCTGCATAGGAATCAAAAAGAAATTTTGCAAAAAGTTGCATTTGGGAAAATATCATACTTTTCATGGGCATAATGCAACACTTGGGCTCGAACAATTTTAAAATGTAATTTTCTCCAGCCCTATGCTACCGATTTGCCTGAAATTTAGTATGTACGCTTACAATAGTGGCCTGCATAGGAATCAAAAATAAATTTTGCAAAAAGTTGCAGTTGGGAAAATATCATACTTTTCATGGGCATAATGCAACACTTGGGCTCGAACAATTTTAAAATGTAATTTTCTCCAGCCCTATGCTACCGATGGGTATGAAATTTGGTATGTACGCTGAGAATAAAGGCCTGCATAGGAATCAAAAAGAAATTTTTCAAAAAGTTGCAGTTGGGAAAATATCATACTTTTCATGGGCATAATGCAACACTTGGGCTCGAACAATTTTAAAATGTAATTTTCTCCAGCCCTATGCTACCGATTTTCCTTAAATTTGGTATATACGCTTACAATAAGGGCCTGCATAGGAATCAAAAAGAAATTTTGCAAAAAGTTGCAGTTGGGAAAATATCATACTTTTCATGGGCATAATGCAACACTTGGGCTCGAACAATTTTAAAATGTAATTTTCTCCAGCCCTATGCTACCGATTTGCCTTAAATTTGGTATATACGCTAACAATAGTGGCCTGCATAGGAATCAAAAATAAATTTTGCAAAAAGTTGCAGTTCGGAAAATATCATACTTTTCATGGGCATAATGCAACACTTTGGCTCGAAAAATTTTAAAATGTAATATTCTCCGGCCCTATGCTACCGATGGGTATGAAATTTGGTATGTACGCTGAGAATAAAGGCTTGCATAGGAATCAAAAAGAAATTTTTCAAAAAGTTGCAGTTGGGAAAATATCAAAATATCATGGGCATAATGCAACACTTGGGCTCGAACAATTTTAAAATGTAATTTTCTCAAGCCCTATGCTACCGATTTGCCTTAAATTTGGTATATACGCTTACAATAGTGGCCTGCATAGGAATCAAAAATAAATTTTGCAAAAAGTTGCAGTTGGGAAAATATCATACTTTTCATGGGCATAATGCAACACTTGGGCTCGAACAATTTTAAAATGTAATTTTCTCCGGCCCTATGCTACCGATGGGTATGAAATTTGGTATGTACGCTGAGAATAAAGGCCTGCATAGGAATCAAAAAGAAATTTTTCAAAAAGTTGCAGTTGGGAAAATATCATACTTTTCATGGGCATAATGCAACACTTGGGCTCGAACAATTTTAAAATGTAATTTTCTCCAGCCCTATGCTGCCGATTTGCCTGAAATTTGGTATGTACGCTAAGAATAGTGGCCTGCATAGGAATCAAAAAGAAATTTTGACAAAAGTTGCATTTGGGAAAATATCATACTTTTCATGGGCATAATGCAACACTTGGGCTCGAACAATTTTAAAATGTAATTTTCTCCAGCCCTATGCTACCGATTTGCCTAAAATTTGGTATATACGCTTACAATAGTGGCCTGCATAGGAATCAAAAAGAATTTTTGCAAAAAGTTGCATTTGGGAAAATATCATACTTTTCATGGGCATAATGCAACACTTGGGCTCGAACAATTTTAAAATGTAATTTTCTCCAGCCCTATGCTACCGATTTGCCTGAAATTTAGTATGTACGCTTACAATAGTGGCCTGCATAGGAATCAAAAATAAATTTTGCAAAAAGTTGCAGTTGGGAAAATATCATACTTTTCATGGGCATAATGCAACACTTGGGCTCGAACAATTTTAAAATGTAATTTTCTCCAGCCCTATGCTACCGATGGGTATGAAATTTGGTATGTACGCTGAGAATAAAGGCCTGCATAGGAATCAAAAAGAAATTTTTCAAAAAGTTGCAGTTGGGAAAATATCATACTTTTCATGGGCATAATGCAACACTTGGGCTCGAACAATTTTAAAATGTAATTTTCTCCAGCCCTATGCTACCGATTTTCCTTAAATTTGGTATATACGCTTACAATAAGGGCCTGCATAGGAATCAAAAAGAAATTTTGCAAAAAGTTGCAGTTGGGAAAATATCATACTTTTCATGGGCATAATGCAACACTTGGGCTCGAACAATTTTAAAATGTAATTTTCTCCAGCCCTATGCTACCGATTTTCCTTAAATTTGGTATATACGCTTACAATAAGGGCCTGCATAGGAATCAAAAAGAAATTTAGCAAAAAGTTGCAGTTGGGAAAACATCATACTTTTCATGGGCATAATGCAACACTTGGGCTCGAACAATTTTAAAATGTAATTTTCTCCAGCCCTATGCTGCCGATTTGCCTGAAATTTGGTATGTACGCTAAGAATAGTGGCCTGCATAGGAATCAAAAAGAAATTTTGACAAAAGTTGCATTTGGGAAAATATCATACTTTTCATGGGCATAATGCAACACTTGGGCTCGAACAATTTTAAAATGTAATTTTCTCCAGCCCTATGCTACCGATTTGCCTAAAATTTGGTATATACGCTTACAGTAGAAGACCCCAAGGCAAGAAGTTGTTAACTTACATTGAAGGCATTCTGAGATATTTAGACTTTTGCGTTTTGCCTTATAATTTTTTACTTGAATGTCATATACAATGTACTGATCCTTCATGGTGTAGTAAACAAACCAAATTTACATTACATCTAGTAATATTAAGTAGTTTTGCAGTCTAAAAGTTAAAATAAACACGTTTTCTACAAAAAAATGTAGTTAACATGTTCATGCCATCTAGATATCTACAGGGATAGGTGAGGAAGATACAGAATTGAAAGGCAAGAACATGTTATATTCTTGTTGTCTTATTTAATCAAACAAATTAAACATTTTTTAAAATATTATAAAGTAACTAAATAATAATTATTATTGAAAAGAAAAGGTAGCAGAGCATATGAGTAAAAAAATTTTTTTTGAGACTGAAAAAATCCACGAAAAACCTCATCCAGGTATGGTAACAATTTTTGGATATCATTCCATGTGGCCGCATCGATTTCTTTGTTATCTCTCACTTTTGATGACAGCATTGGAAGATTCTCTTCCAGTTTTGGTGTACTACAAGATTTAAGACTTTTTTATAATTAACGTAAGAATCACCTCTCATCCTAACTAACTAACTAACGAACACCATCACGCCGTTTCCCCGCATTAGTGAATTCGCCGGCCAAGTAAACTAGCCCCGTGTCATTAATGCTTTATTTACCTGGCAGGTTAACTAACCATCACGCCGTTTCCCGCAGGGGTAGGCAGAGAGGACGGACCGCCAAACAACTCGGTCTTGGCACACAGTCCTTGCCTCATTGACATTCATACGTCTTCTCATACATACTCTTCTGTTATTCTGACTCTTGACATGGCCCGACTCAAGTATCTGATTTACTTGATCGTGCCACATCTTTCTTGGGCGTCCTCGGCTTCTTCTACCATTCACATTCGCATCATAAATTCTCTTTACACTCCTTTCTTCATTCATTCGCTCAACATTCCCAAACCATCTAAGCGTCCATTTCTTAATCTTACATATTACGCTCACATCACCCTTGCATTCTTTTAGGACCTCCACATTCCTCACACGATCATACATGGTTTTACCACACATACGCCTCAGGGATCTCATTTCTACAGCATTCAGTCTACTTTCATCCTTTCTCTGCCAGTTCCATGCTTCACTGCCATACATCAGGGTAGGTACCAGTACTCCATTGTGGACTGCTAGCTTCGCTTCTGTGGACAACTTTTTGTTGGCTCCAACGGCGTTCAATCCTACATTAATGGAGTTACCTGCATTCACCCTTCTTTCAATATCTCTATCAGCCTTCCAATCTCTCGTAAACATACTTCCCAAATATACAAACTCATCCACCTGCTCCAAATATGCTCATCCTAGCGTCCCGCGCTATTTCTCTTGCTCGCCCTCTAAGCCCTCTGAAACAAATTAATAAGCATTACAATAAAAAATGCTTGACTTTTAGACAGAAAAACACTAAAACAAAAATGCTTCACCCACTTTCAAACTACTCCTAACCTCAAACTACTTTAT
The DNA here is from genome assembly GCA_951813805.1 of Limnephilus auricula. Taxonomy (NCBI): domain Eukaryota; kingdom Metazoa; phylum Arthropoda; class Insecta; order Trichoptera; family Limnephilidae; genus Limnephilus; species Limnephilus auricula. Next base: position 34,343,518 of record OX638400.1, on the reverse strand, counting down.
GGACAAATTAAGATAATGTTAATGTTTTATACAGCTTACCTGATTCTGTGATCAATTGTTGACAGATTTTCACAATTTTTCACCCCTGGAACTCATTTTCAATGATTTTTAAATAAAAAACACGCACTGCAAAACTTTTGAAAACGACCAAGGTAAACGTCAAAGTGAGTGAATAACATGTTAACTACAGAAATCTCAACCAATGTAGATGGGAAGAAGTTGTTAATTACAGAATTACGGCAAGAACTTGTTATCTTTGTAGTTAACAAGTTCTTGCCCTAATTTTATCAACTTAATGTCACAGAAACACGTAGTTAACATGTTCATCACATTGATTTAAGCATGTTCTTGCCGTTTTTAAGCTCTGGCATAGTGTTCATTGGAAAGAGCGTATGCGAATTAGTTTAGAGAGCATTCTAACTCATTTTTTACGAAAATGTAAGTTAACAACTTCTTGCCTTGGGGTCTTCAGTAGTGGCCTGCATAGGAATCAAAAAGAAATTTTGCAAAAAGTTGCATTTGGGAAAATATCATACTTTTCATGGGCATAATGCAACACTTGGGCTCGAACAATTTTAAAATGTAATTTTCTCCAGCCCTATGCTACCGATTTGCCTGAAATTTAGTATGTACGCTTACAATAGTGGCCTGCATAGGAATCAAAAATAAATTTTGCAAAAAGTTGCAGTTGGGAAAATATCATACTTTTCATGGGCATAATGCAACACTTGGGCTCGAACAATTTTAAAATGTAATTTTCTCAAGCCCTATGCTACCGATTTGCCTTAAATTTGGTATATACGCTTACAATAGTGGCCTGCATAGGAATCAAAAATAAATTTTGCAAAAAGTTGCAGTTGGGAAAATATCATACTTTTCATGGGCATAATGCAACACTTGGGCTCGAACAATTTTAAAATGTAATTTTCTCCGGCCCTATGCTACCGATGGGTATGAAATTTGGTATGTACGCTGGGAATAAAGGCCTGCATAGGAATCAAAAAGAAATTTTTCAAGAAGTTGCAGTTGGGAAAATATCATACTTTTCATGGGCATAATGCAACACTTGGGCTCGAACAATTTTAAAATGTAATTTTCTCCAGCCCTATGATACCGATTTGCCTTAAATTTGGTATATACGCTTACAATAGTGGCCTGCATAGGAATCAAAAATAAATTTTGCAAAAAGTTGCAGTTCGGAAAATATCATACTTTTCATGGGCATAATGCAACACTTTGGCTCGAAAAATTTTAAAATGTAATATTCTCCGGCCCTATGCTACCGATGGGTATGAAATTTGGTATGTACGCTGAGAATAAAGGCTTGCATAGGAATCAAAATAAAAATTTTTCAAAAAGTTGCAGTTGGGAAAATATCAAAATATCATGGGCATAATGCAACACTTGGGCTCGAACAATTTTAAAATGTAATTTTCTCAAGCCCTATGCTACCGATTTGCCTTAAATTTGGTATATACGCTTACAATAGTGGCCTGCATAGGAATCAAAAATAAATTTTGCAAAAAGTTGCAGTTGGGAAAATATCATACTTTTCATGGGCATAATGCAACACTTGGGCTCGAACAATTTTAAAATGTAATTTTCTCCGGCCCTATGCTACCGATGGGTATGAAATTTGGTATGTACGCTGAGAATAAAGGCCTGCATAGGAATCAAAAAGAAATTTTTCAAAAAGTTGCAGTTGGGAAAATATCATACTTTTCATGGGCATAATGCAACACTTGGGCTCGAACAATTTTAAAATGTAATTTTCTCCAGCCCTATGCTGCCGATTTGTCTGAAATTTGGTATGTACGCTAAGAATAGTGGCCTGCATAGGAATCAAAAAGAAATTTTGACAAAAGTTGCATTTGGGAAAATATCATACTTTTCATGGGCATAATGCAACACTTGGGCTCGAACAATTTTAAAATGTAATTTTCTCCAGCCCTATGCTACCGATTTGCCTAAAATTTGGTATATACGCTTACAATAGTGGCCTGCATAGGAATCAAAAATAAATTTTGCAAAAAGTTGCAGTTGGGAAAATATCATACTTTTCATGGGCATAATGCAACACTTGGGCTCGAACAATTTTAAAATGTAATTTTCTCCAGCCCTATGCTACCGATTTGCCTGAAATTTAGTATGTACGCTTACAATAGTGGCCTGCATAGGAATCAAAAATAAATTTTGCAAAAAGTTGCAGTTGGGAAAATATCATACTTTTCATGGGCATAATGCAACACTTGGGCTCGAACAATTTTAAAATGTAATTTTCTCCAGCCCTATGCTACCTATTTGCCTTAAATTTGGTATATACGCTTACAATAGTGGCCTGCATAGGAATCAAAAAGAAATTTTGCAAAAAGTTGCATTTGTGAAAATATCATACTTTTCATGGGCATAATGCAACACTTGGGCTCGAACAATTTTAAAATGTAATTTTCTCCAGTCCTATGCTACCGATTTGCCTGAAATTTAGTATGTACGCTAACAATAGTGGCCTGCATAGGAATCAAAAATAAATTTTGCAAAAAGTTGCAGTTGGGAAAATATCATACTTTTCATGGGCATAATGCAACACTTGGGCTCGAACAATTTTAAAATGTAATTTTCTCCAGCCCTATGCTACCGATTTGCCTTAAATTTGGTATATACGCTTACAATAGTGGCCTGCATAGGAATCAAAAATAAATTTTGCAAAAAGTTGCAGTTGGGAAAATATCATACTTTTCATGGGCATAATGCAACACTTGGGCTCGAACAATTTTAAAATGTAATTTTCTCCAGCCCTATGCTACCTATTTGCCTAAAATTTGGTATATACGCTTACAATAGTGGCCTGCATAGGAATCAAAAAGAAATTTTGCAAAAAGTTGCATTTGGGAAAATATCATACTTTTCATGGGCATAATGCAACACTTGGGCTCGAACAATTTTAAAATGTAATTTTCTCCAGCCCTATTCTACCGATTTGCCTGAAATTTAGTATGTACGCTTACAATAGTGGCCTGCATAGGAATCAAAAATAAATTTTGCAAAAAGTTGCAGTTGGGAAAATATCATACTTTTCATGGGCATAATGCAACACTTGGGCTCGAACAATTTTAAAATGTAATTTTCTCCAGCCCTATGCTACCTATTTGCCTTAAATTTGGTATATACGCTTACAATAGTGGCCTGCATAGGAATCAAAAAGAAATTTTGCAAAAAGTTGCATTTGTGAAAATATCATACTTTTCATGGGCATAATGCAACACTTGGGCTCGAACAATTTTAAAATGTAATTTTCTCCAGTCCTATGCTACCGATTTGCCTTAAATTTGGTATATACGCTTACAATAGTGGCCTGCATAGGAATCAAAAATAAATTTTGCAAAAAGTTGCAGTTGGGAAAATATCATACTTTTCATGGGCATAATGCAACACTTGGGCTCGAACAATTTTAAAATGTAATTTTCTCCAGCCCTATGCTACCTATTTGCCTAAAATTTGGTATATACGCTTACAATAGTGGCCTGCATAGGAATCAAAAAGAAATTTTGCAAAAAGTTGCATTTGGGAAAATATCATACTTTTCATGGGCATAATGCAACACTTGGGCTCGAACAATTTTAAAATGTAATTTTCTCCAGCCCTATTCTACCGATTTGCCTGAAATTTAGTATGTACGCTTACAATAGTGGCCTGCATAGGAATCAAAAATAAATTTTGCAAAAAGTTGCAGTTGGGAAAATATCATACTTTTCATGGGCATAATGCAACACTTGGGCTCGAACAATTTTAAAATGTAATTTTCTCAAGCCCTATGCTACCGATTTGCCTTAAATTTGGTATATACGCTTACAATAGTGGCCTGCATAGGAATCAAAAATAAATTTTGCAAAAAGTTGCAGTTGGGAAAATATCATACTTTTCATGGGCATAATGCAACACTTGGGCTCGAACAATTTTAAAATGTAATTTTCTCCGGCCCTATGCTACCGATGGGTATGAAATTTGGTATGTACGCTGGGAATAAAGGCCTGCATAGGAATCAAAAAGAAATTTTTCAAGAAGTTGCAGTTGGGAAAATATCATACTTTTCATGGGCATAATGCAACACTTGGGCTCGAACAATTTTAAAATGTAATTTTCTCCAGCCCTATGATACCGATTTGCCTTAAATTTGGTATATACGCTTACAATAGTGGCCTGCATAGGAATCAAAAATAAATTTTGCAAAAAGTTGCAGTTCGGAAAATATCATACTTTTCATGGGCATAATGCAACACTTTGGCTCGAAAAATTTTAAAATGTAATATTCTCCGGCCCTATGCTACCGATGGGTATGAAATTTGGTATGTACGCTGAGAATAAAGGCTTGCATAGGAATCAAAATAAAAATTTTTCAAAAAGTTGCAGTTGGGAAAATATCAAAATATCATGGGCATAATGCAACACTTGGGCTCGAACAATTTTAAAATGTAATTTTCTCAAGCCCTATGCTACCGATTTGCCTTAAATTTGGTATATACGCTTACAATAGTGGCCTGCATAGGAATCAAAAATAAATTTTGCAAAAAGTTGCAGTTGGGAAAATATCATACTTTTCATGGGCATAATGCAACACTTGGGCTCGAACAATTTTAAAATGTAATTTTCTCCGGCCCTATGCTACCGATGGGTATGAAATTTGGTATGTACGCTGAGAATAAAGGCCTGCATAGGAATCAAAAAGAAATTTTTCAAAAAGTTGCAGTTGGGAAAATATCATACTTTTCATGGGCATAATGCAACACTTGGGCTCGAACAATTTTAAAATGTAATTTTCTCCAGCCCTATGCTGCCGATTTGTCTGAAATTTGGTATGTACGCTAAGAATAGTGGCCTGCATAGGAATCAAAAAGAAATTTTGACAAAAGTTGCATTTGGGAAAATATCATACTTTTCATGGGCATAATGCAACACTTGGGCTCGAACAATTTTAAAATGTAATTTTCTCCAGCCCTATGCTACCGATTTGCCTAAAATTTGGTATATACGCTTACAATAGTGGCCTGCATAGGAATCAAAAATAAATTTTGCAAAAAGTTGCAGTTGGGAAAATATCATACTTTTCATGGGCATAATGCAACACTTGGGCTCGAACAATTTTAAAATGTAATTTTCTCCAGCCCTATGCTACCGATTTGCCTGAAATTTAGTATGTACGCTTACAATAGTGGCCTGCATAGGAATCAAAAATAAATTTTGCAAAAAGTTGCAGTTGGGAAAATATCATACTTTTCATGGGCATAATGCAACACTTGGGCTCGAACAATTTTAAAATGTAATTTTCTCCAGCCCTATGCTACCTATTTGCCTTAAATTTGGTATATACGCTTACAATAGTGGCCTGCATAGGAATCAAAAAGAAATTTTGCAAAAAGTTGCATTTGTGAAAATATCATACTTTTCATGGGCATAATGCAACACTTGGGCTCGAACAATTTTAAAATGTAATTTTCTCCAGTCCTATGCTACCGATTTGCCTGAAATTTAGTATGTACGCTAACAATAGTGGCCTGCATAGGAATCAAAAATAAATTTTGCAAAAAGTTGCAGTTGGGAAAATATCATACTTTTCATGGGCATAATGCAACACTTGGGCTCGAACAATTTTAAAATGTAATTTTCTCCAGCCCTATGCTACCGATTTGCCTTAAATTTGGTATATACGCTTACAATAGTGGCCTGCATAGGAATCAAAAATAAATTTTGCAAAAAGTTGCAGTTGGGAAAATATCATACTTTTCATGGGCATAATGCAACACTTGGGCTCGAACAATTTTAAAATGTAATTTTCTCCAGCCCTATGCTACCTATTTGCCTAAAATTTGGTATATACGCTTACAATAGTGGCCTGCATAGGAATCAAAAAGAAATTTTGCAAAAAGTTGCATTTGGGAAAATATCATACTTTTCATGGGCATAATGCAACACTTGGGCTCGAACAATTTTAAAATGTAATTTTCTCCAGCCCTATTCTACCGATTTGCCTGAAATTTAGTATGTACGCTTACAATAGTGGCCTGCATAGGAATCAAAAATAAATTTTGCAAAAAGTTGCAGTTGGGAAAATATCATACTTTTCATGGGCATAATGCAACACTTGGGCTCGAACAATTTTAAAATGTAATTTTCTCCAGCCCTATGCTACCTATTTGCCTTAAATTTGGTATATACGCTTACAATAGTGGCCTGCATAGGAATCAAAAAGAAATTTTGCAAAAAGTTGCATTTGTGAAAATATCATACTTTTCATGGGCATAATGCAACACTTGGGCTCGAACAATTTTAAAATGTAATTTTCTCCAGTCCTATGCTACCGATTTGCCTTAAATTTGGTATATACGCTTACAATAGTGGCCTGCATAGGAATCAAAAATAAATTTTGCAAAAAGTTGCAGTTGGGAAAATATCATACTTTTCATGGGCATAATGCAACACTTGGGCTCGAACAATTTTAAAATGTAATTTTCTCCAGCCCTATGCTACCTATTTGCCTAAAATTTGGTATATACGCTTACAATAGTGGCCTGCATAGGAATCAAAAAGAAATTTTGCAAAAAGTTGCATTTGGGAAAATATCATACTTTTCATGGGCATAATGCAACACTTGGGCTCGAACAATTTTAAAATGTAATTTTCTCCAGCCCTATTCTACCGATTTGCCTGAAATTTAGTATGTACGCTTACAATAGTGGCCTGCATAGGAATCAAAAATAAATTTTGCAAAAAGTTGCAGTTGGGAAAATATCATACTTTTCATGGGCATAATGCAACACTTGGGCTCGAACAATTTTAAAATGTAATTTTCTCCAGCCCTATGCTACCTATTTGCCTTAAATTTGGTATATACGCTTACAATAGTGGCCTGCATAGGAATCAAAAAGAAATTTTGCAAAAAGTTGCATTTGTGAAAATATCATACTTTTCATGGGCATAATGCAACACTTGGGCTCGAACAATTTTAAAATGTAATTTTCTCCAGTCCTATGCTACCGATTTGCCTGAAATTTAGTATGTACGCTAACAATAGTGGCCTGCATAGGAATCAAAAATAAATTTTGCAAAAAGTTGCAGTTGGGAAAATATCATACTTTTCATGGGCATAATGCAACACTTGGGCTCGAACAATTTTAAAATGTAATTTTCTCCAGCCCTATGCTACCGATGGGTATGAAATTTGGTATGTACGCTGAGAATAAAGGCCTGCATAGGAATCAAAAAGAAATTTTTCAAAAAGTTGCAGTTGGGAAAATATCATACTTTTCATGGGCATAATGCAACACTTGGGCTCGAACAATTTTAAAATGTAATTTTCTCCAGCCCTATGCTGCCGATTTGCCTGAAATTTGGTATGTACGCTAAGAATAGTGGCCTGCATAGGAATCAAAAAGAAATTTTGACAAAAGTTGCATTTGGGAAAATATCATACTTTTCATGGGCATAATGCAACACTTGGGCTCGAACAATTTTAAAATGTAATTTTCTCCAGCCCTATGCTACCGATTTGCCTAAAATTTGGTATATACGCTTACAATAGTGGCCTGCATAGGAATCAAAAATAAATTTTGCAAAAAGTTGCAGTTGGGAAAATATCATACTTTTCATGGGCATAATGCAACACTTGGGCTCGAACAATTTTAAAATGTAATTTTCTCCAGCCCTATGCTACCGATTTGCCTGAAATTTAGTATGTACGCTTACAATAGTGGCCTGCATAGGAATCAAAAATAAATTTTGCAAAAAGTTGCAGTTCGGAAAATATCATACTTTTCATGGGCATAATGCAACACTTGGGCTCGAACAATTTTAAAATGTAATTTTCTCCAGCCCTATGCTACCTATTTGCCTTAAATTTGGTATATACGCTTACAATAGTGGCCTGCATAGGAATCAAAAAGAAATTTTGCAAAAAGTTGCATTTGTGAAAATATCATACTTTTCATGGGCATAATGCAACACTTGGGCTCGAACAATTTTAAAATGTAATTTTCTCCAGTCCTATGCTACCGATTTGCCTGAAATTTAGTATGTACGCTAACAATAGTGGCCTGCATAGGAATCAAAAATAAATTTTGCAAAAAGTTGCAGTTGGGAAAATATCATACTTTTCATGGGCATAATGCAACACTTGGGCTCGAACAATTTTAAAATGTAATTTTCTCCAGCCCTATGCTACCGATTTGCCTTAAATTTGGTATATACGCTTACAATAGTGGCCTGCATAGGAATCAAAAATAAATTTTGCAAAAAGTTGCAGTTGGGAAAATATCATACTTTTCATGGGCATAATGCAACACTTGGGCTCGAACAATTTTAAAATGTAATTTTCTCCAGCCCTATGCTACCTATTTGCCTAAAATTTGGTATATACGCTTACAATAGTGGCCTGCATAGGAATCAAAAAGAAATTTTGCAAAAAGTTGCATTTGGGAAAATATCATACTTTTCATGGGCATAATGCAACACTTGGGCTCGAACAATTTTAAAATGTAATTTTCTCCAGCCCTATTCTACCGATTTGCCTGAAATTTAGTATGTACGCTTACAATAGTGGCCTGCATAGGAATCAAAAATAAATTTTGCAAAAAGTTGCAGTTGGGAAAATATCATACTTTTCATGGGCATAATGCAACACTTGGGCTCGAACAATTTTAAAATGTAATTTTCTCCAGCCCTATGCTACCTATTTGCCTTAAATTTGGTATATACGCTTACAATAGTGGCCTGCATAGGAATCAAAAAGAAATTTTGCAAAAAGTTGCATTTGTGAAAATATCATACTTTTCATGGGCATAATGCAACACTTGGGCTCGAACAATTTTAAAATGTAATTTTCTCCAGTCCTATGCTACCGATTTGCCTAAAATTTGGTATATACGCTTACAATAGTGGCCTGCATAGGAATCAAAAATAAATTTTGCAAAAAGTTGCAGTTGGGAAAATATCATACTTTTCATGGGCATAATGCAACACTTGGGCTCGAACAATTTTAAAATGTAATTTTCTCCAGCCCTATGCTACCGATTTGCCTGAAATTTAGTATGTACGCTTACAATAGTGGCCTGCATAGGAATCAAAAATAAATTTTGCAAAAAGTTGCAGTTGGGAAAATATCATACTTTTCATGGGCATAATGCAACACTTGGGCTCGAACAATTTTAAAATGTAATTTTCTCCAGCCCTATGCTACCGATTTGCCTAAAATTTGGTATATACGCTTACAATAGTGGCCTGCATAGGAATCAAAAATAAATTTTGCAAAAAGTTGCAGTTGGGAAAATATCATACTTTTCATGGGCATAATGCAACACTTGGGCTCGAACAATTTTAAAATGTAATTTTCTCCAGCCCTATGCTACCGATTTGCCTGAAATTTAGTATGTACGCTTACAATAGTGGCCTGCATAGGAATCAAAAATAAATTTTGCAAAAAGTTGCAGTTCGGAAAATATCATACTTTTCATGGGCATAATGCAACACTTGGGCTCGAACAATTTTAAAATGTAATTTTCTCCAGCCCTATGCTACCTATTTGCCTTAAATTTGGTATATACGCTTACAATAGTGGCCTGCATAGGAATCAAAAAGAAATTTTGCAAAAAGTTGCATTTGTGAAAATATCATACTTTTCATGGGCATAATGCAACACTTGGGCTCGAACAATTTTAAAATGTAATTTTCTCCAGTCCTATGCTACCGATTTGCCTGAAATTTAGTATGTACGCTAACAATAGTGGCCTGCATAGGAATCAAAAATAAATTTTGCAAAAAGTTGCAGTTGGGAAAATATCATACTTTTCATGGGCATAATGCAACACTTGGGCTCGAACAATTTTAAAATGTAATTTTCTCCAGCCCTATGCTACCGATTTGCCTTAAATTTGGTATATACGCTTACAATAGTGGCCTGCATAGGAATCAAAAATAAATTTTGCAAAAAGTTGCAGTTGGGAAAATATCATACTTTTCATGGGCATAATGCAACACTTGGGCTCGAACAATTTTAAAATGTAATTTTCTCCAGCCCTATGCTACCTATTTGCCTAAAATTTGGTATATACGCTTACAATAGTGGCCTGCATAGGAATCAAAAAGAAATTTTGCAAAAAGTTGCATTTGGGAAAATATCATACTTTTCATGGGCATAATGCAACACTTGGGCTCGAACAATTTTAAAATGTAATTTTCTCCAGCCCTATTCTACCGATTTGCCTGAAATTTAGTATGTACGCTTACAATAGTGGCCTGCATAGGAATCAAAAATAAATTTTGCAAAAAGTTGCAGTTGGGAAAATATCATACTTTTCATGGGCATAATGCAACACTTGGGCTCGAACAATTTTAAAATGTAATTTTCTCCAGCCCTATGCTACCTATTTGCCTTAAATTTGGTATATACGCTTACAATAGTGGCCTGCATAGGAATCAAAAAGAAATTTTGCAAAAAGTTGCATTTGTGAAAATATCATACTTTTCATGGGCATAATGCAACACTTGGGCTCGAACAATTTTAAAATGTAATTTTCTCCAGTCCTATGCTACCGATTTGCCTAAAATTTGGTATATACGCTTACAATAGTGGCCTGCATAGGAATCAAAAATAAATTTTGCAAAAAGTTGCAGTTGGGAAAATATCATACTTTTCATGGGCATAATGCAACACTTGGGCTCGAACAATTTTAAAATGTAATTTTCTCCAGCCCTATGCTACCGATTTGCCTGAAATTTAGTATGTACGCTTACAATAGTGGCCTGCATAGGAATCAAAAATAAATTTTGCAAAAAGTTGCAGTTGGGAAAATATCATACTTTTCATGGGCATAATGCAACACTTGGGCTCGAACAATTTTAAAATGTAATTTTCTCCAGCCCTATGCTACCGATTTGCCTGAAATTTAGTATGTACGCTTACAATAGTGGCCTGCATAGGAATCAAAAATAAATTTTGCAAAAAGTTGCAGTTGGGAAAATATCATACTTTTCATGGGCATAATGCAACACTTGGGCTCGAACAATTTTAAAATGTAATTTTCTCCAGCCCTATGCTACCTATTTGCCTTAAATTTGGTATATACGCTTACAATAGTGGCCTGCATAGGAATCAAAAAGAAATTTTGCAAAAAGTTGCATTTGTGAAAATATCATACTTTTCATGGGCATAATGCAACACTTGGGCTCGAACAATTTTAAAATGTAATTTTCTCCAGTCCTATGCTACCGATTTGCCTGAAATTTAGTATGTACGCTAACAATAGTGGCCTGCATAGGAATCAAAAATAAATTTTGCAAAAAGTTGCAGTTGGGAAAATATCATACTTTTCATGGGCATAATGCAACACTTGGGCTCGAACAATTTTAAAATGTAATTTTCTCCAGCCCTATGCTACCGATTTGCCTTAAATTTGGTATATACGCTTACAATAGTGGCCTGCATAGGAATCAAAAATAAATTTTGCAAAAAGTTGCAGTTGGGAAAATATCATACTTTTCATGGGCATAATGCAACACTTGGGCTCGAACAATTTTAAAATGTAATTTTCTCCAGCCCTATGCTACCTATTTGCCTAAAATTTGGTATATACGCTTACAATAGTGGCCTGCATAGGAATCAAAAAGAAATTTTGCAAAAAGTTGCATTTGGGAAAATATCATACTTTTCATGGGCATAATGCAACACTTGGGCTCGAACAATTTTAAAATGTAATTTTCTCCAGCCCTATTCTACCGATTTGCCTGAAATTTAGTATGTACGCTTACAATAGTGGCCTGCATAGGAATCAAAAATAAATTTTGCAAAAAGTTGCAGTTGGGAAAATATCATACTTTTCATGGGCATAATGCAACACTTGGGCTCGAACAATTTTAAAATGTAATTTTCTCCAGCCCTATGCTACCTATTTGCCTTAAATTTGGTATATACGCTTACAATAGTGGCCTGCATAGGAATCAAAAAGAAATTTTGCAAAAAGTTGCATTTGTGAAAATATCATACTTTTCATGGGCATAATGCAACACTTGGGCTCGAACAATTTTAAAATGTAATTTTCTCCAGTCCTATGCTACCGATTTGCCTGAAATTTAGTATGTACGCTAACAATAGTGGCCTGCATAGGAATCAAAAATAAATTTTGCAAAAAGTTGCAGTTGGGAAAATATCATACTTTTCATGGGCATAATGCAACACTTGGGCTCGAACAATTTTAAAATGTAATTTTCTCCAGCCCTATGCTACCTATTTGCCTTAAATTTGGTATATACGCTTACAATAGTGGCCTGCATAGGAATCAAAAAGAAATTTTGCAAAAAGTTGCATTTGTGAAAATATCATACTTTTCATGGGCATAATGCAACACTTGGGCTCGAACAATTTTAAAATGTAATTTTCTCCAGTCCTATGCTACCTATTTGCCTGAAATTTAGTATGTACGCTAACAATAGTGGCCTGCATAGGAATCAAAAATAAATTTTGCAAAAAGTTGCAGTTGGGAAAATATTATACTTTTCATGGGCATAATGCAACACTTGGGCTCGAACAATTTTAAAATGTAATTTTCTCCAGCCCTATGCTACCTATTTGCCTTAAATTTGGTATATACGCTTACAATAGTGGCCTGCATAGGAATCAAAAAGAAATTTTGCAAAAAGTTGCATTTGTGAAAATATCATACTTTTCATGGGCATAATGCAACACTTGGGCTCGAACAATTTTAAAATGTAATTTTCTCCAGCCCTATGCTACCGATTTGCCTTAAATTTGGTATATACGCTTACAATAGTGGCCTGCATAGGAATCAAAAATAAATTTTGCAAAAAGTTGCAGTTCGGAAAATATCATACTTTTCATGGGCATAATGCAACACTTTGGCTCGAAAAATTTTAAAATGTAATTTTCTCCGGCCCTATGCTACCGATGGGTATGAAATTTGGTATGTACGCTGAGAATAAAGGCTTGCATAGGAATCAAATAGAAATTTTTCAAAAAGTTGCAGTTGGGAAAATATCAAAATATCATGGGCATAATGCAACACTTGGGCTCGAACAATTTTAAAATGTAATTTTCTCCGGCCCTATGCTACCGATGGGTATGAAATTTGGTATGTACGCTGAGAATAAAGGCCTGCATAGGAATCAAAAAGAAATTTTTCAAAAAGTTGCAGTTGGGAAAATATCATACTTTTCATGGGCATAATGCAACACTTGGGCTCGAACAATTTTAAAATGTAATTTTCTCCAGCCCTATGCTACTGATTTGCCTGAAATTTGGTATGTACGCTAAGAATAGTGGCCTGCATAGGAATCAAAAAGAAATTTTGCAAAAAGTTGCATTTGGGAAAATATCATACTTTTCATGGGCATAATGCAACACTTGGGCTCGAACAATTTTAAAATGTAATTTTCTCCAGCCCTATGCTACCTATTTGCCTTAAATTTGGTATATACGCTTACAATAGTGGCCTGCATAGGAATCAAAAAGAAATTTTGCAAAAAGTTGCATTTGTGAAAATATCATACTTTTCATGGGCATAATGCAACACTTGGGCTCGAACAATTTTAAAATGTAATTTTCTCCAGTCCTATGCTACCGATTTGCCTGAAATTTAGTATGTACGCTAACAATTGTGGCCTGCATAGGAATCAAAAATAAATTTTGCAAAAAGTTGCAGTTGGGAAAATATCATACTTTTCATGGGCATAATGCAACACTTGGGCTCGAACAATTTTAAAATGTATTTTTCTCCAGCCCTATGCTACCTATTTGCCTTAAATTTGGAATATACGCTTACAATAGTGGCCTGCATAGGAATCAAAAATAAATTTTGCAAAAAGTTGCAGTTCGGAAAATATCATACTTTTCATGGGCATAATGCAACACTTTGGCTCGAAAAATTTTAAAATGTAATATTCTCCGGCCCTATGCTACCGATGGATATGAAATTTGGTATGTACGCTGAGAATAAAGGCTTGCATAGGAATCAAAAAGAAATTTTTCAAAAAGTTGCAGTTGGGAAAATATCAAAATATCATGGGCATAATGCAACACTTGGGCTCGAACAATTTTAAAATGTAATTTTCTCCAGCCCTATGCTACTGATTTGCCTGAAATTTGGTATGTACGCTAAGAATAGTGGCCTGCATAGGAATCAAAAAGAAATTTTGCAAAAAGTTGCATTTGGGAAAATATCATACTTTTCATGGGCATAATGCAACACTTGGGCTCGAACAATTTTAAAATGTAATTTTCTCCAGCCCTATGCTACCGATTTGCCTGAAATTTAGTATGTACGCTTACAATAGTGGCCTGCATAGGAATCAAAAATAAATTTTGCAAAAAGTTGCAGTTGGGAAAATATCATACTTTTCATGGGCATAATGCAACACTTGGGCTCGAACAATTTTAAAATGTAATTTTCTCCAGCCCTATGCTACCGATTTGCCTTAAATTTGGTATATACGCTTACAATAGTGGCCTGCATAGGAATCAAAAATAAATTTTGCAAAAAGTTGCAGTTCGGAAAATATCATACTTTTCATGGGCATAATGCAACACTTTGGCTCGAAAAATTTTAAAATGTAATATTCTCCGGCCCTATGCTACCGATGGGTATGAAATTTGGTATGTACGCTGAGAATAAAGGCTTGCATAGGAATCAAAAAGAAATTTTTCAAAAAGTTGCAGTTGGGAAAATATCAAAATATCATGGGCATAATGCAACACTTGGGCTCGAACAATTTTAAAATGTAATTTTCTCAAGCCCTATGCTACCGATTTGCCTTAAATTTGGTATATATGCTTACAATAGTGGCCTGCATAGGAATCAAAAAGAAATTTTGCAAAAAGTTGCATTTGTGAAAATATCATACTTTTCATGGGCATAATGCAACACTTGGGCTCGAACAATTTTAAAATGTAATTTTCTCCAGTCCTATGCTACCGATTTGCCTGAAATTTAGTATGTACGCTAACAATAGTGGCCTGCATAGGAATCAAAAATAAATTTTGCAAAAAGTTGCAGTTGGGAAAATATCATACTTTTCATAGGCATAATGCAACACTTGGGCTCGAACAATTTTAAAATGTAATTTTCTCCAGCCCTATGCTACTGATTTGCCTGAAATTTGGTATGTACGCTAAGAATAGTGGCCTGCATAGGAATCAAAACGAAATTTTGCAAAAAGTTGCATTTGGGAAAATATCATACTTTTCATGGGCATAATGCAACACTTGGGCTCGAACAATTTTAAAATGTAATTTTCTCCAGCCCTATGCTACCGATTTGCCTGAAATTTAGTATGTACGCTTACAATAGTGGCCTGCATAGGAATCAAAAATAAATTTTGCAAAAAGTTGCAGTTGGGAAAATATCATACTTTTCATGGGCATAATGCAACACTTGGGCTCGAACAATTTTAAAATGTAATTTTCTCCAGCCCTATGCTACCGATTTGCCTTAAATTTGGTATATACGCTTACAATAGTGGCCTGCATAGGAATCAAAAATAAATTTTGCAAAAAGTTGCAGTTCGGAAAATATCATACTTTTCATGGGCATAATGCAACACTTTGGCTCGAAAAATTTTTAAATGTAATATTCTCCGGCCCTATGCTACCGATGGGTATGAAATTTGGTATGTACGCTGAGAATAAAGGCTTGCATAGGAATCAAAAAGAAATTTTTCAAAAAGTTGCAGTTGGGAAAATATCAAAATATCATGGGCATAATGCAACACTTGGGCTCGAACAATTTTAAAATGTAATTTTCTCAAGCCCTATGGTACCGATTTGCCTTAAATTTGGTATATACGCTTACAATAGTGGCCTGCATAGGAATCAAAAATAAATTTTGCAAAAAGTTGCAGTTGGGAAAATATCATACTTTTCATGGGCATAATGCAACACTTGGGCTCGAACAATTTTAAAATGTAATTTTCTCCGGCCCTATGCTACCGATGGGTATGAAATTTGGTATGTACGCTGAGAATAAAGGCCTGCATAGGAATCAAAAAGAAATTTTTCAAAAAGTTGCAGTTGGGAAAATATCATACTTTTCATGGGCATAATGCAACACTTGGGCTCGAACAATTTTAAAATGTAATTTTCTCCAGCCCTATGCTGCCGATTTGCCTGAAATTTGGTATGTACGCTAAGAATAGTGGCCTGCATAGGAATCAAAAAGAAATTTTGACAAAAGTTGCATTTGGGAAAATATCATACTTTTCATGGGCATAATGCAACACTTGGGCTCGAACAATTTTAAAATGTAATTTTCTCCAGCCCTATGCTACCGATTTGCCTAAAATTTGGTATATACGCTTACAATAGTGGCCTGCATAGGAATCAAAAAGAAATTTTGCAAAAAGTTGCATTTGTGAAAATATCATACTTTTCATGGGCATAATGCAACACTTGGGCTCGAACAATTTTAAAATGTAATTTTCTCCAGTCCTATGCTACCGATTTGCCTGAAATTTAGTATGTACGCTAACAATAGTGGCCTGCATAGGAATCAAAAATAAATTTTGCAAAAAGTTGCAGTTGGGAAAATATCATACTTTTCATGGGCATAATGCAACACTTGGGCTCGAACAATTTTAAAATGTAATTTTCTCCAGCCCTATGCTACCGATTTGCCTTAAATTTGGTATATACGCTTACAATAGTGGCCTGCATAGGAATCAAAAATAAATTTTGCAAAAAGTTGCAGTTCGGAAAATATCATACTTTTCATGGGCATAATGCAACACTTTGGCTCGAAAAATTTTTAAATGTAATATTCTCCGGCCCTATGCTACCGATGGGTATGAAATTTGGTATGTACGCTGAGAATAAAGGCTTGCATAGGAATCAAAAAGAAATTTTTCAAAAAGTTGCAGTTGGGAAAATATCAAAATATCATGGGCATAATGCAACACTTGGGCTCGAACAATTTTAAAATGTAATTTTCTCAAGCCCTATGCTACCGATTTGCCTTAAATTTGGTATATACGCTTACAATAGTGGCCTGCATAGGAATCAAAAATAAATTTTGCAAAAAGTTGCAGTTGGGAAAATATCATACTTTTCATGGGCATAATGCAACACTTGGGCTCGAACAATTTTAAAATGTAATTTTCTCCGGCCCTATGCTACCGATGGGTATGAAATTTGGTATGTACGCTGAGAATAAAGGCCTGCATAGGAATCAAAAAGAAATTTTTCAAAAAGTTGCAGTTGGGAAAATATCATACTTTTCATGGGCATAATGCAACACTTGGGCTCGAACAATTTTAAAATGTAATTTTCTCCAGCCCTATGCTGCCGATTTGCCTGAAATTTGGTATGTACGCTAAGAATAGTGGCCTGCATAGGAATCAAAAAGAAATTTTGACAAAAGTTGCATTTGGGAAAATATCATACTTTTCATGGGCATAATGCAACACTTGGGCTCGAACAATTTTAAAATGTAATTTTCTCCAGCCCTATGCTACCGATTTGCCTAAAATTTGGTATATACGCTTACAATAGTGGCCTGCATAGGAATCAAAAAGAAATTTTGCAAAAAGTTGCATTTGTGAAAATATCATACTTTTCATGGGCATAATGCAACACTTGGGCTCGAACAATTTTAAAATGTAATTTTCTCCAGTCCTATGCTACCGATTTGCCTGAAATTTAGTATGTACGCTAACAATAGTGGCCTGCATAGGAATCAAAAATAAATTTTGCAAAAAGTTGCAGTTGGGAAAATATCATACTTTTCATGGGCATAATGCAACACTTGGGCTCGAACAATTTTAAAATGTAATTTTCTCCAGCCCTATGCTACCGATTTGCCTTAAATTTGGTATATACGCTTACAATAGTGGCCTGCATAGGAATCAAAAATAAATTTTGCAAAAAGTTGCAGTTCGGAAAATATCATACTTTTCATGGGCATAATGCAACACTTTGGCTCGAAAAATTTTTAAATGTAATATTCTCCGGCCCTATGCTACCGATGGGTATGAAATTTGGTATGTACGCTGAGAATAAAGGCTTGCATAGGAATCAAAAAGAAATTTTTCAAAAAGTTGCAGTTGGGAAAATATCAAAATATCATGGGCATAATGCAACACTTGGGCTCGAACAATTTTAAAATGTAATTTTCTCAAGCCCTATGCTACCGATTTGCCTTAAATTTGGTATATACGCTTACAATAGTGGCCTGCATAGGAATCAAAAATAAATTTTGCAAAAAGTTGCAGTTGGGAAAATATCATACTTTTCATGGGCATAATGCAACACTTGGGCTCGAACAATTTTAAAATGTAATTTTCTCCGGCCCTATGCTACCGATGGGTATGAAATTTGGTATGTACGCTGAGAATAAAGGCCTGCATAGGAATCAAAAAGAAATTTTTCAAAAAGTTGCAGTTGGGAAAATATCATACTTTTCATGGGCATAATGCAACACTTGGGCTCGAACAATTTTAAAATGTAATTTTCTCCAGCCCTATGCTGCCGATTTGCCTGAAATTTGGTATGTACGCTAAGAATAGTGGCCTGCATAGGAATCAAAAAGAAATTTTGACAAAAGTTGCATTTGGGAAAATATCATACTTTTCATGGGCATAATGCAACACTTGGGCTCGAACAATTTTAAAATGTAATTTTCTCCAGCCCTATGCTACCGATTTGCCTAAAATTTGGTATATACGCTTACAATAGTGGCCTGCATAGGAATCAAAAAGAAATTTTGCAAAAAGTTGCATTTGTGAAAATATCATACTTTTCATGGGCATAATGCAACACTTGGGCTCGAACAATTTTAAAATGTAATTTTCTCCAGTCCTATGCTACCGATTTGCCTGAAATTTAGTATGTACGCTAACAATAGTGGCCTGCATAGGAATCAAAAATAAATTTTGCAAAAAGTTGCAGTTGGGAAAATATCATACTTTTCATAGGCATAATGCAACACTTGGGCTCGAACAATTTTAAAATGTAATTTTCTCCAGCCCTATTCTACCGATTTGCCTGAAATTTAGTATGTACGCTTACAATAGTGGCCTGCATAGGAATCAAAAATTAATTTTGCAAAAAGTTGCAGTTGGGAAAATATCATACTTTTCATGGGCATAATGCAACACTTGGGCTCGAACAATTTTAAAATGTATTTTTCTCCAGCCCTATGCTACCTATTTGCCTTAAATTTGGAATATACGCTTACAATAGTGGCCTGCATAGGAATCAAAAATAAATTTTGCAAAAAGTTGCAGTTCGGAAAATATCATACTTTTCATGGGCATAATGCAACACTTTGGCTCGAAAAATTTTAAAATGTAATATTCTCCGGCCCTATGCTACCGATGGATATGAAATTTGGTATGTACGCTGAGAATAAAGGCTTGCATAGGAATCAAAAAGAAATTTTTCAAAAAGTTGCAGTTGGGAAAATATCAAAATATCATGGGCATAATGCAACACTTGGGCTCGAACAATTTTAAAATGTAATTTTCTCCAGCCCTATGCTACTGATTTGCCTGAAATTTGGTATGTACGCTAAGAATAGTGGCCTGCATAGGAATCAAAAAGAAATTTTGCAAAAAGTTGCATTTGGGAAAATATCATACTTTTCATGGGCATAATGCAACACTTGGGCTCGAACAATTTTAAAATGTAATTTTCTCCAGCCCTATGCTACCGATTTGCCTGAAATTTAGTATGTACGCTTACAATAGTGGCCTGCATAGGAATCAAAAATAAATTTTGCAAAAAGTTGCAGTTGGGAAAATATCATACTTTTCATGGGCATAATGCAACACTTGGGCTCGAACAATTTTAAAATGTAATTTTCTCCAGCCCTATGCTACCGATTTGCCTTAAATTTGGTATATACGCTTACAATAGTGGCCTGCATAGGAATCAAAAATAAATTTTGCAAAAAGTTGCAGTTCGGAAAATATCATACTTTTCATGGGCATAATGCAACACTTTGGCTCGAAAAATTTTTAAATGTAATATTCTCCGGCCCTATGCTACCGATGGGTATGAAATTTGGTATGTACGCTGAGAATAAAGGCTTGCATAGGAATCAAAAAGAAATTTTTCAAAAAGTTGCAGTTGGGAAAATATCAAAATATCATGGGCATAATGCAACACTTGGGCTCGAACAATTTTAAAATGTAATTTTCTCAAGCCCTATGCTACCGATTTGCCTTAAATTTGGTATATACGCTTACAATAGTGGCCTGCATAGGAATCAAAAAGAAATTTTGCAAAAAGTTGCATTTGTGAAAATATCATACTTTTCATGGGCATAATGCAACACTTGGGCTCGAACAATTTTAAAATGTAATTTTCTCCAGCCCTATGCTACCTATTTGCCTTAAATTTGGTATATACGCTTACAATAGTGGCCTGCATAGGAATCAAAAAGAAATTTTGCAAAAAGTTGCATTTGTGAAAATATCATACTTTTCATGGGCATAATGCAACACTTGGGCTCGAACAATTTTAAAATGTAATTTTCTCCAGTCCTATGCTACCTATTTGCCTGAAATTTAGTATGTACGCTAACAATAGTGGCCTGCATAGGAATCAAAAATAAATTTTGCAAAAAGTTGCAGTTGGGAAAATATCATACTTTTCATGGGCATAATGCAACACTTGGGCTCGAACAATTTTAAAATGTAATTTTCTCCAGCCCTATGCTACCTATTTGCCTTAAATTTGGTATATACGCTTACAATAGTGGCCTGCATAGGAATCAAAAAGAAATTTTGCAAAAAGTTGCATTTGTGAAAATATCATACTTTTCATAGGCATAATGCAACACTTGGGCTCGAACAATTTTAAAATGTAATTTTCTCCAGCCCTATTCTACCGATTTGCCTGAAATTTAGTATGTACGCTTACAATAGTGGCCTGCATAGGAATCAAAAATTAATTTTGCAAAAAGTTGCAGTTGGGAAAATATCATACTTTTCATGGGCATAATGCAACACTTGGGCTCGAACAATTTTAAAATGTATTTTTCTCCAGCCCTATGCTACCTATTTGCCTTAAATTTGGAATATACGCTTACAATAGTGGCCTGCATAGGAATCAAAAATAAATTTTGCAAAAAGTTGCAGTTCGGAAAATATCATACTTTTCATGGGCATAATGCAACACTTTGGCTCGAAAAATTTTAAAATGTAATATTCTCCGGCCCTATGCTACCGATGGATATGAAATTTGGTATGTACGCTGAGAATAAAGGCTTGCATAGGAATCAAAAAGAAATTTTTCAAAAAGTTGCAGTTGGGAAAATATCAAAATATCATGGGCATAATGCAACACTTGGGCTCGAACAATTTTAAAATGTAATTTTCTCCAGCCCTATGCTACTGATTTGCCTGAAATTTGGTATGTACGCTAAGAATAGTGGCCTGCATAGGAATCAAAAAGAAATTTTGCAAAAAGTTGCATTTGGGAAAATATCATACTTTTCATGGGCATAATGCAACACTTGGGCTCGAACAATTTTAAAATGTAATTTTCTCCAGCCCTATGCTACCGATTTGCCTGAAATTTAGTATGTACGCTTACAATAGTGGCCTGCATAGGAATCAAAAATAAATTTTGCAAAAAGTTGCAGTTGGGAAAATATCATACTTTTCATGGGCATAATGCAACACTTGGGCTCGAACAATTTTAAAATGTAATTTTCTCCAGCCCTATGCTACCGATTTGCCTTAAATTTGGTATATACGCTTACAATAGTGGCCTGCATAGGAATCAAAAATAAATTTTGCAAAAAGTTGCAGTTCGGAAAATATCATACTTTTCATGGGCATAATGCAACACTTTGGCTCGAAAAATTTTTAAATGTAATATTCTCCGGCCCTATGCTACCGATGGGTATGAAATTTGGTATGTACGCTGAGAATAAAGGCTTGCATAGGAATCAAAAAGAAATTTTTCAAAAAGTTGCAGTTGGGAAAATATCAAAATATCATGGGCATAATGCAACACTTGGGCTCGAACAATTTTAAAATGTAATTTTCTCAAGCCCTATGCTACCGATTTGCCTTAAATTTGGTATATACGCTTACAATAGTGGCCTGCATAGGAATCAAAAAGAAATTTTGCAAAAAGTTGCATTTGTGAAAATATCATACTTTTCATGGGCATAATGCAACACTTGGGCTCGAACAATTTTAAAATGTAATTTTCTCCAGCCCTATGCTACCTATTTGCCTTAAATTTGGTATATACGCTTACAATAGTGGCCTGCATAGGAATCAAAAAGAAATTTTGCAAAAAGTTGCATTTGTGAAAATATCATACTTTTCATGGGCATAATGCAACACTTGGGCTCGAACAATTTTAAAATGTAATTTTCTCCAGTCCTATGCTACCTATTTGCCTGAAATTTAGTATGTACGCTAACAATAGTGGCCTGCATAGGAATCAAAAATAAATTTTGCAAAAAGTTGCAGTTGGGAAAATATCATACTTTTCATGGGCATAATGCAACACTTGGGCTCGAACAATTTTAAAATGTAATTTTCTCCAGCCCTATGCTACCTATTTGCCTTAAATTTGGTATATACGCTTACAATAGTGGCCTGCATAGGAATCAAAAAGAAATTTTGCAAAAAGTTGCATTTGTGAAAATATCATACTTTTCATGGGCATAATGCAACACTTGGGCTCGAACAATTTTAAAATGTAATTTTCTCCAGCCCTATGCTACCGATTTGCCTGAAATTTAGTACGTACGCTTACAATAGTGGCCTGCATAGGAATCAAAAATAAATTTTGCAAAAAGTTGCAGTTGGGAAAATATCATACTTTTCATGGGCATAATGCAACACTTGGGCTCGAACAATTTTAAAATGTAATTTTCTCCAGCCCTATGCTACCTATTTGCCTTAAATTTGGTATATACGCTAAGAATAGTGGCCTGCATAGGAATCAAAAAGAAATTTTGCAAAAAGTTGCATTTGTGAAAATATCATACTTTTCATGGGCATAATGCAACACTTGGGCTCGAACAATTTTAAAATGTAATTTTCTCCAGCCCTATGCTACCGATTTGCCTAAAATTTGGTATATACGCTTACAATAGTGGCCTGCATAGGAATCAAAAAGAAATTTTGCAAAAAGTTGCATTTGGGAAAATATCATACTTTTCATGGGCATAATGCAACACTTGGGCTCGAACAATTTTAAAATGTAATTTTCTCCAGCCCTATGCTACCGATTTGCCTGAAATTTAGTACGTACGCTTACAATAGTGGCCTGCATAGGAATCAAAAAGAAATTTTGCAAAAAGTTGCAGTTGGGAAAATATCATACTTTTCATGGGCATAATGCAACACTTGGGCTCGAACAATTTTAAAATGTAATTTTCTCCAGCCCTATGCTACCTATTTGCCTTAAATTTGGTATATACGCTTACAATAGTGGCCTGCATAGGAATCAAAAAGAAATTTTGCAAAAAGTTGCATTTGTGAAAATATCATACTTTTCATGGGCATAATGCAACACTTGGGCTCGAACAATTTTAAAATGTAATTTTCTCCAGTCCTATGCTACCTATTTGCCTGAAATTTAGTATGTACGCTAACAATAGTGGCCTGCATAGGAATCAAAAATAAATTTTGCAAAAAGTTGCAGTTGGGAAAATATCATACTTTTCATGGGCATAATGCAACACTTGGGCTCGAACAATTTTAAAATGTAATTTTCTCCAGCCCTATGCTACCTATTTGCCTTAAATTTGGTATATACGCTTACAATAGTGGCCTGCATAGGAATCAAAAAGAAATTTTGCAAAAAGTTGCATTTGTGAAAATATCATACTTTTCATGGGCATAATGCAACACTTGGGCTCGAACAATTTTAAAATGTAATTTTCTCCAGCCCTATGCTACCGATTTGCCTTAAATTTGGTATATACGCTTACAATAGTGGCCTGCATAGGAATCAAAAATAAATTTTGCAAAAAGTTGCATTTGTGAAAATATCATACTTTTCATGGGCATAATGCAACACTTGGGCTCGAACAATTTTAAAATGTAATTTTCTCAAGCCCTATACTACCGATTTGCCTTACATTTGGTATATACGCTTACAATAGTGGCCTGCATAGGAATCAAAAATAAATTTTGCAAAAAGTTGCAGTTGGGAAAATATCATACTTTTCATGGGCATAATGCAACACTTGGGCTCGAACAATTTTAAAATGTAATTTTCTCCGGCCCTATGCTACCGATGGGTATGAAATTTGGTATGTACGCTGAGAATAAAGGCCTGCATAGGAATCAAAAAGAAATTTTTCAAAAAGTTGCAGTTGGGAAAATATCATACTTTTCATGGGCATAATGCAACACTTGGGCTCGAACAATTTTAAAATGTAATTTTCTCCAGCCCTATGCTACCGATTTGCCTAAAATTTGGTATATACGCTTACAATAGTGGCCTGCATAGGAATCAAAAAGAAATTTTGCAAAAAGTTGCATTTGGGAAAATATCATACTTTTCATGGGCATAATGCAACACTTGGGCTCGAACAATTTTAAAATGTAATTTTCTCCAGTCCTATGCTACCTATTTGCCTGAAATTTAGTATGTACGCTAACAATAGTGGCCTGCATAGGAATCAAAAATAAATTTTGCAAAAAGTTGCAGTTGGGAAAATATCATACTTTTCATGGGCTCGAACACACATCACACTTGGGCTATCACACTTGGGCTCGAACAATTTTAAAATGTAATTTTCTCCAGCCCTATGCTACCTATTTGCCTTAAATTTGGTATATACGCTTACAATAGTGGCCTGCATAGGAATCAAAAAGAAATTTTGCAAAAAGTTGCATTTGTGAAAATATCATACTTTTCATGGGCATAATGCAACACTTGGGCTCGAACAATTTTAAAATGTAATTTTCTCCAGCCCTATGCTACCGATTTGCCTTAAATTTGGTATATACGCTTACAATAGTGGCCTGCATAGGAATCAAAAATAAATTTTGCAAAAAGTTGCAGTTCGGAAAATATCATACTTTTCATGGGCATAATGCAACACTTTGGCTCGAAAAATTTTAAAATGTAATTTTCTCCGGCCCTATGCTACCGATGGGTATGAAATTTGGTATGTACGCTGAGAATAAAGGCTTGCATAGGAATCAAAAAGAAATTTTTCAAAAAGTTGCAGTTGGGAAAATATCAAAATATCATGGGCATAATGCAACACTTGGGCTCGAACAATTTTAAAATGTAATTTTCTCCGGCCCTATGCTACCGATGGGTATGAAATTTGGTATGTACGCTGAGAATAAAGGCCTGCATAGGAATCAAAAAGAAATTTTTCAAAAAGTTGCAGTTGGGAAAATATCATACTTTTCATGGGCATAATGCAACACTTGGGCTCGAACAATTTTAAAATGTAATTTTCTCCAGCCCTATGCTACTGATTTGCCTGAAATTTGGTATGTACGCTAAGAATAGTGGCCTGCATAGGAATCAAAAAGAAATTTTGCAAAAAGTTGCATTTGGGAAAATATCATACTTTTCATGGGCATAATGCAACACTTGGGCTCGAACAATTTTAAAATGTAATTTTCTCCAGCCCTATGCTACCAATTTGCCTTAAATTTGGTATATACGCTTACAATAGTGGCCTGCATAGGAATCAAAAAGAAATTTTGCAAAAAGTTGCATTTGTGAAAATATCATACTTTTCATGGGCATAATGCAACACTTGGGCTCGAACAATTTTAAAATGTAATTTTCTCCAGTCCTATGCTACCGATTTGCCTGAAATTTAGTATGTACGCTAACAATAGTGGCCTGCATAGGAATCAAAAATAAATATTGCAAAAAGTTGCAGTTGGGAAAATATCATACTTTTCATAGGCATAATGCAACACTTGGGCTCGAACAATTTTAAAATGTAATTTTCTCCAGCCCTATTCTACCGATTTGCCTGAAATTTAGTATGTACGCTTACAATAGTGGCCTGCATAGGAATCAAAAAGAAATTTTGCAAAAAGTTGCATTTGGGAAAATATCATACTTTTCATGGGCATAATGCAACACTTGGGCTCGAACAATTTTAAAATGTAATTTTCTCCAGCCCTATGCTACCGATTTGCCTGAAATTTAGTACGTACGCTTACAATAGTGGCCTGCATAGGAATCAAAAATAAATTTTGCAAAAAGTTGCAGTTGGGAAAATATCATACTTTTCATGGGCATAATGCAACACTTGGGCTCGAACAATTTTAAAATGTAATTTTCTCCAGCCCTATGCTACCTATTTGCCTTAAATTTGGTATATACGCTTACAATAGTGGCCTGCATAGGAATCAAAAAGAAATTTTGCAAAAAGTTGCATTTGTGAAAATATCATACTTTTCATGGGCATAATGCAACACTTGGGCTCGAACAATTTTAAAATGTAATTTTCTCCAGTCCTATGCTACCTATTTGCCTGAAATTTAGTATGTACGCTAACAATAGTGGCCTGCATAGGAATCAAAAATAAATTTTGCAAAAAGTTGCAGTTGGGAAAATATCATACTTTTCATGGGCTCGAACACACATCACACTTGGGCTATCACACTTGGGCTCGAACAATTTTAAAATGTAATTTTCTCCAGCCCTATGCTACCTATTTGCCTTAAATTTGGTATATACGCTTACAATAGTGGCCTGCATAGGAATCAAAAAGAAATTTTGCAAAAAGTTGCATTTGTGAAAATATCATACTTTTCATGGGCATAATGCAACACTTGGGCTCGAACAATTTTAAAATGTAATTTTCTCCAGCCCTATGCTACCGATTTGCCTTAAATTTGGTATATACGCTTACAATAGTGGCCTGCATAGGAATCAAAAATAAATTTTGCAAAAAGTTGCAGTTCGGAAAATATCATACTTTTCATGGGCATAATGCAACACTTTGGCTCGAAAAATTTTAAAATGTAATTTTCTCCGGCCCTATGCTACCGATGGGTATGAAATTTGGTATGTACGCTGAGAATAAAGGCTTGCATAGGAATCAAAAAGAAATTTTTCAAAAAGTTGCAGTTGGGAAAATATCAAAATATCATGGGCATAATGCAACACTTGGGCTCGAACAATTTTAAAATGTAATTTTCTCCGGCCCTATGCTACCGATGGGTATGAAATTTGGTATGTACGCTGAGAATAAAGGCCTGCATAGGAATCAAAAAGAAATTTTTCAAAAAGTTGCAGTTGGGAAAATATCATACTTTTCATGGGCATAATGCAACACTTGGGCTCGAACAATTTTAAAATGTAATTTTCTCCAGCCCTATGCTACTGATTTGCCTGAAATTTGGTATGTACGCTAAGAATAGTGGCCTGCATAGGAATCAAAAAGAAATTTTGCAAAAAGTTGCATTTGGGAAAATATCATACTTTTCATGGGCATAATGCAACACTTGGGCTCGAACAATTTTAAAATGTAATTTTCTCCAGCCCTATGCTACCAATTTGCCTTAAATTTGGTATATACGCTTACAATAGTGGCCTGCATAGGAATCAAAAAGAAATTTTGCAAAAAGTTGCATTTGTGAAAATATCATACTTTTCATGGGCATAATGCAACACTTGGGCTCGAACAATTTTAAAATGTAATTTTCTCCAGTCCTATGCTACCGATTTGCCTGAAATTTAGTATGTACGCTAACAATAGTGGCCTGCATAGGAATCAAAAATAAATATTGCAAAAAGTTGCAGTTGGGAAAATATCATACTTTTCATAGGCATAATGCAACACTTGGGCTCGAACAATTTTAAAATGTAATTTTCTCCAGCCCTATTCTACCGATTTGCCTGAAATTTAGTATGTACGCTTACAATAGTGGCCTGCATAGGAATCAAAAAGAAATTTTGCAAAAAGTTGCATTTGGGAAAATATCATACTTTTCATGGGCATAATGCAACACTTGGGCTCGAACAATTTTAAAATGTAATTTTCTCCAGCCCTATGCTACCGATTTGCCTGAAATTTAGTACGTACGCTTACAATAGTGGCCTGCATAGGAATCAAAAATAAATTTTGCAAAAAGTTGCAGTTGGGAAAATATCATACTTTTCATGGGCATAATGCAACACTTGGGCTCGAACAATTTTAAAATGTAATTTTCTCCAGCCCTATGCTACCTATTTGCCTTAAATTTGGTATATACGCTTACAATAGTGGCCTGCATAGGAATCAAAAAGAAATTTTGCAAAAAGTTGCATTTGTGAAAATATCATACTTTTCATGGGCATAATGCAACACTTGGGCTCGAACAATTTTAAAATGTAATTTTCTCCAGTCCTATGCTACCTATTTGCCTGAAATTTAGTATGTACGCTAACAATAGTGGCCTGCATAGGAATCAAAAATAAATTTTGCAAAAAGTTGCAGTTGGGAAAATATCATACTTTTCATGGGCTCGAACACACATCACACTTGGGCTATCACACTTGGGCTCGAACAATTTTAAAATGTAATTTTCTCCAGCCCTATGCTACCTATTTGCCTTAAATTTGGTATATACGCTTACAATAGTGGCCTGCATAGGAATCAAAAATAAATTTTGCAAAAAGTTGCATTTGTGAAAATATCATACTTTTCATGGGCATAATGCAACACTTGGGCTCGAACAATTTTAAAATGTAATTTTCTCCAGCCCTATGCTACCGATTTGCCTTAAATTTGGTATATACGCTTACAATAGTGGCCTGCATAGGAATCAAAAATAAATTTTGCAAAAAGTTGCAGTTCGGAAAATATCATACTTTTCATGGGCATAATGCAACACTTTGGCTCGAAAAATTTTAAAATGTAATTTTCTCCGGCCCTATGCTACCGATGGGTATGAAATTTGGTATGTACGCTGAGAATAAAGGCTTGCATAGGAATCAAAAAGAAATTTTTCAAAAAGTTGCAGTTGGGAAAATATCAAAATATCATGGGCATAATGCAACACTTGGGCTCGAACAATTTTAAAATGTAATTTTCTCCGGCCCTATGCTACCGATGGGTATGAAATTTGGTATGTACGCTGAGAATAAAGGCCTGCATAGGAATCAAAAAGAAATTTTTCAAAAAGTTGCAGTTGGGAAAATATCATACTTTTCATGGGCATAATGCAACACTTGGGCTCGAACAATTTTAAAATGTAATTTTCTCCAGCCCTATGCTACTGATTTGCCTGAAATTTGGTATGTACGCTAAGAATAGTGGCCTGCATAGGAATCAAAAAGAAATTTTGCAAAAAGTTGCATTTGGGAAAATATCATACTTTTCATGGGCATAATGCAACACTTGGGCTCGAACAATTTTAAAATGTAATTTTCTCCAGCCCTATGCTACCTATTTGCCTTAAATTTGGTATATACGCTTACAATAGTGGCCTGCATAGGAATCAAAAAGAAATTTTGCAAAAAGTTGCATTTGTGAAAATATCATACTTTTCATGGGCATAATGCAACACTTGGGCTCGAACAATTTTAAAATGTAATTTTCTCCAGTCCTATGCTACCGATTTGCCTGAAATTTAGTATGTACGCTAACAATAGTGGCCTGCATAGGAATCAAAAATAAATTTTGCAAAAAGTTGCAGTTGGGAAAATATCATACTTTTCATAGGCATAATGCAACACTTGGGCTCGAACAATTTTAAAATGTAATTTTCTCCAGCCCTATTCTACCGATTTGCCTGAAATTTAGTATGTACGCTTACAATAGTGGCCTGCATAGGAATCAAAAATTAATTTTGCAAAAAGTTGCAGTTGGGAAAATATCATACTTTTCATGGGCATAATGCAACACTTGGGCTCGAACAATTTTAAAATGTATTTTTCTCCAGCCCTATGCTACCTATTTGCCTTAAATTTGGTATACACGCTTACAATAGTGGCCTGCATAGGAATCAAAAATAAATTTTGCAAAAAGTTGCAGTTCGGAAAATATCATACTTTTCATGGGCATAATGCAACACTTTGGCTCGAAAAATTTTAAAATGTAATATTCTCCGGCCCTATGCTACCGATGGGTATGAAATTTGGTATGTACGCTGAGAATAAAGGCTTGCATAGGAATCAAAAAGAAATTTTTCAAAAAGTTGCAGTTGGGAAAATATCAAAATATCATGGGCATAATGCAACACTTGGGCTCGAACAATTTTAAAATGTAATTTTCTCCAGCCCTATGCTACTGATTTGCCTGAAATTTGGTATGTACGCTAAGAATAAAGGCTTGCATAGGAATCAAAAAGAAATTTTGCAAAAAGTTGCATTTGGGAAAATATCATACTTTTCATGGGCATAATGCAACACTTGGGCTCGAACAATTTTAAAATGTAATTTTCTCCAGCCCTATGCTACTGATTTGCCTGAAATTTGGTATGTACGCTAAGAATAGTGGCCTGCATAGGAATCAAAAAGAAATTTTGCAAAAAGTTGCATTTGGGAAAATATCATACTTTTCATGGGCATAATGCAACACTTGGGCTCGAACAATTTTAAAATGTAATTTTCTCCAGCCCTATGCTACCGATTTGCCTTAAAATTGGTATATACGCTTACAATAGTGGCCTGCATAGGAATCAAAAATAAATTTTGCAAAAAGTTGCAGTTCGGAAAATATCATACTTTTCATGGGCATAATGCAACACTTTGGCTCGAAAAATTTTAAAATGTAATATTCTCCGGCCCTATGCTACCGATGGGTATGAAATTTGGTATGTACGCTGAGAATAAAGGCTTGCATAGGAATCAAAAAGAAATTTTTCAAAAAGTTGCAGATGGGAAAATATCAAAATATCATGGGCATAATGCAACACTTGGGCTCGAACAATTTTAAAATGTAATTTTCTCAAGCCCTATGCTACCGATTTGCCTTAAATTTGGTATATACGCTTACAATAGTGGCCTGCATAGGAATCAAAAATAAATTTTGCAAAAAGTTGCAGTTGGGAAAATATCATACTTTTCATGGGCATAATGCAACACTTGGGCTCGAACAATTTTAAAATGTAATTTTCTCCGGCCCTATGCTACCGATGTGTATGAAATTTGGTATGTACGCTGAGAATAAAGGCCTGCATAGGAATCAAAAAGAAATTTTTCAAAAAGTTGCAGTTGGGAAAATATCATACTTTTCATGGGCATAATGCAACACTTGGGCTCGAACAATTTTAAAATGTAATTTTCTCCAGCCCTATGCTACCGATTTGCCTTAAATTTGGTATATACGCTTACAATAGTGGCCTGCATAGGAATCAAAAAGAAATTTTGCAAAAAGTTGCATTTGGGAAAATATCATACTTTTCATGGGCATAATGCAACACTTGGGCTCGAACAATTTTAAAATGTAATTTTCTCCAGCCCTATGCTAACGATTTGCCTGAAATTTAGTATGTACGCTTACAATAGTGGCCTGCATAGGAATCAAAAATAAATTTTGCAAAAAGTTGCAGTTGGGAAAATATCATACTTTTCATGGGCATAATGCAACACTTGGGCTCGAACAATTTTAAAATGTAATTTTCTCCGGCCCTATGCCACCGATGGGTATGAAATTTTGTATGTACGCTGAGAATAGTGGCCTGCATAGAAATAAAAAAGAAATTTTGCAAAAAGTTGCATTTGGGATAATATCATACTTTTCATGGGCATAATGCAACACCTGGGCTCGAACAATTTTAAAATGTAATTTTCTCCAGCCCTATGCTACCGATTTGCCTGAAATTTTGTATGTACGCTGAGATTAGTTGCCCGCATAGGAATCAAAAAGAAATTTTGCAAAAAGTTGCATTTGGGAAAATATCATACTTTTCATGGGCATAATGCAACACTTGGGCTCGAACAATTTTAAAATGTAATTTTCTCCGGCCCTATGCCACCGATGGGTATGAAATTTTGTATGTACGCTGAGAATAGTGGCCTGCATAGAAATAAAAAAGAAATTTTGCAAAAAGTTGCATTTGGGATAATATCATACTTTTCATGGGCATAATGCAACACCTGGGCTCGAACAATTTTAAAATGTAATTTTCTCCAGCCCTATGCTACCGATTTGCCTAAAGTTTGGTATGTACGCTTACAATAGTGGCCTGCATAGGAATCAAAAAGAAATTTTGCAAAAAGTTGCATTTGGGAAAATATCATACTTTTCATGGGCATAATGCAACACTTGGGCTCGAACAATTTTAAAATGTAATTTTCTCCGGCCCTATGCTACCGATGGGTATGAAATTTGGTATGTACGCTGAGAATAAAGGCCTGCATAGGAATCAAAAAGAAATTTTTCAAAAAGTTGAAGTTGGGAAAATATCATACTTTTCATGGGCATAATGCAACACTTGGGCTCGAACAATTTTAAAATGTAATTTTCTCCAGCCCTATGCTACCGATTTGCCTGAAATTTGGTATGTACGCTAAGAATAGTGGCCTGCATAGGAATCAAAAAGTAATTTTGTAAAAAATTGCATTTGGGAAAATATCATACTTTTCATGGGCATAATGCAACACTTGGGCTCGAACAATTTTAAAATGTAATTTTCTCCAGCCCTATGCTACCAATTTGCCTGAAATTTAGTATGTACGCTTACAATAGTGGCCTGCATAGGAATCAAAAAGAAATTTTGCAAAAAGTTGCATTTGGGAAAATATCATACTTTTCATGGGCATAATGCAACACTTGGGCTCGAACAATTTTAAAATGTAATTTTCTCCGGCCCTATGCCACCGATGGGTATGAAATTTTGTATGTACGCTGAGAATAGTGGCCTGCATAGAAATAAAAAAGAAATTTTGCAAAAAGTTGCATTTGGGATAATATCATACTTTTCATGGGCATAATGCAACACCTGGGCTCGAACAATTTTAAAATGTAATTTTCTCCAGCCCTATGCTACCGATTTGCCTAAAGTTTGGTATGTACGCTTACAATAGTGGCCTGCATAGGAATCAAAAAGAAATTTTGCAAAAAGTTGCATTTGGGAAAATATCATACTTTTCATGGGCATAATGCAACACTTGGGCTCGAACAATTTTAAAATGTAATTTTCTCCGGCCCTATGCTACCGATGGGTATGAAATTTGGTATGTACGCTGAGAATAAAGGCCTGCATAGGAATCAAAAAGAAATTTTTCAAAAAGTTGAAGTTGGGAAAATATCATACTTTTCATGGGCATAATGCAACACTTGGGCTCGAACAATTTTAAAATGTAATTTTCTCCAGCCCTATGCTACCGATTTGCCTGAAATTTGGTATGTACGCTAAGAATAGTGGCCTGCATAGGAATCAAAAAGTAATTTTGTAAAAAATTGCATTTGGGAAAATATCATACTTTTCATGGGCATAATGCAACACTTGGGCTCGAACAATTTTAAAATGTAATTTTCTCCAGCCCTATGCTACCAATTTGCCTGAAATTTAGTATGTACGCTTACAATAGTGGCCTGCATAGGAATCAAAAAGAAATTTTGCAAAAAGTTGCATTTGGGAATATATCATACTTTTCATGGGCATAATGCAACACTTGGGCTCGAACAATTTTAAAATGTAATTTTCTCCAGCCCTATGCTACCGATTTGCCTGAAATTTAGTTTGTACGCTTACAATAGTGGCCTGCATAGGAATCAAAAAGAAATTTTGCAAAAAGTTGCATTTGGGAATATATCATACTTTTCATGGGCATAATGCAACACCTCGAACAATTTTAAAATGTAATTTTCTCCAGCCCTATGCTACCGATTTGCCTAAAGTTTGGTATGTACGCTTACAATAGTGGCCTGCATAGGAATCAAAAAGAAATTTTGCAAAAAGTTGCATTTGGGAAAATATCATACTTTTCATGGGCATAATGCAACACTTGGGCTCGAACAATTTTAAAATGTAATTTTCTCCGGCCCTATGCTACCGATGGGTATGAAATTTGGTATGTACGCTGAGAATAAAGGCCTGCATAGGAATCAAAAAGAAATTTTTCAAAAAGTTGAAGTTGGGAAAATATCATACTTTTCATGGGCATAATGCAACACTTGGGCTCGAACAATTTTAAAATGTAATTTTCTCCAGCCCTATGCTACCGATTTGCCTGAAATTTGGTATGTACGCTAAGAATAGTGGCCTGCATAGGAATCAAAAAGTAATTTTGTAAAAAATTGCATTTGGGAAAATATCATACTTTTCATGGGCATAATGCAACACTTGGGCTCGAACAATTTTAAAATGTAATTTTCTCCAGCCCTATGCTACCAATTTGCCTGAAATTTAGTATGTACGCTTACAATAGTGGCCTGCATAGGAATCAAAAAGAAATTTTGCAAAAAGTTGCAGTTGGGAAAATATCATACTTTTCATGGGCATAATGCAACACTTGGGCTCGAACAATTTTAAAATGTAATTTTCTCCAGCCCTATGCTAACGATTTGCCTGAAATTTAGTATGTACGCTTACAATAGTGGCCTGCATAGGAATCAAAAATAAATTTTGCAAAAAGTTGCAGTTGGGAAAATATCATACTTTTCATGGGCATAATGCAACACTTGGGCTAGAACAATTTTAAAATGTAATTTTCTCCGGCCCTATGCCACCGATGGGTATGAAATTTTGTATGTACGCTGAGAATAGTGGCCTGCATAGAAATAAAAAAGAAATTTTGCAAAAAGTTGCATTTGGGATAATATCATACTTTTCATGGGCATAATGCAACACCTGGGCTCGAACAATTTTAAAATGTAATTTTCTCCAGCCCTATGCTACCGATTTGCCTGAAGTTGGTATGTACGCTTACAATAGTGGCCTGCATAGGAATCAAAAAGAAATTTTGCAAAAAGTTGCAGTTGGGAAAATATCATACTTTTCATGGGCATAATGCAACACTTGGGCTCGAACAATTTTAAAATGTAATTTTCTCCAGCCCTATGCTACCGATTTGCCTGAAATTTGGTATGTACGCTAAGAATAGTGGCCTGCATAGGAATCAAAAAGTAATTTTGTAAAAAATTGCATTTGGGAAAATATCATACTTTTCATGGGCATAATGCAACACTTGGGCTCGAACAATTTTAAAATGTAATTTTCTCCAGCCCTATGCTACCAATTTGCCTGAAATTTAGTATGTACGCTTACAATAGTGGCCTGCATAGGAATCAAAAAGAAATTTTGCAAAAAGTAGCAGTTGGGAAAATATCATACTTTTCATGGGCATAATGCAACACTTGGGCTCGAACAATTTTAAAATGTAATTTTCTCCAGCCCTATGCTAACGATTTGCCTGAAATTTAGTATGTACGCTTACAATAGTGGCCTGCATAGGAATCAAAAATAAATTTTGCAAAAAGTTGCAGTTGGGAAAATATCATACTTTTCATGGGCATAATGCAACACTTGGGCTAGAACAATTTTAAAATGTAATTTTCTCCGGCCCTATGCCACCGATGGGTATGAAATTTTGTATGTACGCTGAGAATAGTGGCCTGCATAGAAATAAAAAAGAAATTTTGCAAAAAGTTGCATTTGGGATAATATCATACTTTTCATGGGCATAATGCAACACCTGGGCTCGAACAATTTTAAAATGTAATTTTCTCCAGCCCTATGCTACCGATTTGCCTGAAGTTGGTATGTACGCTTACAATAGTGGCCTGCATAGGAATCAAAAAGAAATTTTGCAAAAAGTTGCAGTTAGGAAAAAATCATACTTTTCATGGGCATAATGCAACACTTGGGCTCGAACAATTTTAAAATGTAATTTTTTCCGGCCCTATGCTACCGATGGGTATGAAATTTGGTATGTACGCTTACAATAGTGGCCTGCATAGGAATCAAAAAGAAATTTTGCAAAAAGTTGCATTTGGGAATATATCATACTTTTCATGGGCATAATGCAACACTTGGGCTCGAACAATTTTAAAATGTAATTTTCTCCGGCCCTATGCTACCGATTTGCCTGAAATTTGGTATGTACGCTAAGAATAGTGGCCTGCATAGGAATCAAAAAGAAATTTTGCAAAAAGTTGCATTTGGGATAATATCATACTTTTCATGGGCATAATGCAACACTTGGGCTCGAACAATTTTAAAATGTAATTTTCTCCGGCCCTATGCTACCGATTTGCCTGAAGTTGGTATGTACGCTTACAATAGTGGCCTGCATAGGAATCAAAAAGAAATTTTGCAAAAAGTTGCATTTGGGAAAATATCATACTTTTCATGGGCATAATGCAACACTTGGGCTCGAACAATTTTAAAATGTAATTTTCTCCGGCCCTATGCTACCGATGGGTATGAAATTTGGTATGTACGCTGAGAATAAAGGCCTGCATAGGAATCAAAAAGAAATTTTTCAAAAAGTTGCAGTTGGGAAAATATCATACTTTTCATGGGCATAATGCAACACTTGGGCTCGAACAATTTTAAAATGTAATTTTCTCCAGCCCTATGCTACCGATTTGCCTGAAATTTGGTATGTACGCTAAGAATAGTGGCCTGCATAGGAATCAAAAAGAAATTTTGCAAAAAGTTGCATTTGGGAAAATATCATACTTTTCATGGGCATAATGCAACACTTGGGCTCGAACAATTTTAAAATGTAATTTTCTCCGGCCCTATGCTACCGATGGGTATGAAATTTGGTATGTACGCTGAGAATAAAGGCCTGCATAGGAAAATTTAAATTTAAAATGTAATTTCTCCGGCACTATGCTACCGATGGGTATGAAATTTGGTATGTACGCTGAGAATAGTGGCCTGCATAGGAATCAAAAAGAAATTTTGCAAAAAGTTGCATTTGGGAAAATATCATACTTTTCATGGGCATAATGCAACACTTGGGCTCGAACAATTTTAAAATGTAATTTTCTCCGGCCCTATGCTACCGATGGGTATGAAATTTGGTATGTACGCTGAGAATAGTGGCCTGCATAGGAATCAAAAAGAAATTTTGCAAAAAGTTGCATTTGGGAAAATATCATACTTTTCATGGGCATAATGCAACACTTGGGCTCGAACAATTTTAAAATGTAATTTTCTCCAGCCCTATGCTACCGATTTGCCTGAAATTTTGTATGTACGCTGAGATTAGTTGCCCGCATAGGAATCAAAAAGAAATTTTTCAAAAAGTTGCAGTTGGGAAAATATCATACTTTTCATGGGCATAATGCAACACCTGGGCTCGAACAATTTTAAAATGTAATTTTCTCCAGCCCTATGCTACCGATTTGCCTGAAATTTTGTATGTACGCTGAGATTAGTTGCCCGCATTGGAATCAAAAAGAAATTTTGCAAAAAGTTGCATTTGGGAAAATATCATACTTTTCATGGGCATAATGCAACACTTGGGCTCGAACAATTTTAAAATGTAATTTTCTCCGGCCCTATGCCACCGATGGGTATGAAATTTTGTATGTACGCTGAAAATAGTGGCCTGCATAGAAATAAAAAAGAAATTTTGCAAAAAGTTGCATTTGGGATAATATCATACTTTTCATGGGCATAATGCAACACTTGGGCTCGAACAATTTTAAAATGTAATTTTCTCCGGCCCTG
This sequence comes from Limnephilus auricula, assembly GCA_951813805.1. NCBI lineage: Eukaryota > Metazoa > Arthropoda > Insecta > Trichoptera > Limnephilidae > Limnephilus > Limnephilus auricula. The sequence goes on along the minus strand of OX638400.1, from coordinate 34,305,949 downwards.
TGCTACCTGCATGTGGTTTTCTCCGGCCCTTAGCCACCGATGTGACCGAAATTTGGAATCTACACTGATAATAGTGGCTTGCATAGGAATCAAAAAGAAATTGTGCAAAAAGTTGCAGTTGGGAAAATATCATACTTTTCATGGGCATAATGCAACACTTGGGCTCGAACAATTTTAAAATGTAATTTTCTCCGGCCCTATGCTACCGATGGGTATGAAATTTGGTATGTACGCTGAGAATAGTGGCCAGCATAGGAATCAAAAAGAAATTTTGCAAAAAGTTGCATTTGGGAAAATATCATACTTTTCATGGGCATAATGCAACACTTGGGCTCGAACAATTTTAAAATGTAATTTTCTCCGGCCCTGTGCTACCTGCATGTGGTTTTCTCCGGCCCTTAGCCACCGATGTGACCGAAATTTGGAATCTTCACTGATAATAGTGGCTTGCATAGGAATCAAAAAGAAATTGTGCAAAAAGTTGCAGTTGGGAAAATATCATACTTTTCATGGGCATAATGCAACACTTGGGCTCGAACAATTTTAAAATGTAATTTTCTCCGGCCCTATGCTACCGATGGGTATGAAATTTGGTATGTACGCTGAGAATAGTGGCCTGCATAGGAATCAAAAAGAAATTTTGCAAAAAGTTGCATTTGGGAAAATATCATACTTTTCATGGGCATAATGCAACACTTGGGCTCGAACAATTTTAAAATGTAATTTTCTCCGGCCCTGTGCTACCTGCATGTGGTTTTCTCCGGCCCTTAGCCACCGATGTGACCGAAATTTGGAATCTACACTGATAATAGTGGCTTGCATAGGAATCAAAAAGAAATTGTGCAAAAAGTTGCAGTTGGGAAAATATCATACTTTTCATGGGCATAATGCAACACTTGGGCTCGAACAATTTTAAAATGTAATTTTCTCCGGCCCTATGCTACCGATGGGTATGAAATTTGGTATGTACGCTGAGAATAGTGGCCTGCATAGGAATCAAAAAGAAATTTTGCAAAAAGTTGCATTTGGGAAAATATCATACTTTTCATGGGCATAATGCAACACCTGGGCTCGAACAATTTTAAAATGTAATTTTCTCCAGCCCTATGCTACCGATTTGCCTGAAATTTTGTATGTACGCTGAGATTAGTTGCCCGCATAGGAATCAAAAAGAAATTTTGCAAAAAGTTGCATTTGGGAAAATATCATACTTTTCATGGGCATAATGCAACACTTGGGCTCGAACAATTTTAAAATGTAATTTTCTCCGGCTCTATGCCACCGATGGGTATGAAATTTTGTATGTACGCTGAAAATAGTGGCCTGCATAGAAATAAAAAAGAAATTTTTCAAAAAGTTGCAGTTGGGAAAATATCATACTTTTCATGGGCATAATGCAACACTTGGGCTCGAACAATTTTAAAATGTAATTTTCTCCGGCCCTATGCTACAGATGGGTTTAAAATTTGGTATGTACGCTTACAATAGTGGCCTGCATAGGAATCAAAAAGAAATTTTGCAAAAAAATGCAGTTGGGAAAATATCATACTTTTCATGGGCATAATGCAACACCTGGGCTCGAACAATTTTAAAATGTAATTTTCTCCAGCCCTATGCTACCGATTTGCCTGAAATTTTGTATGTACGCTGAAAATAGTGGCCTGCATAGAAATAAAAAAGAAATTTTGCAAAAAGTTGCATTTGGGATAATATCATACTTTTCATGGGCATAATGCAACACCTGGGCTCGAACAATTTTAAAATGTAATTTTCTCCAGCCCTATGCTACCGATTTGCCTGAAATTTTGTATGTACGCTGAGATTAGTTGCCCGCATAGGAATCAAAAAGAAATTTTGCAAAAAGTTGCATTTGGGAAAATATCATACTTTTCATGGGCATAATGCAACACTTGGGCTCGAACAATTTTAAAATGTAATTTTCTCCGGCCCTATGCCACCGATGGGTATGAAATTTTGTATGTACGCTGAAAATAGTGGCCTGCATAGAAATAAAAAAGAAATTTTGCAAAAAGTTGCATTTGGGATAATATCATACTTTTCATGGGCATAATGCAACACTTGGGCTCGAACAATTTTAAAATGTAATTTTCTCCGGCCCTGTGCTACCTGCATGTGGTTTTCTCCGGCCCTTAGCCAACGATGTGACCGAAATTTGGAATCTACACTGATAATAGTGGCTTGCATAGGAATCAAAAAGAAATTGTGCAAAAAGTTGCAGTTGGGAAAATATCATACTTTTCATGGGCATAATGCAACACTTGGGCTCGAACAATTTTAAAATGTAATTTTCTCCGGCCCTATGCTACCGATGGGTATGAAATTTGGTATGTACGCTGAGAATAGTGGCCTGCATAGGAATCAAAAAGAAATTTTGCAAAAAGTTGCATTTGGGAAAATATCATACTTTTCATGGGCATAATGCAACACTTGGGCTCGAACAATTTTAAAATGTAATTTTCTCCGGCCCTGTGCTACCTGCATGTGGTTTTCTCCGGCCCTTAGCCACCGATGTGACCGAAATTTGGAATCTACACTGATAATAGTGGCTTGCATAGGAATCAAAAAGAAATTGTGCAAAAAGTTGCAGTTGGGAAAATATCATACTTTTCATGGGCATAATGCAACACTTTGGCTCGAACAATTTTAAAATGTAATTTTCTCCGGCCCTATGCTACCGATGGGTATGAAATTTGGTATGTACGCTGAGAATAGTGGCCTGCATAGGAATCAAAAAGAAATTTTGCAAAAAGTTGCATTTGGGAAAATATCATACTTTTCATGGGCATAATGCAACACCTGGGCTCGAACAATTTTAAAATGTAATTTTCTCCAGCCCTATGCTACCGATTTGCCTTTTCATGGGCATAATGCAACACTTGGGCTCGAACAATTTTAAAATGTAATTTTCTCCGGCCCTATGCTACCGATGGGTATGAAATTTGGTATGTACGCTGAGAATAGTGGCCTGCATAGGAATCAAAAAGAAATTTTGCAAAAAGTTGCATTTGGGAAAATATCATACTTTTCATGGGCATAATGCAACACTTGGGCTCGAACAATTTTAAAATGTAATTTTCTCCGGCCCTGTGCTACCTGCATGTGGTTTTCTCCGGCCCTTAGCCACCGATGTGACCGAAATTTGGAATCTACACTGATAATAGTGGCTTGCATAGGAATCAAAAAGAAATTGTGCAAAAAGTTGCAGTTGGGAAAATATCATACTTTTCATGGGCATAATGCAACACTTGGGCTCGAACAATTTTAAAATGTAATTTTCTCCGGCCCTATGCTACCGATGGGTATGAAATTTGGTATGTACGCTGAGAATAGTGGCCTGCATAGGAATCAAAAAGAAATTTTGCAAAAAGTTGCATTTGGGAAAATATCATACTTTTCATGGGCATAATGCAACACTTGGGCTCGAACAATTTTAAAATGTAATTTTCTCCGGCCCTATGCCACCGATGGGTATGAAATTTTGTATGTACGCTGAAAATAGTGGCCTGCATAGGAATCAAAAAGAAATTTTGCAAAAAGTTGCATTTGGGAAAATATCATACTTTTCATGGGCATAATGCAACACTTGGGCTCGAACAATTTTAAAATGTAATTTTCTCCGGCCCTATGCTACCGATGGGTATGAAATTTGGTATGTACGCTGAGAATAGTGGCCTGCATAGGAATCAAAAAGAAATTTTGCAAAAAGTTGCATTTGGGAAAATATCATACTTTTCATGGGCATAATGCAACACTTGGGCTCGAACAATTTTAAAATGTAATTTTCTCCGGCCCTATGCCACCGATGGGTATGAAATTTTGTATGTACGCTGAAAATAGTGGCCTGCATAGAAATAAAAAAGAAATTTTGCAAAAAGTTGCATTTGGGATAATATCATACTTTTCATGGGCATAATGCAACACTTGGGCTCGAACAATTTTAAAATGTAATTTTCTCCGGCCCTGTGCTACCTGCATGTGGTTTTCTCCGGCCCTTAGCCACCGATGTGACCGAAATTTGGAATCTACACTGATAATAGTGGCTTGCATAGGAATCAAAAAGAAATTGTGCAAAAAGTTGCAGTTGGGAAAATATCATACTTTTCATGGGCATAATGCAACACTTGGGCTCGAACAATTTTAAAATGTAATTTTCTCCGGCCCTATGCTACCGATGGGTATGAAATTTGGTATGTACGCTGAGAATAGTGGCCTGCATAGGAATCAAAAAGAAATTTTGCAAAAAGTTGCATTTGGGAAAATATCATACTTTTCATGGGCATAATGCAACACTTGGGCTCGAACAATTTTAAAATGTAATTTTCTCAGGCCCTGTGCTACCTGCATGTGGTTTTCTCCGGCCCTTAGCCACCGATGTGACCGAAATTTGGAATCTACACTGATAATAGTGGCTTGCATAGGAATCAAAAAGAAATTGTGCAAAAAGTTGCAGTTGGGAAAATATCATACTTTTCATGGGCATAATGCAACACTTGGGCTCGAACAATTTTAAAATGTAATTTTCTCCGGCCCTATGCTACCGATGGGTATGAAATTTGGTATGTACGCTGAGAATAGTGGCCTGCATAGGAATCAAAAAGAAATTTTGCAAAAAGTTGCATTTGGGAAAATATCATACTTTTCATGGGCATAATGCAACACATGGGCTCGAACAATTTTAAAATGTAATTTTCTCCAGCCCTATGCTACCGATTTGCCTGAAATTTTGTATGTACGCTGAGATTAGTTGCCCGCATAGGAATCAAAAAGAAATTTTGCAAAAAGTTGCATTTGGGAAAATATCATACTTTTCATGGGCATAATGCAACACTTGGGCTCGAACAATTTTAAAATGTAATTTTCTCCGGCTCTATGCCACCGATGGGTATGAAATTTTGTATGTACGCTGAAAATAGTGGCCTGCATAGAAATAAAAAAGAAAATTTTCAAAAAGTTGCAGTTGGGAAAATATCATACTTTTCATGGGCATAATGCAACACTTGGGCTCGAACAATTTTAAAATGTAATTTTCTCCGGCCCTATGCTACAGATGGGTTTAAAATTTGGTATGTACGCTTACAATAGTGGCCTGCATAGGAATCAAAAAGAAATTTTGCAAAAAAATGCAGTTGGGAAAATATCATACTTTTCATGGGCATAATGCAACACCTGGGCTCGAACAATTTTAAAATGTAATTTTCTCCAGCCCTATGCTACCGATTTGCCTGAAATTTTGTATGTACGCTGAAAATAGTGGCCTGCATAGAAATAAAAAAGAAATTTTGCAAAAAGTTGCATTTGGGAAAATATCATACTTTTCATGGGCATAATGCAACACCTGGGCTCGAACAATTTTAAAATGTAATTTTCTCCAGCCCAATGCTACCGATTTGCCTAAAGTTTGGTATGTACGCTTACAATAGTGGCCTGCATAGGAATCAAAAAGAAATTTTGCAAAAAAATGCATTTGGGAAAATATCATACTTTTCATGGGCATAATGCAACACTTGGGCTCGAACAATTTTAAAATGTAATTTTCTCCGGCCCTGTGCTACCTGCATGTGGTTTTCTCCGGCCCTTAGCCACCGATGTGACCGAAATTTGGAATCTACACTGATAATAGTGGCTTGCATAGGAATCAAAAAGAAATTGTGCAAAAAGTTGCAGTTGGGAAAATATCATACTTTTCATGGGCATAATGCAACACTTGGGCTCGAACAATTTTAAAATGTAATTTTCTCCAGCCCTATGCTACCGATGGGTATGAAATTTGGTATGTACGCTGAGAATAAAGGCCTGCATAGGAATCAAAAAGAAATTTTTGCAAAAAGTTGCAGTTGGGAAAATATCATACTTTTCATGGGCATAATGCAACACTTGGGCTCGAACAATTTTAAAATGTAATTTTCTCCAGCCCTATGCTACCGATTTTCCTTAAATTTGGTATATACGCTTACAATAAGGGCCTGCATAGGAATCAAAAAGAAATTTTGCAAAAAGTTGCAGTTGGGAAAATATCATACTTTTCATGGGCATAATGCAACACTTGGGCTCGAACAATTTTAAAATGTAATTTTCTCCAGCCCTATGCTACCGATTTTCCTTAAATTTGGTATATACGTTTACAATAAGGGCCTGCATAGGAATCAAAAAGAAATTTAGCAAAAAGTTGCAGTTGGGAAAACATCATACTTTTCATGGGCATAATGCAACACTTGGGCTCGAACAATTTTAAAATGTAATTTTCTCCAGCCCTATGCTGCCGATTTGCCTGAAATTTGGTATGTACGCTAAGAATAGTGGCCTGCATAGGAATCAAAAAGAAATTTTGACAAAAGTTGCATTTGGGAAAATATCATACTTTTCATGGGCATAATGCAACACTTGGGCTCGAACAATTTTAAAATGTAATTTTCTCCAGCCCTATGCTACCGATTTGCCTAAAATTTGGTATATACGCTTACAGTAGTGGCCTGCATAGGAATCAAAAAGAAATTTTGCAAAAAGTTGCATTTGGGAAAATATCATACTTTTCATGGGCATAATGCAACACTTGGGCTCGAACAATTTTAAAATGTAATTTTCTCCAGCCCTATGCTACCGATTTGCCTGAAATTTAGTATGTACGCTTACAATAGTGGCCTGCATAGGAATCAAAAATAAATTTTGCAAAAAGTTGCAGTTGGGAAAATATCATACTTTTCATGGGCATAATGCAACACTTGGGCTCGAACAATTTTAAAATGTAATTTTCTCCAGCCCTATGCTACCGATTTGCCTTAAATTTGGTATATACGCTTACAATAGTGGCCTGCATAGGAATCAAAAATAAATTTTGCAAAAAGTTGCAGTTGGGAAAATATCATACTTTTCATGGGCATAATGCAACACTTGGGCTCGAACAATTTTAAAATGTAATTTTCTCCAGCCCTATGTTACCGATGGGTATGAAATTTGGTATGTACGCTGAGAATAAAGGCCTGCATAGGAATCAAAAAGAAATTTTTCAAAAAGTTGCAGTTGGGAAAATATCATACTTTTCATGGGCATAATGCAACACTTGGGCTCGAACAATTTTAAAATGTAATTTTCTCCAGCCCTATGTTACCGATTTTCCTTAAATTTGGTATATACGCTTACAATAAGGGCCTGCATAGGAATCAAAAAGAAATTTTGCAAAAAGTTGCAGTTGGGAAAATATCATACTTTTCATGGGCATAATGCAACACTTGGGCTCGAACAATTTTAAAATGTAATTTTCTCCAGCCCTATGCTACCGATTTTCCTTAAATTTGGTATATACGCTTACAATAAGGGCCTGCATAGGAATCAAAAAGAAATTTAGCAAAAAGTTGCAGTTGGGAAAACATCATACTTTTCATGGGCATAATGCAACACTTGGGCTCGAACAATTTTAAAATGTAATTTTCTCCAGCCCTATGCTGCCGATTTGCCTGAAATTTGGTATGTACGCTAAGAATAGTGGCCTGCATAGGAATCAAAAAGAAATTTTGACAAAAGTTGCATTTGGGAAAATATCATACTTTTCATGGGCATAATGCAACACTTGGGCTCGAACAATTTTAAAATGTAATTTTCTCCAGCCCTATGCTACCGATTTGCCTGAAATTTAGTATGTACGCTTACAATAGTGGCCTGCATAGGAATCAAAAATAAATTTTGCAAAAAGTTGCAGTTGGGAAAATATCATACTTTTCATGGGCATAATGCAACACTTGGGCTCGAACAATTTTAAAATGTAATTTTCTCCAGCCCTATGCTACCGATTTGCCTTAAATTTGGTATATACGCTTACAATAGTGGCCTGCATAGGAATCAAAAATAAATTTTGCAAAAAGTTGCAGTTCGGAAAATATCATACTTTTCATGGGCATAATGCAACACTTTGGCTCGAAAAATTTTAAAATGTAATATTCTCCGGCCCTATGCTACCGATGGGTATGAAATTTGGTATGTACGCTGAGAATAAAGGCTTGCATAGGAATCAAAAAGAAATTTTTCAAAAAGTTGCAGTTGGGAAAATATCAAAATATCATGGGCATAATGCAACACTTGGGCTCGAACAATTTTAAAATGTAATTTTCTCAAGCCCTATGCTACCGATTTGCCTTAAATTTGGTATATACGCTTACAATAGTGGCCTGCATAGGAATCAAAAATAAATTTTGCAAAAAGTTGCAGTTGGGAAAATATCATACTTTTCATGGGCATAATGCAACACTTGGGCTCGAACAATTTTAAAATGTAATTTTCTCCGGCCCTATGCTACCTATGGGTATGAAATTTGGTATGTACGCTGGGAATAAAGGCCTGCATAGGAATCAAAAAGAAATTTTTCAAAAAGTTGCAGTTGGGAAAATATCATACTTTTCATGGGCATAATGCAACACTTGGGCTCGAACAATTTTAAAATGTAATTTTCTCCAGCCCTATGCTACCGATTTGCCTTAAATTTGGTATATACGCTTACAATAGTGGCCTGCATAGGAATCAAAAATAAATTTTGCAAAAAGTTGCAGTTCGGAAAATATCATACTTTTCATGGGCATAATGCAACACTTTGGCTCGAAAAATTTTAAAATGTAATATTCTCCGGCCCTATGCTACCGATGGGTATGAAATTTGGTATGTACGCTGAGAATAAAGGCTTGCATAGGAATCAAAAAGAAATTTTTGCAAAAAGTTGCAGTTGGGAAAATATCATACTTTTCATGGGCATAATGCAACACTTGGGCTCGAACAATTTTAAAATGTAATTTTCTCCAGCCCTATGCTACCGATTTGCCTTAAATTTGGTATATACGCTTACAATAGTGGCCTGCATAGGAATCAAAAATAAATTTTGCAAAAAGTTGCAGTTGGGAAAATATCATACTTTTCATGGGCATAATGCAACACTTGGGCTCGAACAATTTTAAAATGTAATTTTCTCCAGCCCTATGCTACCGATTTGCCTTAAATTTGGTATATACGCTTACAATAGTGGCCTGCATAGGAATCAAAAATAAATTTTGCAAAAAGTTGCATTTGGGAAAATATCATACTTTTCATGGGCATAATGCAACACTTGGGCTCGAACAATTTTAAAATGTAATTTTCTCCGGCTCTATGCCACCGATGGGTATGAAATTTTGTATGTACGCTGAAAATAGTGGCCTGCATAGAAATAAAAAAGAAAATTTTCAAAAAGTTGCAGTTGGGAAAATATCATACTTTTCATGGGCATAATGCAACACTTGGGCTCGAACAATTTTAAAATGTAATTTTCTCCGGCCCTATGCTACAGATGGGTTTAAAATTTGGTATGTACGCTTACAATAGTGGCCTGCATAGGAATCAAAAAGAAATTTTGCAAAAAAATGCAGTTGGGAAAATATCATACTTTTCATGGGCATAATGCAACACCTGGGCTCGAACAATTTTAAAATGTAATTTTCTCCAGCCCTATGCTACCGATTTGCCTGAAATTTTGTATGTACGCTGAAAATAGTGGCCTGCATAGAAATAAAAAAGAAATTTTGCAAAAAGTTGCATTTGGGAAAATATCATACTTTTCATGGGCATAATGCAACACCTGGGCTCGAACAATTTTAAAATGTAATTTTCTCCAGCCCAATGCTACCGATTTGCCTAAAGTTTGGTATGTACGCTTACAATAGTGGCCTGCATAGGAATCAAAAAGAAATTTTGCAAAAAAATGCATTTGGGAAAATATCATACTTTTCATGGGCATAATGCAACACTTGGGCTCGAACAATTTTAAAATGTAATTTTCTCCGGCCCTGTGCTACCTGCATGTGGTTTTCTCCGGCCCTTAGCCACCGATGTGACCGAAATTTGGAATCTACACTGATAATAGTGGCTTGCATAGGAATCAAAAAGAAATTGTGCAAAAAGTTGCAGTTGGGAAAATATCATACTTTTCATGGGCATAATGCAACACTTGGGCTCGAACAATTTTAAAATGTAATTTTCTCCAGCCCTATGCTACCGATGGGTATGAAATTTGGTATGTACGCTGAGAATAAAGGCCTGCATAGGAATCAAAAAGAAATTTTTGCAAAAAGTTGCAGTTGGGAAAATATCATACTTTTCATGGGCATAATGCAACACTTGGGCTCGAACAATTTTAAAATGTAATTTTCTCCAGCCCTATGCTACCGATTTTCCTTAAATTTGGTATATACGCTTACAATAAGGGCCTGCATAGGAATCAAAAAGAAATTTTGCAAAAAGTTGCAGTTGGGAAAATATCATACTTTTCATGGGCATAATGCAACACTTGGGCTCGAACAATTTTAAAATGTAATTTTCTCCAGCCCTATGCTACCGATTTTCCTTAAATTTGGTATATACGTTTACAATAAGGGCCTGCATAGGAATCAAAAAGAAATTTAGCAAAAAGTTGCAGTTGGGAAAACATCATACTTTTCATGGGCATAATGCAACACTTGGGCTCGAACAATTTTAAAATGTAATTTTCTCCAGCCCTATGCTGCCGATTTGCCTGAAATTTGGTATGTACGCTAAGAATAGTGGCCTGCATAGGAATCAAAAAGAAATTTTGACAAAAGTTGCATTTGGGAAAATATCATACTTTTCATGGGCATAATGCAACACTTGGGCTCGAACAATTTTAAAATGTAATTTTCTCCAGCCCTATGCTACCGATTTGCCTAAAATTTGGTATATACGCTTACAGTAGTGGCCTGCATAGGAATCAAAAAGAAATTTTGCAAAAAGTTGCATTTGGGAAAATATCATACTTTTCATGGGCATAATGCAACACTTGGGCTCGAACAATTTTAAAATGTAATTTTCTCCAGCCCTATGCTACCGATTTGCCTGAAATTTAGTATGTACGCTTACAATAGTGGCCTGCATAGGAATCAAAAATAAATTTTGCAAAAAGTTGCAGTTGGGAAAATATCATACTTTTCATGGGCATAATGCAACACTTGGGCTCGAACAATTTTAAAATGTAATTTTCTCCAGCCCTATGCTACCGATTTGCCTTAAATTTGGTATATACGCTTACAATAGTGGCCTGCATAGGAATCAAAAATAAATTTTGCAAAAAGTTGCAGTTGGGAAAATATCATACTTTTCATGGGCATAATGCAACACTTGGGCTCGAACAATTTTAAAATGTAATTTTCTCCAGCCCTATGTTACCGATGGGTATGAAATTTGGTATGTACGCTGAGAATAAAGGCCTGCATAGGAATCAAAAAGAAATTTTTCAAAAAGTTGCAGTTGGGAAAATATCATACTTTTCATGGGCATAATGCAACACTTGGGCTCGAACAATTTTAAAATGTAATTTTCTCCAGCCCTATGTTACCGATTTTCCTTAAATTTGGTATATACGCTTACAATAAGGGCCTGCATAGGAATCAAAAAGAAATTTTGCAAAAAGTTGCAGTTGGGAAAATATCATACTTTTCATGGGCATAATGCAACACTTGGGCTCGAACAATTTTAAAATGTAATTTTCTCCAGCCCTATGCTACCGATTTTCCTTAAATTTGGTATATACGCTTACAATAAGGGCCTGCATAGGAATCAAAAAGAAATTTAGCAAAAAGTTGCAGTTGGGAAAACATCATACTTTTCATGGGCATAATGCAACACTTGGGCTCGAACAATTTTAAAATGTAATTTTCTCCAGCCCTATGCTGCCGATTTGCCTGAAATTTGGTATGTACGCTAAGAATAGTGGCCTGCATAGGAATCAAAAAGAAATTTTGACAAAAGTTGCATTTGGGAAAATATCATACTTTTCATGGGCATAATGCAACACTTGGGCTCGAACAATTTTAAAATGTAATTTTCTCCAGCCCTATGCTACCGATTTGCCTGAAATTTAGTATGTACGCTTACAATAGTGGCCTGCATAGGAATCAAAAATAAATTTTGCAAAAAGTTGCAGTTGGGAAAATATCATACTTTTCATGGGCATAATGCAACACTTGGGCTCGAACAATTTTAAAATGTAATTTTCTCCAGCCCTATGCTACCGATTTGCCTTAAATTTGGTATATACGCTTACAATAGTGGCCTGCATAGGAATCAAAAATAAATTTTGCAAAAAGTTGCAGTTCGGAAAATATCATACTTTTCATGGGCATAATGCAACACTTTGGCTCGAAAAATTTTAAAATGTAATATTCTCCGGCCCTATGCTACCGATGGGTATGAAATTTGGTATGTACGCTGAGAATAAAGGCTTGCATAGGAATCAAAAAGAAATTTTTCAAAAAGTTGCAGTTGGGAAAATATCAAAATATCATGGGCATAATGCAACACTTGGGCTCGAACAATTTTAAAATGTAATTTTCTCAAGCCCTATGCTACCGATTTGCCTTAAATTTGGTATATACGCTTACAATAGTGGCCTGCATAGGAATCAAAAATAAATTTTGCAAAAAGTTGCAGTTGGGAAAATATCATACTTTTCATGGGCATAATGCAACACTTGGGCTCGAACAATTTTAAAATGTAATTTTCTCCGGCCCTATGCTACCTATGGGTATGAAATTTGGTATGTACGCTGGGAATAAAGGCCTGCATAGGAATCAAAAAGAAATTTTTCAAAAAGTTGCAGTTGGGAAAATATCATACTTTTCATGGGCATAATGCAACACTTGGGCTCGAACAATTTTAAAATGTAATTTTCTCCAGCCCTATGCTACCGATTTGCCTTAAATTTGGTATATACGCTTACAATAGTGGCCTGCATAGGAATCAAAAATAAATTTTGCAAAAAGTTGCAGTTCGGAAAATATCATACTTTTCATGGGCATAATGCAACACTTTGGCTCGAAAAATTTTAAAATGTAATATTCTCCGGCCCTATGCTACCGATGGGTATGAAATTTGGTATGTACGCTGAGAATAAAGGCTTGCATAGGAATCAAAAAGAAATTTTTCAAAAAGTTGCAGTTGGGAAAATATCAAAATATCATGGGCATAATGCAACACTTGGGCTCGAACAATTTTAAAATGTAATTTTCTCAAGCCCTATGCTACCGATTTGCCTTAAATTTGGTATATACGCTTACAATAGTGGCCTGCATAGGAATCAAAAATAAATTTTGCAAAAAGTTGCAGTTGGGAAAATATCATACTTTTCATGGGCATAATGCAACACTTGGGCTCGAACAATTTTAAAATGTAATTTTCTCCGGCCCTATGCTACCGATGGGTATGAAATTTGGTATGTACGCTGAGAATAAAGGCCTGCATAGGAATCAAAAAGAAATTTTTCAAAAAGTTGCAGTTGGGAAAATATCATACTTTTCATGGGCATAATGCAACACTTGGGCTCGAACAATTTTAAAATGTAATTTTCTCCAGCCCTATGCTGCCGATTTGCCTGAAATTTGGTATGTACGCTAAGAATAGTGGCCTGCATAGGAATCAAAAAGAAATTTTGACAAAAGTTGCATTTGGGAAAATATCATACTTTTCATGGGCATAATGCAACACTTGGGCTCGAACAATTTTAAAATGTAATTTTCTCCAGCCCTATGCTACCGATTTGCCTAAAATTTGGTATATACGCTTACAATAGTGGCCTGCATAGGAATCAAAAATAAATTTTGCAAAAAGTTGCAGTTGGGAAAATATCATACTTTTCATGGGCATAATGCAACACTTGGGCTCGAACAATTTTAAAATGTAATTTTCTCCAGCCCTATGCTACCGATTTGCCTGAAATTTAGTATGTACGCTTACAATAGTGGCCTGCATAGGAATCAAAAATAAATTTTGCAAAAAGTTGCAGTTGGGAAAATATCATACTTTTCATGGGCATAATGCAACACTTGGGCTCGAACAATTTTAAAATGTAATTTTCTCCAGCCCTATGCTACCTATTTGCCTTAAATTTGGTATATACGCTTACAATAGTGGCCTGCATAGGAATCAAAAAGAAATTTTGCAAAAAGTTGCATTTGTGAAAATATCATACTTTTCATGGGCATAATGCAACACTTGGGCTCGAACAATTTTAAAATGTAATTTTCTCCAGTCCTATGCTACCGATTTGCCTGAAATTTAGTATGTACGCTAACAATAGTGGCCTGCATAGGAATCAAAAATAAATTTTGCAAAAAGTTGCAGTTGGGAAAATATCATACTTTTCATGGGCATAATGCAACACTTGGGCTCGAACAATTTTAAAATGTAATTTTCTCCAGCCCTATGCTACCGATTTGCCTTAAATTTGGTATATACGCTTACAATAGTGGCCTGCATAGGAATCAAAAATAAATTTTGCAAAAAGTTGCAGTTGGGAAAATATCATACTTTTCATGGGCATAATGCAACACTTGGGCTCGAACAATTTTAAAATGTAATTTTCTCCAGCCCTATGCTACCTATTTGCCTAAAATTTGGTATATACGCTTACAATAGTGGCCTGCATAGGAATCAAAAAGAAATTTTGCAAAAAGTTGCATTTGGGAAAATATCATACTTTTCATGGGCATAATGCAACACTTGGGCTCGAACAATTTTAAAATGTAATTTTCTCCAGCCCTATTCTACCGATTTGCCTGAAATTTAGTATGTACGCTTACAATAGTGGCCTGCATAGGAATCAAAAATAAATTTTGCAAAAAGTTGCAGTTGGGAAAATATCATACTTTTCATGGGCATAATGCAACACTTGGGCTCGAACAATTTTAAAATGTAATTTTCTCCAGCCCTATGCTACCTATTTGCCTTAAATTTGGTATATACGCTTACAATAGTGGCCTGCATAGGAATCAAAAAGAAATTTTGCAAAAAGTTGCATTTGTGAAAATATCATACTTTTCATGGGCATAATGCAACACTTGGGCTCGAACAATTTTAAAATGTAATTTTCTCCAGTCCTATGCTACCGATTTGCCTGAAATTTAGTATGTACGCTAACAATAGTGGCCTGCATAGGAATCAAAAATAAATTTTGCAAAAAGTTGCAGTTGGGAAAATATCATACTTTTCATGGGCATAATGCAACACTTGGGCTCGAACAATTTTAAAATGTAATTTTCTCCAGCCCTATGCTACCTATTTGCCTTAAATTTGGTATATACGCTTACAATAGTGGCCTGCATAGGAATCAAAAAGAAATTTTGCAAAAAGTTGCATTTGTGAAAATATCATACTTTTCATGGGCATAATGCAACACTTGGGCTCGAACAATTTTAAAATGTAATTTTCTCCAGTCCTATGCTACCTATTTGCCTGAAATTTAGTATGTACGCTAACAATAGTGGCCTGCATAGGAATCAAAAATAAATTTTGCAAAAAGTTGCAGTTGGGAAAATATCATACTTTTCATGGGCATAATGCAACACTTGGGCTCGAACAATTTTAAAATGTAATTTTCTCCAGCCCTATGCTACCTATTTGCCTTAAATTTGGTATATACGCTTACAATAGTGGCCTGCATAGGAATCAAAAAGAAATTTTGCAAAAAGTTGCATTTGTGAAAATATCATACTTTTCATGGGCATAATGCAACACTTGGGCTCGAACAATTTTAAAATGTAATTTTCTCAAGCCCTATGCTACCGATTTGCCTTAAATTTGGTATATACGCTTACAATCGTGGCCTGCATAGGAATCAAAAATAAATTTTGCAAAAAGTTGCAGTTGGGAAAATATCATACTTTTCATGGGCATAATGCAACACTTGGGCTCGAACAATTTTAAAATGTAATTTTCTCCAGCCCTATGCTACCGATTTGCCTAAAATTTGGTATATACGCTTACAGTAGTGGCCTGCATAGGAATCAAAAATAAATTTTGCAAAAAGTTGCAGTTCGGAAAATATCATACTTTTCATGGGCATAATGCAACACTTTGGCTCGAAAAATTTTAAAATGTAATATTCTCCGGCCCTATGCTACCGATTTGCCTTAAATTTGGTATATACGCTTACAATAGTGGCCTGCATAGGAATCAAAAATAAATTTTGCAAAAAGTTGCAGTTCGGAAAATATCATACTTTTCATGGGCATAATGCAACACTTTGGCTCGAAAAATTTTAAAATGTAATATTCTCCGGCCCTATGCTACCGATGGGTATGAAATTTGGTATGTACGCTGAGAATAAAGGCTTGCATAGGAATCAAAAAGAAATTTTTCAAAAAGTTGCAGTTGGGAAAATATCAAAATATCATGGGCATAATGCAACACTTGGGCTCGAACAATTTTAAAATGTAATTTTCTCAAGCCCTATGCTACCGATTTGCCTTAAATTTGGTATATACGCTTACAATAGTGGCCTGCATAGGAATCAAAAATAAATTTTGCAAAAAGTTGCAGTTGGGAAAATATCATACTTTTCATGGGCATAATGCAACACTTGGGCTCGAACAATTTTAAAATGTAATTTTCTCCGGCCCTATGCTACCGATGGGTATTAAATTTGGTATGTACGCTGGGAATAAAGGCCTGCATAGGAATCAAAAAGAAATTTTTCAAAAAGTTGCAGTTGGGAAAATATCATACTTTTCATGGGCATAATGCAACACTTGGGCTCGAACAATTTTAAAATGTAATTTTCTCCAGCCCTATGCTACCGATTTGCCTTAAATTTGGTATATACGCTTACAATAGTGGCCTGCATAGGAATCAAAAATAAATTTTGCAAAAAGTTGCAGTTCGGAAAATATCATACTTTTCATGGGCATAATGCAACACTTTGGCTCGAAAAATTTTAAAATGTAATATTCTCCGGCCCTATGCTACCGATGGGTATGAAATTTGGTATGTACGCTGAGAATAAAGGCTTGCATAGGAATCAAAAAGAAATTTTTCAAAAAGTTGCAGTTGGGAAAATATCAAAATATCATGGGCATAATGCAACACTTGGGCTCGAACAATTTTAAAATGTAATTTTCTCAAGCCCTATGCTACCGATTTGCCTTAAATTTGGTATATACGCTTACAATAGTGGCCTGCATAGGAATCAAAAATAAATTTTGCAAAAAGTTGTAGTTGGGAAAATATCATACTTTTCATGGGCATAATGCAACACTTGGGCTCGAACAATTTTAAAATGTAATTTTCTCCGGCCCTATGCTACCGATGGGTATGAAATTTGGTATGTACGCTGAGAATAAAGGCCTGCATAGGAATCAAAAAGAAATTTTTCAAAAAGTTGCAGTTGGGAAAATATCATACTTTTCATGGGCATAATGCAACACTTGGGCTCGAACAATTTTAAAATGTAATTTTCTCCAGCCCTATGCTGCCGATTTGCCTGAAATTTGGTATGTACGCTAAGAATAGTGGCCTGCATAGGAATCAAAAAGAAATTTTGACAAAAGTTGCATTTGGGAAAATATCATACTTTTCATGGGCATAATGCAACACTTGGGCTCGAACAATTTTAAAATGTAATTTTCTCCAGCCCTATGCTACCGATTTGCCTAAAATTTGGTATATACGCTTACAATAGTGGCCTGCATAGGAATCAAAAAGAAATTTTGCAAAAAGTTGCATTTGGGAAAATATCATACTTTTCATGGGCATAATGCAACACTTGGGCTCGAACAATTTTAAAATGTAATTTTCTCCAGCCCTATGCTACCGATTTGCCTGAAATTTAGTATGTACGCTTACAATAGTGGCCTGCATAGGAATCAAAAATAAATTTTGCAAAAAGTTGCAGTTGGGAAAATATCATACTTTTCATGGGCATAATGCAACACTTGGGCTCGAACAATTTTAAAATGTAATTTTCTCCAGCCCTATGCTACCGATGGGTATGAAATTTGGTATGTACGCTGAGAATAAAGGCCTGCATAGGAATCAAAAAGAAATTTTTCAAAAAGTTGCAGTTGGGAAAATATCATACTTTTCATGGGCATAATGCAACACTTGGGCTCGAACAATTTTAAAATGTAATTTTCTCCAGCCCTATGCTACCGATTTTCCTTAAATTTGGTATATACGCTTACAATAAGGGCCTGCATAGGAATCAAAAAGAAATTTTGCAAAAAGTTGCAGTTGGGAAAATATCATACTTTTCATGGGCATAATGCAACACTTGGGCTCGAACAATTTTAAAATGTAATTTTCTCCAGCCCTATGCTACCGATTTTCCTTAAATTTGGTATATACGCTTACAATAGTGGCCTGCATAGGAATCAAAAAGAAATTTTGCAAAAAGTTGCAGTTCGGAAAATATCATACTTTTCATGGGCATAATGCAACACTTTGGCTCGAAAAATTTTAAAATGTAATATTCTCCGGCCCTATGCTACCGATGGGTATGAAATTTGGTATGTACGCTGAGAATAAAGGCTTGCATAGGAATCAAAAAGAAATTTTTCAAAAAGTTGCAGTTGGGAAAATATCAAAATATCATGGGCATAATGCAACACTTGGGCTCGAACAATTTTAAAATGTAATTTTCTCAAGCCCTATGCTACCGATTTGCCTTAAATTTGGTATATACGCTTACAATAGTGGCCTGCATAGGAATCAAAAATAAATTTTGCAAAAAGTTGCAGTTGGGAAAATATCATACTTTTCATGGGCATAATGCAACACTTGGGCTCGAACAATTTTAAAATGTAATTTTCTCCGGCCCTATGCTACCGATGGGTATTAAATTTGGTATGTACGCTGGGAATAAAGGCCTGCATAGGAATCAAAAAGAAATTTTTCAAAAAGTTGCAGTTGGGAAAATATCATACTTTTCATGGGCATAATGCAACACTTGGGCTCGAACAATTTTAAAATGTAATTTTCTCCAGCCCTATGCTACCGATTTGCCTTAAATTTGGTATATACGCTTACAATAGTGGCCTGCATAGGAATCAAAAATAAATTTTGCAAAAAGTTGCAGTTCGGAAAATATCATACTTTTCATGGGCATAATGCAACACTTTGGCTCGAAAATTTTTAAAATGTAATATTCTCCGGCCCTATGCTACCGATGGGTATGAAATTTGGTATGTACGCTGAGAATAAAGGCTTGCATAGGAATCAAAAAGAAATTTTTCAAAAAGTTGCAGTTGGGAAAATATCAAAATATCATGGGCATAATGCAACACTTGGGCTCGAACAATTTTAAAATGTAATTTTCTCCAGCCCTATGCTACCGATTTGCCTTAAATTTGGTATATACGCTTACAATAGTGGCCTGCATAGGAATCAAAAATAAATTTTTCAAAAAGTTGCAGTTGGGAAAATATCATACTTTTCATGGGCATAATGCAACACTTGGGCTCGAACAATTTTAAAATGTAATTTTCTCCAGCCCTATGCTGCCGATTTGCCTGAAATTTGGTATGTACGCTAAGAATAGTGGCCTGCATAGGAATCAAAAAGAAATTTTGACAAAAGTTGCATTTGGGAAAATATCATACTTTTCATGGGCATAATGCAACACTTGGGCTCGAACAATTTTAAAATGTAATTTTCTCCAGCCCTATGCTACCGATTTGCCTAAAATTTGGTATATACGCTTACAATAGTGGCCTGCATAGGAATCAAAAAGAAATTTTGCAAAAAGTTGCATTTGGGAAAATATCATACTTTTCATGGGCATAATGCAACACTTGGGCTCGAACAATTTTAAAATGTAATTTTCTCCAGCCCTATGCTACCGATTTGCCTGAAATTTAGTATGTACGCTTACAATAGTGGCCTGCATAGGAATCAAAAATAAATTTTGCAAAAAGTTGCAGTTGGGAAAATATCATACTTTTCATGGGCATAATGCAACACTTGGGCTCGAACAATTTTAAAATGTAATTTTCTCCAGCCCTATGCTACCGATTTTCCTTAAATTTGGTATATACGCTTACAATAAGGGCCTGCATAGGAATCAAAAAGAAATTTAGCAAAAAGTTGCAGTTGGGAAAACATCATACTTTTCATGGGCATAATGCAACACTTGGGCTCGAACAATTTTAAAATGTAATTTTCTCCAGCCCTATGCTGCCGATTTGCCTGAAATTTGGTATGTACGCTAAGAATAGTGGCCTGCATAGGAATCAAAAAGAAATTTTGACAAAAGTTGCATTTGGGAAAATATCATACTTTTCATGGGCATAATGCAACACTTGGGCTCGAACAATTTTAAAATGTAATTTTCTCCAGCCCTATGCTACCGATTTTCCTTAAATTTGGTATATACGCTTACAATAAGGGCCTGCATAGGAATCAAAAAGAAATTTAGCAAAAAGTTGCAGTTGGGAAAACATCATACTTTTCATGGGCATATTGCAACACTTGGGCTCGAACAATTTTATGGGCATAATGCAACACTTGGGCTCGAACAATTTTAAAATGTAATTTTCTCCAGCCCTATGCTACCGATTTGCCTAAAATTTGGTATATACGCTTACAGTAGTGGCCTGCATAGGAATCAAAAAGAAATTTTGCAAAAAGTTGCATTTGGGAAAATATCATACTTTTCATGGGCATAATGCAACACTTGGGCTCGAACAATTTTAAAATGTAATTTTCTCCAGCCCTATGCTACCGATTTGCCTGAAATTTAGTATGTACGCTTACAATAGTGGCCTGCATAGGAATCAAAAATAAATTTTGCAAAAAGTTGCAGTTGGGAAAATATCATACTTTTCATGGGCATAATGCAACACTTGGGCTCGAACAATTTTAAAATGTAATTTTCTCCAGCCCTATGCTACCGATTTGCCTTAAATTTGGTATATACGCTTACAATAGTGGCCTGCATAGGAATCAAAAATAAATTTTGCAAAAAGTTGCAGTTCGGAAAATATCATACTTTTCATGGGCATAATGCAACACTTTGGCTCGAAAAATTTTAAAATGTAATATTCTCCGGCCCTATGCTACCGATGGGTATGAAATTTGGTATGTACGCTGAGAATAAAGGCTTGCATAGGAATCAAAAAGAAATTTTTCAAAAAGTTGCAGTTGGGAAAATATCAAAATATCATGGGCATAATGCAACACTTGGGCTCGAACAATTTTAAAATGTAATTTTCTCAAGCCCTATGCTACCGATTTGCCTTAAATTTGGTATATACGCTTACAATAGTGGCCTGCATAGGAATCAAAAATAAATTTTGCAAAAAGTTGCAGTTGGGAAAATATCATACTTTTCATGGGCATAATGCAACACTTGGGCTCGAACAATTTTAAAATGTAATTTTCTCCGGCCCTATGCTACCGATGGGTATGAAATTTGGTATGTACGCTGGGAATAAAGGCCTGCATAGGAATCAAAAAGAAATTTTTCAAAAAGTTGCAGTTGGGAAAATATCATACTTTTCATGGGCATAATGCAACACTTGGGCTCGAACAATTTTAAAATGTAATTTTCTCCAGCCCTATGCTACCGATTTGCCTTAAATTTGGTATATACGCTTACAATAGTGGCCTGCATAGGAATCAAAAATAAATTTTGCAAAAAGTTGCAGTTCGGAAAATATCATACTTTTCATGGGCATAATGCAACACTTTGGCTCGAAAAATTTTAAAATGTAATATTCTCCGGCCCTATGCTACCGATGGGTATGAAATTTGGTATGTACGCTGAGAATAAAGGCTTGCATAGGAATCAAAAAGAAATTTTTCAAAAAGTTGCAGTTGGGAAAATATCAAAATATCATGGGCATAATGCAACACTTGGGCTCGAACAATTTTAAAATGTAATTTTCTCAAGCCCTATGCTACCGATTTGCCTTAAATTTGGTATATACGCTTACAATAGTGGCCTGCATAGGAATCAAAAATAAATTTTGCAAAAAGTTGCAGTTGGGAAAATATCATACTTTTCATGGGCATAATGCAACACTTGGGCTCGAACAATTTTAAAATGTAATTTTCTCCAGCCCTATGCTACCTATTTGCCTTAAATTTGGTATATACGCTTACAATAGTGGCCTGCATAGGAATCAAAAAGAAATTTTGCAAAAAGTTGCATTTGTGAAAATATCATACTTTTCATGGGCATAATGCAACACTTGGGCTCGAACAATTTTAAAATGTAATTTTCTCCAGTCCTATGCTACCGATTTGCCTGAAATTTAGTATGTACGCTAACAATAGTGGCCTGCATAGGAATCAAAAATAAATTTTGCAAAAAGTTGCAGTTGGGAAAATATCATACTTTTCATGGGCATAATGCAACACTTGGGCTCGAACAATTTTAAAATGTAATTTTCTCCAGCCCTATGCTACCTATTTGCCTTAAATTTGGTATATACGCTTACAATAGTGGCCTGCATAGGAATCAAAAAGAAATTTTGCAAAAAGTTGCATTTGTGAAAATATCATACTTTTCATGGGCATAATGCAACACTTGGGCTCGAACAATTTTAAAATGTAATTTTCTCCAGTCCTATGCTACCTATTTGCCTGAAATTTAGTATGTACGCTAACAATAGTGGCCTGCATAGGAATCAAAAATAAATTTTGCAAAAAGTTGCAGTTGGGAAAATATCATACTTTTCATGGGCATAATGCAACACTTGGGCTCGAACAATTTTAAAATGTAATTTTCTCCAGCCCTATGCTACCTATTTGCCTTAAATTTGGTATATACGCTTACAATAGTGGCCTGCATAGGAATCAAAAAGAAATTTTGCAAAAAGTTGCATTTGTGAAAATATCATACTTTTCATGGGCATAATGCAACACTTGGGCTCGAACAATTTTAAAATGTAATTTTCTCAAGCCCTATGCTACCGATTTGCCTTAAATTTGGTATATACGCTTACAATAGTGGCCTGCATAGGAATCAAAAATAAATTTTGCAAAAAGTTGCAGTTGGGAAAATATCATACTTTTCATGGGCATAATGCAACACTTGGGCTCGAACAATTTTAAAATGTAATTTTCTCCAGCCCTATGCTACCGATTTGCCTAAAATTTGGTATATACGCTTACAGTAGTGGCCTGCATAGGAATCAAAAATAAATTTTGCAAAAAGTTGCAGTTCGGAAAATATCATACTTTTCATGGGCATAATGCAACACTTTGGCTCGAAAAATTTTAAAATGTAATATTCTCCGGCCCTATGCTACCGATTTGCCTTAAATTTGGTATATACGCTTACAATAGTGGCCTGCATAGGAATCAAAAATAAATTTTGCAAAAAGTTGCAGTTCGGAAAATATCATACTTTTCATGGGCATAATGCAACACTTTGGCTCGAAAAATTTTAAAATGTAATATTCTCCGGCCCTATGCTACCGATGGGTATGAAATTTGGTATGTACGCTGAGAATAAAGGCTTGCATAGGAATCAAAAAGAAATTTTTCAAAAAGTTGCAGTTGGGAAAATATCAAAATATCATGGGCACAATGCAACACTTGGGCTCGAACAATTTTAAAATGTAATTTTCTCAAGCCCTATGCTACCGATTTGCCTTAAATTTGGTATATACGCTTACAATAGTGGCCTGCATAGGAATCAAAAATAAATTTTGCAAAAAGTTGCAGTTGGGAAAATATCATACTTTTCATGGGCATAATGCAACACTTGGGCTCGAACAATTTTAAAATGTAATTTTCTCCGGCCCTATGCTACCGATGGGTATTAAATTTGGTATGTACGCTGGGAATAAAGGCCTGCATAGGAATCAAAAAGAAATTTTTCAAAAAGTTGCAGTTGGGAAAATATCATACTTTTCATGGGCATAATGCAACACTTGGGCTCGAACAATTTTAAAATGTAATTTTCTCCAGCCCTATGCTACCGATTTGCCTTAAATTTGGTATATACGCTTACAATAGTGGCCTGCATAGGAATCAAAAATAAATTTTGCAAAAAGTTGCAGTTCGGAAAATATCATACTTTTCATGGGCATAATGCAACACTTTGGCTCGAAAAATTTTAAAATGTAATATTCTCCGGCCCTATGCTACCGATGGGTATGAAATTTGGTATGTACGCTGAGAATAAAGGCTTGCATAGGAATCAAAAAGAAATTTTTCAAAAAGTTGCAGTTGGGAAAATATCAAAATATCATGGGCATAATGCAACACTTGGGCTCGAACAATTTTAAAATGTAATTTTCTCAAGCCCTATGCTACCGATTTGCCTTAAATTTGGTATATACGCTTACAATAGTGGCCTGCATAGGAATCAAAAATAAATTTTGCAAAAAGTTGCAGTTGGGAAAATATCATACTTTTCATGGGCATAATGCAACACTTGGGCTCGAACAATTTTAAAATGTAATTTTCTCCGGCCCTATGCTACCGATGGGTATGAAATTTGGTATGTACGCTGAGAATAAAGGCCTGCATAGGAATCAAAAAGAAATTTTTCAAAAAGTTGCAGTTGGGAAAATATCATACTTTTCATGGGCATAATGCAACACTTGGGCTCGAACAATTTTAAAATGTAATTTTCTCCAGCCCTATGCTGCCGATTTGCCTGAAATTTGGTATGTACGCTAAGAATAGTGGCCTGCATAGGAATCAAAAAGAAATTTTGACAAAAGTTGCATTTGGGAAAATATCATACTTTTCATGGGCATAATGCAACACTTGGGCTCGAACAATTTTAAAATGTAATTTTCTCCAGCCCTATGCTACCGATTTGCCTAAAATTTGGTATATACGCTTACAATAGTGGCCTGCATAGGAATCAAAAAGAAATTTTGCAAAAAGTTGCATTTGTGAAAATATCATACTTTTCATGGGCATAATGCAACACTTGGGCTCGAACAATTTTAAAATGTAATTTTCTCCAGCCCTATGCTACCGATTTGCCTGAAATTTAGTATGTACGCTTACAATAGTGGCCTGCATAGGAATCAAAAATAAATTTTGCAAAAAGTTGCAGTTGGGAAAATATCATACTTTTCATGGGCATAATGCAACACTTGGGCTCGAACAATTTTAAAATGTAATTTTCTCCAGCCCTATGCTACCGATGGGTATGAAATTTGGTATGTACGCTGAGAATAAAGGCCTGCATAGGAATCAAAAAGAAATTTTTCAAAAAGTTGCAGTTGGGAAAATATCATACTTTTCATGGGCATAATGCAACACTTGGGCTCGAACAATTTTAAAATGTAATTTTCTCCAGCCCTATGCTACCGATTTTCCTTAAATTTGGTATATACGCTTACAATAAGGGCCTGCATAGGAATCAAAAAGAAATTTTGCAAAAAGTTGCAGTTGGGAAAATATCATACTTTTCATGGGCATAATGCAACACTTGGGCTCGAACAATTTTAAAATGTAATTTTCTCCAGCCCTATGCTACCGATTTTCCTTAAATTTGGTATATACGCTTACAATAGTGGCCTGCATAGGAATCAAAAAGAAATTTTGCAAAAAGTTGCAGTTCGGAAAATATCATACTTTTCATGGGCATAATGCAACACTTTGGCTCGAAAAATTTTAAAATGTAATATTCTCCGGCCCTATGCTACCGATGGGTATGAAATTTGGTATGTACGCTGAGAATAAAGGCTTGCATAGGAATCAAAAAGAAATTTTTCAAAAAGTTGCAGTTGGGAAAATATCAAAATATCATGGGCATAATGCAACACTTGGGCTCGAACAATTTTAAAATGTAATTTTCTCAAGCCCTATGCTACCGATTTGCCTTAAATTTGGTATATACGCTTACAATAGTGGCCTGCATAGGAATCAAAAATAAATTTTGCAAAAAGTTGCAGTTGGGAAAATATCATACTTTTCATGGGCATAATGCAACACTTGGGCTCGAACAATTTTAAAATGTAATTTTCTCCGGCCCTATGCTACCGATGGGTATTAAATTTGGTATGTACGCTGGGAATAAAGGCCTGCATAGGAATCAAAAAGAAATTTTTCAAAAAGTTGCAGTTGGGAAAATATCATACTTTTCATGGGCATAATGCAACACTTGGGCTCGAACAATTTTAAAATGTAATTTTCTCCAGCCCTATGCTACCGATTTGCCTTAAATTTGGTATATACGCTTACAATAGTGGCCTGCATAGGAATCAAAAATAAATTTTGCAAAAAGTTGCAGTTCGGAAAATATCATACTTTTCATGGGCATAATGCAACACTTTGGCTCGAAAAATTTTAAAATGTAATATTCTCCGGCCCTATGCTACCGATGGGTATGAAATTTGGTATGTACGCTGAGAATAAAGGCTTGCATAGGAATCAAAAAGAAATTTTTCAAAAAGTTGCAGTTGGGAAAATATCAAAATATCATGGGCATAATGCAACACTTGGGCTCGAACAATTTTAAAATGTAATTTTCTCCAGCCCTATGCTACCGATTTGCCTTAAATTTGGTATATACGCTTACAATAGTGGCCTGCATAGGAATCAAAAATAAATTTTGCAAAAAGTTGCAGTTCGGAAAATATCATACTTTTCATGGGCATAATGCAACACTTGGGCTCGAACAATTTTAAAATGTAATTTTCTCCGGCCCTATGCTACCGATGGGTATGAAATTTGGTATGTACGCTGAGAATAAAGGCCTGCATAGGAATCAAAAAGAAATTTTTCAAAAAGTTGCAGTTGGGAAAATATCATACTTTTCATGGGCATAATGCAACACTTGGGCTCGAACAATTTTAAAATGTAATTTTCTCCAGCCCTATGCTGCCGATTTGCCTGAAATTTGGTATGTACGCTAAGAATAGTGGCCTGCATAGGAATCAAAAAGAAATTTTGACAAAAGTTGCATTTGGGAAAATATCATACTTTTCATGGGCATAATGCAACACTTGGGCTCGAACAATTTTAAAATGTAATTTTCTCCAGCCCTATGCTACCGATTTGCCTAAAATTTGGTATATACGCTTACAATAGTGGCCTGCATAGGAATCAAAAAGAAATTTTGCAAAAAGTTGCATTTGGGAAAATATCATACTTTTCATGGGCATAATGCAACACTTGGGCTCGAACAATTTTAAAATGTAATTTTCTCCAGCCCTATGCTGCCGATTTGCCTGAAATTTGGTATGTACGCTAAGAATAGTGGCCTGCATAGGAATCAAAAAGAAATTTTGACAAAAGTTGCATTTGGGAAAATATCATACTTTTCATGGGCATAATGCAACACTTGGGCTCGAACAATTTTAAAATGTAATTTTCTCCAGCCCTATGCTACCGATTTGCCTAAAATTTGGTATATACGCTTACAGTAGTGGCCTGCATAGGAATCAAAAAGAAATTTTGCAAAAAGTTGCATTTGGGAAAATATCATACTTTTCATGGGCATAATGCAACACTTGGGCTCGAACAATTTTAAAATGTAATTTTCTCCAGCCCTATGCTACCGATTTGCCTGAAGGCCTGCATAGGAATCAAAAAGAAATTTTTCAAAAAGTTGCAGTTGGGAAAATATCATACTTTTCATGGGCATAATGCAACACTTGGGCTCGAACAATTTTAAAATGTAATTTTCTCCAGCCCTATGCTACCGATTTGCCTTAAATTTGGTATATACGCTAACAATAGTGGCCTGCATAGGAATCAAAAATAAATTTTGCAAAAAGTTGCATTTGTGAAAATATCATACTTTTCATGGGCATAATGCAACACTTGGGCTCGAACAATTTTAAAATGTAATTTTCTCAAGCCCTATGCTACCGATTTGCCTTAAATTTGGTATATACGCTTACAATAGTGGCCTGCATAGGAATCAAAAATAAATTTTGCAAAAAGTTGCAGTTGGGAAAATATCATACTTTTCATGGGCATAATGCAACACTTTGGCTCGAAAAATTTTAAAATGTAATATTCTCCGGCCCTATGCTACCGATTTGCCTTAAATTTGGTATATACGCTTACAATAGTGGCCTGCATAGGAATCAAAAATAAATTTTGCAAAAAGTTGCAGTTCGGAAAATATCATACTTTTCATGGGCATAATGCAACACTTTGGCTCGAAAAATTTTAAAATGTAATATTCTCCGGCCCTATGCTACCGATGGGTATGAAATTTGGTATGTACGCTGAGAATAAAGGCTTGCATAGGAATCAAAAAGAAATTTTTCAAAAAGTTGCAGTTGGGAAAATATCAAAATATCATGGGCATAATGCAACACTTGGGCTCGAACAATTTTAAAATGTAATTTTCTCAAGCCCTATGCTACCGATTTGCCTTAAATTTGGTATATACGCTTACAATAGTGGCCTGCATAGGAATCAAAAATAAATTTTGCAAAAAGTTGCAGTTGGGAAAATATCATACTTTTCATGGGCATAATGCAACACTTGGGCTCGAACAATTTTAAAATGTAATTTTCTCCGGCCCTATGCTACCGATGGGTATTAAATTTGGTATGTACGCTGGGAATAAAGGCCTGCATAGGAATCAAAAAGAAATTTTTCAAAAAGTTGCAGTTGGGAAAATATCATACTTTTCATGGGCATAATGCAACACTTGGGCTCGAACAATTTTAAAATGTAATTTTCTCCAGCCCTATGCTACCGATTTGCCTTAAATTTGGTATATACGCTAACAATAGTGGCCTGCATAGGAATCAAAAATAAATTTTGCAAAAAGTTGCATTTGTGAAAATATCATACTTTTCATGGGCATAATGCAACACTTGGGCTCGAACAATTTTAAAATGTAATTTTCTCAAGCCCTATGCTACCGATTTGCCTTAAATTTGGTATATACGCTTACAATAGTGGCCTGCATAGGAATCAAAAATAAATTTTGCAAAAAGTTGCAGTTGGGAAAATATCATACTTTTCATGGGCATAATGCAACACTTGGGCTCGAACAATTTTAAAATGTAATTTTCTCCAGCCCTATGCTACCGATTTGCCTAAAATTTGGTATATACGCTTACAGTAGTGGCCTGCATAGGAATCAAAAATAAATTTTGCAAAAAGTTGCAGTTCGGAAAATATCATACTTTTCATGGGCATAATGCAACACTTTGGCTCGAAAAATTTTAAAATGTAATATTCTCCGGCCCTATGCTACCGATGGGTATGAAATTTGGTATGTACGCTGAGAATAAAGGCTTGCATAGGAATCAAAAAGAAATTTTTCAAAAAGTTGCAGTTGGGAAAATATCAAAATATCATGGGCATAATGCAACACTTGGGCTCGAACAATTTTAAAATGTAATTTTCTCAAGCCCTATGCTACCGATTTGCCTTAAATTTGGTATATACGCTTACAATAGTGGCCTGCATAGGAATCAAAAATAAATTTTGCAAAAAGTTGCAGTTGGGAAAATATCATACTTTTCATGGGCATAATGCAACACTTGGGCTCGAACAATTTTAAAATGTAATTTTCTCCGGCCCTATGCTACCGATGGGTATTAAATTTGGTATGTACGCTGGGAATAAAGGCCTGCATAGGAATCAAAAAGAAATTTTTCAAAAAGTTGCAGTTGGGAAAATATCATACTTTTCATGGGCATAATGCAACACTTGGGCTCGAACAATTTTAAAATGTAATTTTCTCCAGCCCTATGCTACCGATTTGCCTTAAATTTGGTATATACGCTAACAATAGTGGCCTGCATAGGAATCAAAAATAAATTTTGCAAAAAGTTGCAGTTCGGAAAATATCATACTTTTCATGGGCATAATGCAACACTTTGGCTCGAAAAATTTTAAAATGTAATATTCTCCGGCCCTATGCTACCGATGGGTATGAAATTTGGTATGTACGCTGAGAATAAAGGCTTGCATAGGAATCAAAAAGAAATTTTTCAAAAAGTTGCAGTTGGGAAAATATCAAAATATCATGGGCATAATGCAACACTTGGGCTCGAACAATTTTAAAATGTAATTTTCTCAAGCCCTATGCTACCGATTTGCCTTAAATTTGGTATATACGCTTACAATAGTGGCCTGCATAGGAATCAAAAATAAATTTTGCAAAAAGTTGCAGTTGGGAAAATATCATACTTTTCATGGGCATAATGCAACACTTGGGCTCGAACAATTTTAAAATGTAATTTTCTCCGGCCCTATGCTACCGATGGGTATGAAATTTGGTATGTACGCTGAGAATAAAGGCCTGCATAGGAATCAAAAAGAAATTTTTCAAAAAGTTGCAGTTGGGAAAATATCATACTTTTCATGGGCATAATGCAACACTTGGGCTCGAACAATTTTAAAATGTAATTTTCTCCAGCCCTATGCTGCCGATTTGCCTGAAATTTGGTATGTACGCTAAGAATAGTGGCCTGCATAGGAATCAAAAAGAAATTTTGACAAAAGTTGCATTTGGGAAAATATCATACTTTTCATGGGCATAATGCAACACTTGGGCTCGAACAATTTTAAAATGTAATTTTCTCCAGCCCTATGCTACCGATTTGCCTAAAATTTGGTATATACGCTTACAATAGTGGCCTGCATAGGAATCAAAAAGAAATTTTGCAAAAAGTTGCATTTGGGAAAATATCATACTTTTCATGGGCATAATGCAACACTTGGGCTCGAACAATTTTAAAATGTAATTTTCTCCAGCCCTATGCTACCGATTTGCCTGAAATTTAGTATGTACGCTTACAATAGTGGCCTGCATAGGAATCAAAAATAAATTTTGCAAAAAGTTGCAGTTGGGAAAATATCATACTTTTCATGGGCATAATGCAACACTTGGGCTCGAACAATTTTAAAATGTAATTTTCTCCAGCCCTATGCTACCGATGGGTATGAAATTTGGTATGTACGCTGAGAATAAAGGCCTGCATAGGAATCAAAAAGAAATTTTTCAAAAAGTTGCAGTTGGGAAAATATCATACTTTTCATGGGCATAATGCAACACTTGGGCTCGAACAATTTTAAAATGTAATTTTCTCCAGCCCTATGCTACCGATTTTCCTTAAATTTGGTATATACGCTTACAATAAGGGCCTGCATAGGAATCAAAAAGAAATTTTGCAAAAAGTTGCAGTTGGGAAAATATCATACTTTTCATGGGCATAATGCAACACTTGGGCTCGAACAATTTTAAAATGTAATTTTCTCCAGCCCTATGCTACCGATTTTCCTTAAATTTGGTATATACGCTTACAATAAGGGCCTGCATAGGAATCAAAAAGAAATTTAGCAAAAAGTTGCAGTTGGGAAAACATCATACTTTTCATGGGCATAATGCAACACTTGGGCTCGAACAATTTTAAAATGTAATTTTCTCCAGCCCTATGCTGCCGATTTGCCTGAAATTTGGTATGTACGCTAAGAATAGTGGCCTGCATAGGAATCAAAAAGAAATTTTGACAAAAGTTGCATTTGGGAAAATATCATACTTTTCATGGGCATAATGCAACACTTGGGCTCGAACAATTTTAAAATGTAATTTTCTCCAGCCCTATGCTACCGATTTGCCTAAAATTTGGTATATACGCTTACAGTAGTGGCCTGCATAGGAATCAAAAAGAAATTTTGCAAAAAGTTGCATTTGGGAAAATATCATACTTTTCATGGGCATAATGCAACACTTGGGCTCGAACAATTTTAAAATGTAATTTTCTCCAGCCCTATGCTACCGATTTGCCTGAAATTTAGTATGTACGCTTACAATAGTGGCCTGCATAGGAATCAAAAATAAATTTTGCAAAAAGTTGCAGTTGGGAAAATATCATACTTTTCATGGGCATAATGCAACACTTGGGCTCGAACAATTTTAAAATGTAATTTTCTCAAGCCCTATGCTACCGATTTGCCTTAAATTTGGTATATACGCTTACAATAGTGGCCTGCATAGGAATCAAAAATAAATTTTGCAAAAAGTTGCAGTTGGGAAAATATCATACTTTTCATGGGCATAATGCAACACTTGGGCTCGAACAATTTTAAAATGTAATTTTCTCCGGCCCTATGCTACCGATGGGTATGAAATTTGGTATGTACGCTGGGAATAAAGGCCTGCATAGGAATCAAAAAGAAATTTTTCAAAAAGTTGCAGTTGGGAAAATATCATACTTTTCATGGGCATAATGCAACACTTGGGCTCGAACAATTTTAAAATGTAATTTTCTCCAGCCCTATGATACCGATTTGCCTTAAATTTGGTATATACGCTTACAATAGTGGCCTGCATAGGAATCAAAAATAAATTTTGCAAAAAGTTGCAGTTCGGAAAATATCATACTTTTCATGGGCATAATGCAACACTTTGGCTCGAAAAATTTTAAAATGTAATATTCTCCGGCCCTATGCTACCGATGGGTATGAAATTTGGTATGTACGCTGAGAATAAAGGCTTGCATAGGAATCAAAAAGAAATTTTTCAAAAAGTTGCAGTTGGGAAAATATCAAAATATCATGGGCATAATGCAACACTTGGGCTCGAACAATTTTAAAATGTAATTTTCTCAAGCCCTATGCTACCGATTTGCCTTAAATTTGGTATATACGCTTACAATAGTGGCCTGCATAGGAATCAAAAATAAATTTTGCAAAAAGTTGCAGTTGGGAAAATATCATACTTTTCATGGGCATAATGCAACACTTGGGCTCGAACAATTTTAAAATGTAATTTTCTCCGGCCCTATGCTACCGATGGGTATGAAATTTGGTATGTACGCTGAGAATAAAGGCCTGCATAGGAATCAAAAAGAAATTTTTCAAAAAGTTGCAGTTGGGAAAATATCATACTTTTCATGGGCATAATGCAACACTTGGGCTCGAACAATTTTAAAATGTAATTTTCTCCAGCCCTATGCTGCCGATTTGTCTGAAATTTGGTATGTACGCTAAGAATAGTGGCCTGCATAGGAATCAAAAAGAAATTTTGACAAAAGTTGCATTTGGGAAAATATCATACTTTTCATGGGCATAATGCAACACTTGGGCTCGAACAATTTTAAAATGTAATTTTCTCCAGCCCTATGCTACCGATTTGCCTAAAATTTGGTATATACGCTTACAATAGTGGCCTGCATAGGAATCAAAAATAAATTTTGCAAAAAGTTGCAGTTGGGAAAATATCATACTTTTCATGGGCATAATGCAACACTTGGGCTCGAACAATTTTAAAATGTAATTTTCTCCAGCCCTATGCTACCGATTTGCCTGAAATTTAGTATGTACGCTTACAATAGTGGCCTGCATAGGAATCAAAAATAAATTTTGCAAAAAGTTGCAGTTGGGAAAATATCATACTTTTCATGGGCATAATGCAACACTTGGGCTCGAACAATTTTAAAATGTAATTTTCTCCAGCCCTATGCTACCTATTTGCCTTAAATTTAGTATATACGCTTACAATAGTGGCCTGCATAGGAATCAAAAAGAAATTTTGCAAAAAGTTGCATTTGTGAAAATATCATACTTTTCATGGGCATAATGCAACACTTGGGCTCGAACAATTTTAAAATGTAATTTTCTCCAGTCCTATGCTACCGATTTGCCTGAAATTTAGTATGTACGCTTACAATAGTGGCCTGCATAGGAATCAAAAATAAATTTTGCAAAAAGTTGCAGTTGGGAAAATATCATACTTTTCATGGGCATAATGCAACACTTGGGCTCGAACAATTTTAAAATGTAATTTTCTCCAGCCCTATGCTACCTATTTGCCTTAAATTTGGTATATACGCTTACAATAGTGGCCTGCATAGGAATCAAAAAGAAATTTTGCAAAAAGTTGCATTTGTGAAAATATCATACTTTTCATGGGCATAATGCAACACTTGGGCTCGAACAATTTTAAAATGTAATTTTCTCCAGTCCTATGCTACCGATTTGCCTTAAATTTGGTATATACGCTTACAATAGTGGCCTGCATAGGAATCAAAAATAAATTTTGCAAAAAGTTGCAGTTGGGAAAATATCATACTTTTCATGGGCATAATGCAACACTTGGGCTCGAACAATTTTAAAATGTAATTTTCTCCAGCCCTATGCTACCTATTTGCCTAAAATTTGGTATATACGCTTACAATAGTGGCCTGCATAGGAATCAAAAAGAAATTTTGCAAAAAGTTGCATTTGGGAAAATATCATACTTTTCATGGGCATAATGCAACACTTGGGCTCGAACAATTTTAAAATGTAATTTTCTCCAGCCCTATTCTACCGATTTGCCTGAAATTTAGTATGTACGCTTACAATAGTGGCCTGCATAGGAATCAAAAATAAATTTTGCAAAAAGTTGCAGTTGGGAAAATATCATACTTTTCATGGGCATAATGCAACACTTGGGCTCGAACAATTTTAAAATGTAATTTTCTCCAGCCCTATGCTACCTATTTGCCTTAAATTTGGTATATACGCTTACAATAGTGGCCTGCATAGGAATCAAAAAGAAATTTTGCAAAAAGTTGCATTTGTGAAAATATCATACTTTTCATGGGCATAATGCAACACTTGGGCTCGAACAATTTTAAAATGTAATTTTCTCCAGTCCTATGCTACCGATTTGCCTGAAATTTAGTATGTACGCTAACAATAGTGGCCTGCATAGGAATCAAAAATAAATTTTGCAAAAAGTTGCAGTTGGGAAAATATCATACTTTTCATGGGCATAATGCAACACTTGGGCTCGAACAATTTTAAAATGTAATTTTCTCCAGCCCTATGCTACCGATGGGTATGAAATTTGGTATGTACGCTGAGAATAAAGGCCTGCATAGGAATCAAAAAGAAATTTTTCAAAAAGTTGCAGTTGGGAAAATATCATACTTTTCATGGGCATAATGCAACACTTGGGCTCGAACAATTTTAAAATGTAATTTTCTCCAGCCCTATGCTGCCGATTTGCCTGAAATTTGGTATGTACGCTAAGAATAGTGGCCTGCATAGGAATCAAAAAGAAATTTTGACAAAAGTTGCATTTGGGAAAATATCATACTTTTCATGGGCATAATGCAACACTTGGGCTCGAACAATTTTAAAATGTAATTTTCTCCAGCCCTATGCTACCGATTTGCCTAAAATTTGGTATATACGCTTACAATAGTGGCCTGCATAGGAATCAAAAATAAATTTTGCAAAAAGTTGCAGTTGGGAAAATATCATACTTTTCATGGGCATAATGCAACACTTGGGCTCGAACAATTTTAAAATGTAATTTTCTCCAGCCCTATGCTACCGATTTGCCTGAAATTTAGTATGTACGCTTACAATAGTGGCCTGCATAGGAATCAAAAATAAATTTTGCAAAAAGTTGCAGTTGGGAAAATATCATACTTTTCATGGGCATAATGCAACACTTGGGCTCGAACAATTTTAAAATGTAATTTTCTCCAGCCCTATGCTACCTATTTGCCTTAAATTTGGTATATACGCTTACAATAGTGGCCTGCATAGGAATCAAAAAGAAATTTTGCAAAAAGTTGCATTTGTGAAAATATCATACTTTTCATGGGCATAATGCAACACTTGGGCTCGAACAATTTTAAAATGTAATTTTCTCCAGTCCTATGCTACCGATTTGCCTGAAATTTAGTATGTACGCTAACAATAGTGGCCTGCATAGGAATCAAAAATAAATTTTGCAAAAAGTTGCAGTTGGGAAAATATCATACTTTTCATGGGCATAATGCAACACTTGGGCTCGAACAATTTTAAAATGTAATTTTCTCCAGCCCTATGCTACCGATTTGCCTTAAATTTGGTATATACGCTTACAATAGTGGCCTGCATAGGAATCAAAAATAAATTTTGCAAAAAGTTGCAGTTGGGAAAATATCATACTTTTCATGGGCATAATGCAACACTTGGGCTCGAACAATTTTAAAATGTAATTTTCTCCAGCCCTATGCTACCTATTTGCCTAAAATTTGGTATATACGCTTACAATAGTGGCCTGCATAGGAATCAAAAAGAAATTTTGCAAAAAGTTGCATTTGGGAAAATATCATACTTTTCATGGGCATAATGCAACACTTGGGCTCGAACAATTTTAAAATGTAATTTTCTCCAGCCCTATTCTACCGATTTGCCTGAAATTTAGTATGTACGCTTACAATAGTGGCCTGCATAGGAATCAAAAATAAATTTTGCAAAAAGTTGCAGTTGGGAAAATATCATACTTTTCATGGGCATAATGCAACACTTGGGCTCGAACAATTTTAAAATGTAATTTTCTCCAGCCCTATGCTACCTATTTGCCTTAAATTTGGTATATACGCTTACAATAGTGGCCTGCATAGGAATCAAAAAGAAATTTTGCAAAAAGTTGCATTTGTGAAAATATCATACTTTTCATGGGCATAATGCAACACTTGGGCTCGAACAATTTTAAAATGTAATTTTCTCCAGTCCTATGCTACCGATTTGCCTAAAATTTGGTATATACGCTTACAATAGTGGCCTGCATAGGAATCAAAAATAAATTTTGCAAAAAGTTGCAGTTGGGAAAATATCATACTTTTCATGGGCATAATGCAACACTTGGGCTCGAACAATTTTAAAATGTAATTTTCTCCAGCCCTATGCTACCGATTTGCCTGAAATTTAGTATGTACGCTTACAATAGTGGCCTGCATAGGAATCAAAAATAAATTTTGCAAAAAGTTGCAGTTGGGAAAATATCATACTTTTCATGGGCATAATGCAACACTTGGGCTCGAACAATTTTAAAATGTAATTTTCTCCAGCCCTATGCTACCGATTTGCCTGAAATTTAGTATGTACGCTTACAATAGTGGCCTGCAT
Source organism: Limnephilus auricula (assembly GCA_951813805.1). Lineage (NCBI taxonomy): Eukaryota > Metazoa > Arthropoda > Insecta > Trichoptera > Limnephilidae > Limnephilus > Limnephilus auricula. The sequence continues at coordinate 34,269,343 of OX638400.1, read as the reverse complement.
AGGAATCAAAAATAAATTTTGCAAAAAGTTGCAGTTGGGAAAATATCATACTTTTCATGGGCATAATGCAACACTTGGGCTCGAACAATTTTAAAATGTAATTTTCTCCAGCCCTATGCTACCTATTTGCCTTAAATTTGGTATATACGCTTACAATAGTGGCCTGCATAGGAATCAAAAAGAAATTTTGCAAAAAGTTGCATTTGTGAAAATATCATACTTTTCATGGGCATAATGCAACACTTGGGCTCGAACAATTTTAAAATGTAATTTTCTCCAGTCCTATGCTACCGATTTGCCTGAAATTTAGTATGTACGCTAACAATAGTGGCCTGCATAGGAATCAAAAATAAATTTTGCAAAAAGTTGCAGTTGGGAAAATATCATACTTTTCATGGGCATAATGCAACACTTGGGCTCGAACAATTTTAAAATGTAATTTTCTCCAGCCCTATGCTACCGATTTGCCTTAAATTTGGTATATACGCTTACAATAGTGGCCTGCATAGGAATCAAAAATAAATTTTGCAAAAAGTTGCAGTTGGGAAAATATCATACTTTTCATGGGCATAATGCAACACTTGGGCTCGAACAATTTTAAAATGTAATTTTCTCCAGCCCTATGCTACCTATTTGCCTAAAATTTGGTATATACGCTTACAATAGTGGCCTGCATAGGAATCAAAAAGAAATTTTGCAAAAAGTTGCATTTGGGAAAATATCATACTTTTCATGGGCATAATGCAACACTTGGGCTCGAACAATTTTAAAATGTAATTTTCTCCAGCCCTATTCTACCGATTTGCCTGAAATTTAGTATGTACGCTTACAATAGTGGCCTGCATAGGAATCAAAAATAAATTTTGCAAAAAGTTGCAGTTGGGAAAATATCATACTTTTCATGGGCATAATGCAACACTTGGGCTCGAACAATTTTAAAATGTAATTTTCTCCAGCCCTATGCTACCTATTTGCCTTAAATTTGGTATATACGCTTACAATAGTGGCCTGCATAGGAATCAAAAAGAAATTTTGCAAAAAGTTGCATTTGTGAAAATATCATACTTTTCATGGGCATAATGCAACACTTGGGCTCGAACAATTTTAAAATGTAATTTTCTCCAGTCCTATGCTACCGATTTGCCTGAAATTTAGTATGTACGCTAACAATAGTGGCCTGCATAGGAATCAAAAATAAATTTTGCAAAAAGTTGCAGTTGGGAAAATATCATACTTTTCATGGGCATAATGCAACACTTGGGCTCGAACAATTTTAAAATGTAATTTTCTCCAGCCCTATGCTACCGATTTGCCTTAAATTTGGTATATACGCTTACAATAGTGGCCTGCATAGGAATCAAAAATAAATTTTGCAAAAAGTTGCAGTTGGGAAAATATCATACTTTTCATGGGCATAATGCAACACTTGGGCTCGAACAATTTTAAAATGTAATTTTCTCCGGCCCTATGCTACCGATGGGTATGAAATTTGGTATGTACGCTGAGAATAAAGGCCTGCATAGGAATCAAAAAGAAATTTTTCAAAAAGTTGCAGTTGGGAAAATATCATACTTTTCATGGGCATAATGCAACACTTGGGCTCGAACAATTTTAAAATGTAATTTTCTCCAGCCCTATGCTGCCGATTTGCCTGAAATTTGGTATGTACGCTAAGAATAGTGGCCTGCATAGGAATCAAAAAGAAATTTTGACAAAAGTTGCATTTGGGAAAATATCATACTTTTCATGGGCATAATGCAACACTTGGGCTCGAACAATTTTAAAATGTAATTTTCTCCAGCCCTATGCTACCGATTTGCCTAAAATTTGGTATATACGCTTACAATAGTGGCCTGCATAGGAATCAAAAAGAAATTTTGCAAAAAGTTGCATTTGGGAAAATATCATACTTTTCATGGGCATAATGCAACACTTGGGCTCGAACAATTTTAAAATGTAATTTTCTCCAGCCCTATGCTACCGATTTGCCTGAAATTTAGTATGTACGCTTACAATAGTGGCCTGCATAGGAATCAAAAATAAATTTTGCAAAAAGTTGCAGTTGGGAAAATATCATACTTTTCATGGGCATAATGCAACACTTGGGCTCGAACAATTTTAAAATGTAATTTTCTCCAGCCCTATGCTACCGATTTTCCTTAAATTTGGTATATACGCTTACAATAAGGGCCTGCATAGGAATCAAAAAGAAATTTTGCAAAAAGTTGCAGTTGGGAAAATATCATACTTTTCATGGGCATAATGCAACACTTGGGCTCGAACAATTTTAAAATGTAATTTTCTCCAGCCCTATGCTACCGATTTTCCTTAAATTTGGTATATACGCTTACAATAAGGGCCTGCATAGGAATCAAAAAGAAATTTAGCAAAAAGTTGCAGTTGGGAAAACATCATACTTTTCATGGGCATAATGCAACACTTGGGCTCGAACAATTTTAAAATGTAATTTTCTCCAGCCCTATGCTGCCGATTTGCCTGAAATTTGGTATGTACGCTAAGAATAGTGGCCTGCATAGGAATCAAAAAGAAATTTTGACAAAAGTTGCATTTGGGAAAATATCATACTTTTCATGGGCATAATGCAACACTTGGGCTCGAACAATTTTAAAATGTAATTTTCTCCAGCCCTATGCTACCGATTTGCCTAAAATTTGGTATATACGCTTACAGTAGTGGCCTGCATAGGAATCAAAAAGAAATTTTGCAAAAAGTTGCATTTGGGAAAATATCATACTTTTCATGGGCATAATGCAACACTTGGGCTCGAACAATTTTAAAATGTAATTTTCTCCAGCCCTATGCTACCGATTTGCCTGAAATTTAGTATGTACGCTTACAATAGTGGCCTGCATAGGAATCAAAAATAAATTTTGCAAAAAGTTGCAGTTGGGAAAATATCATACTTTTCATGGGCATAATGCAACACTTGGGCTCGAACAATTTTAAAATGTAATTTTCTCAAGCCCTATGCTACCGATTTGCCTTAAATTTGGTATATACGCTTACAATAGTGGCCTGCATAGGAATCAAAAATAAATTTTGCAAAAAGTTGCAGTTGGGAAAATATCATACTTTTCATGGGCATAATGCAACACTTGGGCTCGAACAATTTTAAAATGTAATTTTCTCCGGCCCTATGCTACCGATGGGTATGAAATTTGGTATGTACGCTGGGAATAAAGGCCTGCATAGGAATCAAAAAGAAATTTTTCAAAAAGTTGCAGTTGGGAAAATATCATACTTTTCATGGGCATAATGCAACACTTGGGCTCGAACAATTTTAAAATGTAATTTTCTCCAGCCCTATGATACCGATTTGCCTTAAATTTGGTATATACGCTTACAATAGTGGCCTGCATAGGAATCAAAAATAAATTTTGCAAAAAGTTGCAGTTCGGAAAATATCATACTTTTCATGGGCATAATGCAACACTTTGGCTCGAAAAATTTTAAAATGTAATATTCTCCGGCCCTATGCTACCGATGGGTATGAAATTTGGTATGTACGCTGAGAATAAAGGCTTGCATAGGAATCAAAAAGAAATTTTTCAAAAAGTTGCAGTTGGGAAAATATCAAAATATCATGGGCATAATGCAACACTTGGGCTCGAACAATTTTAAAATGTAATTTTCTCAAGCCCTATGCTACCGATTTGCCTTAAATTTGGTATATACGCTTACAATAGTGGCCTGCATAGGAATCAAAAATAAATTTTGCAAAAAGTTGCAGTTGGGAAAATATCATACTTTTCATGGGCATAATGCAACACTTGGGCTCGAACAATTTTAAAATGTAATTTTCTCCGGCCCTATGCTACCGATGGGTATGAAATTTGGTATGTACGCTGAGAATAAAGGCCTGCATAGGAATCAAAAAGAAATTTTTCAAAAAGTTGCAGTTGGGAAAATATCATACTTTTCATGGGCATAATGCAACACTTGGGCTCGAACAATTTTAAAATGTAATTTTCTCCAGCCCTATGCTGCCGATTTGTCTGAAATTTGGTATGTACGCTAAGAATAGTGGCCTGCATAGGAATCAAAAAGAAATTTTGACAAAAGTTGCATTTGGGAAAATATCATACTTTTCATGGGCATAATGCAACACTTGGGCTCGAACAATTTTAAAATGTAATTTTCTCCAGCCCTATGCTACCGATTTGCCTAAAATTTGGTATATACGCTAACAATAGTGGCCTGCATAGGAATCAAAAATAAATTTTGCAAAAAGTTGCAGTTGGGAAAATATCATACTTTTCATGGGCATAATGCAACACTTGGGCTCGAACAATTTTAAAATGTAATTTTCTCCAGCCCTATGCTACCGATTTGCCTGAAATTTAGTATGTACGCTTACAATAGTGGCCTGCATAGGAATCAAAAATAAATTTTGCAAAAAGTTGCAGTTGGGAAAATATCATACTTTTCATGGGCATAATGCAACACTTGGGCTCGAACAATTTTAAAATGTAATTTTCTCCAGCCCTATGCTACCTATTTGCCTTAAATTTGGTATATACGCTTACAATAGTGGCCTGCATAGGAATCAAAAAGAAATTTTGCAAAAAGTTGCATTTGTGAAAATATCATACTTTTCATGGGCATAATGCAACACTTGGGCTCGAACAATTTTAAAATGTAATTTTCTCCAGTCCTATGCTACCGATTTGCCTGAAATTTAGTATGTACGCTAACAATAGTGGCCTGCATAGGAATCAAAAATAAATTTTGCAAAAAGTTGCAGTTGGGAAAATATCATACTTTTCATGGGCATAATGCAACACTTGGGCTCGAACAATTTTAAAATGTAATTTTCTCCAGCCCTATGCTACCGATTTGCCTTAAATTTGGTATATACGCTTACAATAGTGGCCTGCATAGGAATCAAAAATAAATTTTGCAAAAAGTTGCAGTTGGGAAAATATCATACTTTTCATGGGCATAATGCAAAACTTGGGCTCGAACAATTTTAAAATGTAATTTTCTCCAGCCCTATGCTACCTATTTGCCTAAAATTTGGTATATACGCTTACAATAGTGGCCTGCATAGGAATCAAAAAGAAATTTTGCAAAAAGTTGCATTTGGGAAAATATCATACTTTTCATGGGCATAATGCAACACTTGGGCTCGAACAATTTTAAAATGTAATTTTCTCCAGCCCTATTCTACCGATTTGCCTGAAATTTAGTATGTACGCTTACAATAGTGGCCTGCATAGGAATCAAAAATAAATTTTGCAAAAAGTTGCAGTTGGGAAAATATCATACTTTTCATGGGCATAATGCAACACTTGGGCTCGAACAATTTTAAAATGTAATTTTCTCCAGCCCTATGCTACCTATTTGCCTTAAATTTGGTATATACGCTTACAATAGTGGCCTGCATAGGAATCAAAAAGAAATTTTGCAAAAAGTTGCATTTGTGAAAATATCATACTTTTCATGGGCATAATGCAACACTTGGGCTCGAACAATTTTAAAATGTAATTTTCTCCAGTCCTATGCTACCGATTTGCCTTAAATTTGGTATATACGCTTACAATAGTGGCCTGCATAGGAATCAAAAATAAATTTTGCAAAAAGTTGCAGTTGGGAAAATATCATACTTTTCATGGGCATAATGCAACACTTGGGCTCGAACAATTTTAAAATGTAATTTTCTCCAGCCCTATGCTACCTATTTGCCTAAAATTTGGTATATACGCTTACAATAGTGGCCTGCATAGGAATCAAAAAGAAATTTTGCAAAAAGTTGCATTTGGGAAAATATCATACTTTTCATGGGCATAATGCAACACTTGGGCTCGAACAATTTTAAAATGTAATTTTCTCCAGCCCTATTCTACCGATTTGCCTGAAATTTAGTATGTACGCTTACAATAGTGGCCTGCATAGGAATCAAAAATAAATTTTGCAAAAAGTTGCAGTTGGGAAAATATCATACTTTTCATGGGCATAATGCAACACTTGGGCTCGAACAATTTTAAAATGTAATTTTCTCCAGCCCTATGCTACCTATTTGCCTTAAATTTGGTATATACGCTTACAATAGTGGCCTGCATAGGAATCAAAAAGAAATTTTGCAAAAAGTTGCATTTGTGAAAATATCATACTTTTCATGGGCATAATGCAACACTTGGGCTCGAACAATTTTAAAATGTAATTTTCTCCAGTCCTATGCTACCGATTTGCCTGAAATTTAGTATGTACGCTAACAATAGTGGCCTGCATAGGAATCAAAAATAAATTTTGCAAAAAGTTGCAGTTGGGAAAATATCATACTTTTCATGGGCATAATGCAACACTTGGGCTCGAACAATTTTAAAATGTAATTTTCTCCAGCCCTATGCTACCGATGGGTATGAAATTTGGTATGTACGCTGAGAATAAAGGCCTGCATAGGAATCAAAAAGAAATTTTTCAAAAAGTTGCAGTTGGGAAAATATCATACTTTTCATGGGCATAATGCAACACTTGGGCTCGAACAATTTTAAAATGTAATTTTCTCCAGCCCTATGCTGCCGATTTGCCTGAAATTTGGTATGTACGCTAAGAATAGTGGCCTGCATAGGAATCAAAAAGAAATTTTGACAAAAGTTGCATTTGGGAAAATATCATACTTTTCATGGGCATAATGCAACACTTGGGCTCGAACAATTTTAAAATGTAATTTTCTCCAGCCCTATGCTACCGATTTGCCTAAAATTTGGTATATACGCTTACAATAGTGGCCTGCATAGGAATCAAAAATAAATTTTGCAAAAAGTTGCAGTTGGGAAAATATCATACTTTTCATGGGCATAATGCAACACTTGGGCTCGAACAATTTTAAAATGTAATTTTCTCCAGCCCTATGCTACCGATTTGCCTGAAATTTAGTATGTACGCTTACAATAGTGGCCTGCATAGGAATCAAAAATAAATTTTGCAAAAAGTTGCAGTTGGGAAAATATCATACTTTTCATGGGCATAATGCAACACTTGGGCTCGAACAATTTTAAAATGTAATTTTCTCCAGCCCTATGCTACCTATTTGCCTTAAATTTGGTATATACGCTTACAATAGTGGCCTGCATAGGAATCAAAAAGAAATTTTGCAAAAAGTTGCATTTGTGAAAATATCATACTTTTCATGGGCATAATGCAACACTTGGGCTCGAACAATTTTAAAATGTAATTTTCTCCAGTCCTATGCTACCGATTTGCCTGAAATTTAGTATGTACGCTAACAATAGTGGCCTGCATAGGAATCAAAAATAAATTTTGCAAAAAGTTGCAGTTGGGAAAATATCATACTTTTCATGGGCATAATGCAACACTTGGGCTCGAACAATTTTAAAATGTAATTTTCTCCAGCCCTATGCTACCGATTTGCCTTAAATTTGGTATATACGCTTACAATAGTGGCCTGCATAGGAATCAAAAATAAATTTTGCAAAAAGTTGCAGTTGGGAAAATATCATACTTTTCATGGGCATAATGCAACACTTGGGCTCGAACAATTTTAAAATGTAATTTTCTCCAGCCCTATGCTACCTATTTGCCTAAAATTTGGTATATACGCTTACAATAGTGGCCTGCATAGGAATCAAAAAGAAATTTTGCAAAAAGTTGCATTTGGGAAAATATCATACTTTTCATGGGCATAATGCAACACTTGGGCTCGAACAATTTTAAAATGTAATTTTCTCCAGCCCTATTCTACCGATTTGCCTGAAATTTAGTATGTACGCTTACAATAGTGGCCTGCATAGGAATCAAAAATAAATTTTGCAAAAAGTTGCAGTTGGGAAAATATCATACTTTTCATGGGCATAATGCAACACTTGGGCTCGAACAATTTTAAAATGTAATTTTCTCCAGCCCTATGCTACCTATTTGCCTTAAATTTGGTATATACGCTTACAATAGTGGCCTGCATAGGAATCAAAAAGAAATTTTGCAAAAAGTTGCATTTGTGAAAATATCATACTTTTCATGGGCATAATGCAACACTTGGGCTCGAACAATTTTAAAATGTAATTTTCTCCAGTCCTATGCTACCGATTTGCCTAAAATTTGGTATATACGCTTACAATAGTGGCCTGCATAGGAATCAAAAATAAATTTTGCAAAAAGTTGCAGTTGGGAAAATATCATACTTTTCATGGGCATAATGCAACACTTGGGCTCGAACAATTTTAAAATGTAATTTTCTCCAGCCCTATGCTACCGATTTGCCTGAAATTTAGTATGTACGCTTACAATAGTGGCCTGCATAGGAATCAAAAATAAATTTTGCAAAAAGTTGCAGTTGGGAAAATATCATACTTTTCATGGGCATAATGCAACACTTGGGCTCGAACAATTTTAAAATGTAATTTTCTCCAGCCCTATGCTACCGATTTGCCTGAAATTTAGTATGTACGCTTACAATAGTGGCCTGCATAGGAATCAAAAATAAATTTTGCAAAAAGTTGCAGTTGGGAAAATATCATACTTTTCATGGGCATAATGCAACACTTGGGCTCGAACAATTTTAAAATGTAATTTTCTCCAGCCCTATGCTACCTATTTGCCTTAAATTTGGTATATACGCTTACAATAGTGGCCTGCATAGGAATCAAAAAGAAATTTTGCAAAAAGTTGCATTTGTGAAAATATCATACTTTTCATGGGCATAATGCAACACTTGGGCTCGAACAATTTTAAAATGTAATTTTCTCCAGTCCTATGCTACCGATTTGCCTGAAATTTAGTATGTACGCTAACAATAGTGGCCTGCATAGGAATCAAAAATAAATTTTGCAAAAAGTTGCAGTTGGGAAAATATCATACTTTTCATGGGCATAATGCAACACTTGGGCTCGAACAATTTTAAAATGTAATTTTCTCCAGCCCTATGCTACCGATTTGCCTTAAATTTGGTATATACGCTTACAATAGTGGCCTGCATAGGAATCAAAAATAAATTTTGCAAAAAGTTGCAGTTGGGAAAATATCATACTTTTCATGGGCATAATGCAACACTTGGGCTCGAACAATTTTAAAATGTAATTTTCTCCAGCCCTATGCTACCTATTTGCCTAAAATTTGGTATATACGCTTACAATAGTGGCCTGCATAGGAATCAAAAAGAAATTTTGCAAAAAGTTGCATTTGGGAAAATATCATACTTTTCATGGGCATAATGCAACACTTGGGCTCGAACAATTTTAAAATGTAATTTTCTCCAGCCCTATTCTACCGATTTGCCTGAAATTTAGTATGTACGCTTACAATAGTGGCCTGCATAGGAATCAAAAATAAATTTTGCAAAAAGTTGCAGTTGGGAAAATATCATACTTTTCATGGGCATAATGCAACACTTGGGCTCGAACAATTTTAAAATGTAATTTTCTCCAGCCCTATGCTACCTATTTGCCTTAAATTTGGTATATACGCTTACAATAGTGGCCTGCATAGGAATCAAAAAGAAATTTTGCAAAAAGTTGCATTTGTGAAAATATCATACTTTTCATGGGCATAATGCAACACTTGGGCTCGAACAATTTTAAAATGTAATTTTCTCCAGTCCTATGCTACCGATTTGCCTGAAATTTAGTATGTACGCTAACAATAGTGGCCTGCATAGGAATCAAAAATAAATTTTGCAAAAAGTTGCAGTTGGGAAAATATCATACTTTTCATGGGCATAATGCAACACTTGGGCTCGAACAATTTTAAAATGTAATTTTCTCCAGCCCTATGCTACCTATTTGCCTTAAATTTGGTATATACGCTTACAATAGTGGCCTGCATAGGAATCAAAAAGAAATTTTGCAAAAAGTTGCATTTGTGAAAATATCATACTTTTCATGGGCATAATGCAACACTTGGGCTCGAACAATTTTAAAATGTAATTTTCTCCAGTCCTATGCTACCTATTTGCCTGAAATTTAGTATGTACGCTAACAATAGTGGCCTGCATAGGAATCAAAAATAAATTTTGCAAAAAGTTGCAGTTGGGAAAATATTATACTTTTCATGGGCATAATGCAACACTTGGGCTCGAACAATTTTAAAATGTAATTTTCTCCAGCCCTATGCTACCTATTTGCCTTAAATTTGGTATATACGCTTACAATAGTGGCCTGCATAGGAATCAAAAAGAAATTTTGCAAAAAGTTGCATTTGTGAAAATATCATACTTTTCATGGGCATAATGCAACACTTGGGCTCGAACAATTTTAAAATGTAATTTTCTCCAGCCCTATGCTACCGATTTGCCTTAAATTTGGTATATACGCTTACAATAGTGGCCTGCATAGGAATCAAAAATAAATTTTGCAAAAAGTTGCAGTTCGGAAAATATCATACTTTTCATGGGCATAATGCAACACTTTGGCTCGAAAAATTTTAAAATGTAATTTTCTCCGGCCCTATGCTACCGATGGGTATGAAATTTGGTATGTACGCTGAGAATAAAGGCTTGCATAGGAATCAAATAGAAATTTTTCAAAAAGTTGCAGTTGGGAAAATATCAAAATATCATGGGCATAATGCAACACTTGGGCTCGAACAATTTTAAAATGTAATTTTCTCCGGCCCTATGCTACCGATGGGTATGAAATTTGGTATGTACGCTGAGAATAAAGGCCTGCATAGGAATCAAAAAGAAATTTTTCAAAAAGTTGCAGTTGGGAAAATATCATACTTTTCATGGGCATAATGCAACACTTGGGCTCGAACAATTTTAAAATGTAATTTTCTCCAGCCCTATGCTACTGATTTGCCTGAAATTTGGTATGTACGCTAAGAATAGTGGCCTGCATAGGAATCAAAAAGAAATTTTGCAAAAAGTTGCATTTGGGAAAATATCATACTTTTCATGGGCATAATGCAACACTTGGGCTCGAACAATTTTAAAATGTAATTTTCTCCAGCCCTATGCTACCTATTTGCCTTAAATTTGGTATATACGCTTACAATAGTGGCCTGCATAGGAATCAAAAAGAAATTTTGCAAAAAGTTGCATTTGTGAAAATATCATACTTTTCATGGGCATAATGCAACACTTGGGCTCGAACAATTTTAAAATGTAATTTTCTCCAGTCCTATGCTACCGATTTGCCTGAAATTTAGTATGTACGCTAACAATAGTGGCCTGCATAGGAATCAAAAATAAATTTTGCAAAAAGTTGCAGTTGGGAAAATATCATACTTTTCATAGGCATAATGCAACACTTGGGCTCGAACAATTTTAAAATGTAATTTTCTCCAGCCCTATTCTACCGATTTGCCTGAAATTTAGTATGTACGCTTACAATAGTGGCCTGCATAGGAATCAAAAATTAATTTTGCAAAAAGTTGCAGTTGGGAAAATATCATACTTTTCATGGGCATAATGCAACACTTGGGCTCGAACAATTTTAAAATGTATTTTTCTCCAGCCCTATGCTACCTATTTGCCTTAAATTTGGAATATACGCTTACAATAGTGGCCTGCATAGGAATCAAAAATAAATTTTGCAAAAAGTTGCAGTTCGGAAAATATCATACTTTTCATGGGCATAATGCAACACTTTGGCTCGAAAAATTTTAAAATGTAATATTCTCCGGCCCTATGCTACCGATGGATATGAAATTTGGTATGTACGCTGAGAATAAAGGCTTGCATAGGAATCAAAAAGAAATTTTTCAAAAAGTTGCAGTTGGGAAAATATCAAAATATCATGGGCATAATGCAACACTTGGGCTCGAACAATTTTAAAATGTAATTTTCTCCAGCCCTATGCTACTGATTTGCCTGAAATTTGGTATGTACGCTAAGAATAGTGGCCTGCATAGGAATCAAAAAGAAATTTTGCAAAAAGTTGCATTTGGGAAAATATCATACTTTTCATGGGCATAATGCAACACTTGGGCTCGAACAATTTTAAAATGTAATTTTCTCCAGCCCTATGCTACCGATTTGCCTGAAATTTAGTATGTACGCTTACAATAGTGGCCTGCATAGGAATCAAAAATAAATTTTGCAAAAAGTTGCAGTTGGGAAAATATCATACTTTTCATGGGCATAATGCAACACTTGGGCTCGAACAATTTTAAAATGTAATTTTCTCCAGCCCTATGCTACCGATTTGCCTTAAATTTGGTATATACGCTTACAATAGTGGCCTGCATAGGAATCAAAAATAAATTTTGCAAAAAGTTGCAGTTCGGAAAATATCATACTTTTCATGGGCATAATGCAACACTTTGGCTCGAAAAATTTTAAAATGTAATATTCTCCGGCCCTATGCTACCGATGGGTATGAAATTTGGTATGTACGCTGAGAATAAAGGCTTGCATAGGAATCAAAAAGAAATTTTTCAAAAAGTTGCAGTTGGGAAAATATCAAAATATCATGGGCATAATGCAACACTTGGGCTCGAACAATTTTAAAATGTAATTTTCTCAAGCCCTATGCTACCGATTTGCCTTAAATTTGGTATATATGCTTACAATAGTGGCCTGCATAGGAATCAAAAAGAAATTTTGCAAAAAGTTGCATTTGTGAAAATATCATACTTTTCATGGGCATAATGCAACACTTGGGCTCGAACAATTTTAAAATGTAATTTTCTCCAGTCCTATGCTACCGATTTGCCTGAAATTTAGTATGTACGCTAACAATAGTGGCCTGCATAGGAATCAAAAATAAATTTTGCAAAAAGTTGCAGTTGGGAAAATATCATACTTTTCATAGGCATAATGCAACACTTGGGCTCGAACAATTTTAAAATGTAATTTTCTCCAGCCCTATGCTACTGATTTGCCTGAAATTTGGTATGTACGCTAAGAATAGTGGCCTGCATAGGAATCAAAAAGAAATTTTGCAAAAAGTTGCATTTGGGAAAATATCATACTTTTCATGGGCATAATGCAACACTTGGGCTCGAACAATTTTAAAATGTAATTTTCTCCAGCCCTATGCTACCGATTTGCCTGAAATTTAGTATGTACGCTTACAATAGTGGCCTGCATAGGAATCAAAAATAAATTTTGCAAAAAGTTGCAGTTGGGAAAATATCATACTTTTCATGGGCATAATGCAACACTTGGGCTCGAACAATTTTAAAATGTAATTTTCTCCAGCCCTATGCTACCGATTTGCCTTAAATTTGGTATGTACGCTTACAATAGTGGCCTGCATAGGAATCAAAAATAAATTTTGCAAAAAGTTGCAGTTCGGAAAATATCATACTTTTCATGGGCATAATGCAACACTTTGGCTCGAAAAATTTTTAAATGTAATATTCTCCGGCCCTATGCTACCGATGGGTATGAAATTTGGTATGTACGCTGAGAATAAAGGCTTGCATAGGAATCAAAAAGAAATTTTTCAAAAAGTTGCAGTTGGGAAAATATCAAAATATCATGGGCATAATGCAACACTTGGGCTCGAACAATTTTAAAATGTAATTTTCTCAAGCCCTATGCTACCGATTTGCCTTAAATTTGGTATATACGCTTACAATAGTGGCCTGCATAGGAATCAAAAATAAATTTTGCAAAAAGTTGCAGTTGGGAAAATATCATACTTTTCATGGGCATAATGCAACACTTGGGCTCGAACAATTTTAAAATGTAATTTTCTCCGGCCCTATGCTACCGATGGGTATGAAATTTGGTATGTACGCTGAGAATAAAGGCCTGCATAGGAATCAAAAAGAAATTTTTCAAAAAGTTGCAGTTGGGAAAATATCATACTTTTCATGGGCATAATGCAACACTTGGGCTCGAACAATTTTAAAATGTAATTTTCTCCAGCCCTATGCTGCCGATTTGCCTGAAATTTGGTATGTACGCTAAGAATAGTGGCCTGCATAGGAATCAAAAAGAAATTTTGACAAAAGTTGCATTTGGGAAAATATCATACTTTTCATGGGCATAATGCAACACTTGGGCTCGAACAATTTTAAAATGTAATTTTCTCCAGCCCTATGCTACCGATTTGCCTAAAATTTGGTATATACGCTTACAATAGTGGCCTGCATAGGAATCAAAAAGAAATTTTGCAAAAAGTTGCATTTGTGAAAATATCATACTTTTCATGGGCATAATGCAACACTTGGGCTCGAACAATTTTAAAATGTAATTTTCTCCAGTCCTATGCTACCGATTTGCCTGAAATTTAGTATGTACGCTAACAATAGTGGCCTGCATAGGAATCAAAAATAAATTTTGCAAAAAGTTGCAGTTGGGAAAATATCATACTTTTCATGGGCATAATGCAACACTTGGGCTCGAACAATTTTAAAATGTAATTTTCTCCAGCCCTATGCTACCGATTTGCCTTAAATTTGGTATATACGCTTACAATAGTGGCCTGCATAGGAATCAAAAATAAATTTTGCAAAAAGTTGCAGTTCGGAAAATATCATACTTTTCATGGGCATAATGCAACACTTTGGCTCGAAAAATTTTTAAATGTAATATTCTCCGGCCCTATGCTACCGATGGGTATGAAATTTGGTATGTACGCTGAGAATAAAGGCTTGCATAGGAATCAAAAAGAAATTTTTCAAAAAGTTGCAGTTGGGAAAATATCAAAATATCATGGGCATAATGCAACACTTGGGCTCGAACAATTTTAAAATGTAATTTTCTCAAGCCCTATGCTACCGATTTGCCTTAAATTTGGTATATACGCTTACAATAGTGGCCTGCATAGGAATCAAAAATAAATTTTGCAAAAAGTTGCAGTTGGGAAAATATCATACTTTTCATGGGCATAATGCAACACTTGGGCTCGAACAATTTTAAAATGTAATTTTCTCCGGCCCTATGCTACCGATGGGTATGAAATTTGGTATGTACGCTGAGAATAAAGGCCTGCATAGGAATCAAAAAGAAATTTTTCAAAAAGTTGCAGTTGGGAAAATATCATACTTTTCATGGGCATAATGCAACACTTGGGCTCGAACAATTTTAAAATGTAATTTTCTCCAGCCCTATGCTGCCGATTTGCCTGAAATTTGGTATGTACGCTAAGAATAGTGGCCTGCATAGGAATCAAAAAGAAATTTTGACAAAAGTTGCATTTGGGAAAATATCATACTTTTCATGGGCATAATGCAACACTTGGGCTCGAACAATTTTAAAATGTAATTTTCTCCAGCCCTATGCTACCGATTTGCCTAAAATTTGGTATATACGCTTACAATAGTGGCCTGCATAGGAATCAAAAAGAAATTTTGCAAAAAGTTGCATTTGTGAAAATATCATACTTTTCATGGGCATAATGCAACACTTGGGCTCGAACAATTTTAAAATGTAATTTTCTCCAGTCCTATGCTACCGATTTGCCTGAAATTTAGTATGTACGCTAACAATAGTGGCCTGCATAGGAATCAAAAATAAATTTTGCAAAAAGTTGCAGTTGGGAAAATATCATACTTTTCATGGGCATAATGCAACACTTGGGCTCGAACAATTTTAAAATGTAATTTTCTCCAGCCCTATGCTACCGATTTGCCTTAAATTTGGTATATACGCTTACAATAGTGGCCTGCATAGGAATCAAAAATAAATTTTGCAAAAAGTTGCAGTTCGGAAAATATCATACTTTTCATGGGCATAATGCAACACTTTGGCTCGAAAAATTTTTAAATGTAATATTCTCCGGCCCTATGCTACCGATGGGTATGAAATTTGGTATGTACGCTGAGAATAAAGGCTTGCATAGGAATCAAAAAGAAATTTTTCAAAAAGTTGCAGTTGGGAAAATATCAAAATATCATGGGCATAATGCAACACTTGGGCTCGAACAATTTTAAAATGTAATTTTCTCAAGCCCTATGCTACCGATTTGCCTTAAATTTGGTATATACGCTTACAATAGTGGCCTGCATAGGAATCAAAAATAAATTTTGCAAAAAGTTGCAGTTGGGAAAATATCATACTTTTCATGGGCATAATGCAACACTTGGGCTCGAACAATTTTAAAATGTAATTTTCTCCGGCCCTATGCTACCGATGGGTATGAAATTTGGTATGTACGCTGAGAATAAAGGCCTGCATAGGAATCAAAAAGAAATTTTTCAAAAAGTTGCAGTTGGGAAAATATCATACTTTTCATGGGCATAATGCAACACTTGGGCTCGAACAATTTTAAAATGTAATTTTCTCCAGCCCTATGCTGCCGATTTGCCTGAAATTTGGTATGTACGCTAAGAATAGTGGCCTGCATAGGAATCAAAAAGAAATTTTGACAAAAGTTGCATTTGGGAAAATATCATACTTTTCATGGGCATAATGCAACACTTGGGCTCGAACAATTTTAAAATGTAATTTTCTCCAGCCCTATGCTACCGATTTGCCTAAAATTTGGTATATACGCTTACAATAGTGGCCTGCATAGGAATCAAAAAGAAATTTTGCAAAAAGTTGCATTTGTGAAAATATCATACTTTTCATGGGCATAATGCAACACTTGGGCTCGAACAATTTTAAAATGTAATTTTCTCCAGTCCTATGCTACCGATTTGCCTGAAATGTAGTATGTACGCTAACAATAGTGGCCTGCATAGGAATCAAAAAGAAATTTTGCAAAAAGTTGCAGTTGGGAAAATATCATACTTTTCATAGGCATAATGCAACACTTGGGCTCGAACAATTTTAAAATGTAATTTTCTCCAGCCCTATTCTACCGATTTGCCTGAAATTTAGTATGTACGCTTACAATAGTGGCCTGCATAGGAATCAAAAATTAATTTTGCAAAAAGTTGCAGTTGGGAAAATATCATACTTTTCATGGGCATAATGCAACACTTGGGCTCGAACAATTTTAAAATGTATTTTTCTCCAGCCCTATGCTACCTATTTGCCTTAAATTTGGAATATACGCTTACAATAGTGGCCTGCATAGGAATCAAAAATAAATTTTGCAAAAAGTTGCAGTTCGGAAAATATCATACTTTTCATGGGCATAATGCAACACTTTGGCTCGAAAAATTTTAAAATGTAATATTCTCCGGCCCTATGCTACCGATGGATATGAAATTTGGTATGTACGCTGAGAATAAAGGCTTGCATAGGAATCAAAAAGAAATTTTTCAAAAAGTTGCAGTTGGGAAAATATCAAAATATCATGGGCATAATGCAACACTTGGGCTCGAACAATTTTAAAATGTAATTTTCTCCAGCCCTATGCTACTGATTTGCCTGAAATTTGGTATGTACGCTAAGAATAGTGGCCTGCATAGGAATCAAAAAGAAATTTTGCAAAAAGTTGCATTTGGGAAAATATCATACTTTTCATGGGCATAATGCAACACTTGGGCTCGAACAATTTTAAAATGTAATTTTCTCCAGCCCTATGCTACCGATTTGCCTTAAATTTGGTATATACGCTTACAATAGTGGCCTGCATAGGAATCAAAAATAAATTTTGCAAAAAGTTGCAGTTCGGAAAATATCATACTTTTCATGGGCATAATGCAACACTTTGGCTCGAAAAATTTTTAAATGTAATATTCTCCGGCCCTATGCTACCGATGGGTATGAAATTTGGTATGTACGCTGAGAATAAAGGCTTGCATAGGAATCAAAAAGAAATTTTTCAAAAAGTTGCAGTTGGGAAAATATCAAAATATCATGGGCATAATGCAACACTTGGGCTCGAACAATTTTAAAATGTAATTTTCTCAAGCCCTATGCTACCGATTTGCCTTAAATTTGGTATATACGCTTACAATAGTGGCCTGCATAGGAATCAAAAATAAATTTTGCAAAAAGTTGCAGTTGGGAAAATATCATACTTTTCATGGGCATAATGCAACACTTGGGCTCGAACAATTTTAAAATGTAATTTTCTCCAGCCCTATGCTACCTATTTGCCTTAAATTTGGTATATACGCTTACAATAGTGGCCTGCATAGGAATCAAAAAGAAATTTTGCAAAAAGTTGCATTTGTGAAAATATCATACTTTTCATGGGCATAATGCAACACTTGGGCTCGAACAATTTTAAAATGTAATTTTCTCCAGTCCTATGCTACCTATTTGCCTGAAATTTAGTATGTACGCTAACAATAGTGGCCTGCATAGGAATCAAAAATAAATTTTGCAAAAAGTTGCAGTTGGGAAAATATCATACTTTTCATGGGCATAATGCAACACTTGGGCTCGAACAATTTTAAAATGTAATTTTCTCCAGCCCTATGCTACCTATTTGCCTTAAATTTGGTATATACGCTTACAATAGTGGCCTGCATAGGAATCAAAAAGAAATTTTGCAAAAAGTTGCATTTGTGAAAATATCATACTTTTCATGGGCATAATGCAACACTTGGGCTCGAACAATTTTAAAATGTAATTTTCTCCAGCCCTATGCTACCGATTTGCCTGAAATTTAGTACGTACGCTTACAATAGTGGCCTGCATAGGAATCAAAAATAAATTTTGCAAAAAGTTGCAGTTGGGAAAATATCATACTTTTCATGGGCATAATGCAACACTTGGGCTCGAACAATTTTAAAATGTAATTTTCTCCAGCCCTATGCTACCTATTTGCCTTAAATTTGGTATATACGCTAAGAATAGTGGCCTGCATAGGAATCAAAAAGAAATTTTGCAAAAAGTTGCATTTGTGAAAATATCATACTTTTCATGGGCATAATGCAACACTTGGGCTCGAACAATTTTAAAATGTAATTTTCTCCAGCCCTATGCTACCGATTTGCCTAAAATTTGGTATATACGCTTACAATAGTGGCCTGCATAGGAATCAAAAAGAAATTTTGCAAAAAGTTGCATTTGGGAAAATATCATACTTTTCATGGGCATAATGCAACACTTGGGCTCGAACAATTTTAAAATGTAATTTTATCCAGCCCTATGCTACCGATTTGCCTGAAATTTAGTACGTACGCTTACAATAGTGGCCTGCATAGGAATCAAAAATAAATTTTGCAAAAAGTTGCAGTTGGGAAAATATCATACTTTTCATGGGCATAATGCAACACTTGGGCTCGAACAATTTTAAAATGTAATTTTCTCCAGCCCTATGCTACCTATTTGCCTTAAATTTGGTATATACGCTTACAATAGTGGCCTGCATAGGAATCAAAAAGAAATTTTGCAAAAAGTTGCATTTGTGAAAATATCATACTTTTCATGGGCATAATGCAACACTTGGGCTCGAACAATTTTAAAATGTAATTTTCTCCAGTCCTATGCTACCTATTTGCCTGAAATTTAGTATGTACGCTAACAATAGTGGCCTGCATAGGAATCAAAAATAAATTTTGCAAAAAGTTGCAGTTGGGAAAATATCATACTTTTCATGGGCATAATGCAACACTTGGGCTCGAACAATTTTAAAATGTAATTTTCTCCAGCCCTATGCTACCTATTTGCCTTAAATTTGGTATATACGCTTACAATAGTGGCCTGCATAGGAATCAAAAAGAAATTTTGCAAAAAGTTGCATTTGTGAAAATATCATACTTTTCATGGGCATAATGCAACACTTGGGCTCGAACAATTTTAAAATGTAATTTTCTCCAGCCCTATGCTACCGATTTGCCTTAAATTTGGTATATACGCTTACAATAGTGGCCTGCATAGGAATCAAAAATAAATTTTGCAAAAAGTTGCATTTGTGAAAATATCATACTTTTCATGGGCATAATGCAACACTTGGGCTCGAACAATTTTAAAATGTAATTTTCTCAAGCCCTATACTACCGATTTGCCTTAAATTTGGTATATACGCTTACAATAGTGGCCTGCATAGGAATCAAAAATAAATTTTGCAAAAAGTTGCAGTTGGGAAAATATCATACTTTTCATGGGCATAATGCAACACTTGGGCTCGAACAATTTTAAAATGTAATTTTCTCCGGCCCTATGCTACCGATGGGTATGAAATTTGGTATGTACGCTGAGAATAAAGGCCTGCATAGGAATCAAAAAGAAATTTTTCAAAAAGTTGCAGTTGGGAAAATATCATACTTTTCATGGGCATAATGCAACACTTGGGCTCGAACAATTTTAAAATGTAATTTTCTCCAGCCCTATGCTGCCGATTTGCCTGAAATTTGGTATGTACGCTAAGAATAGTGGCCTGCATAGGAATCTAAAAGAAATTTTGACAAAAGTTGCATTTGGGAAAATATCATACTTTTCATGGGCATAATGCAACACTTGGGCTCGAACAATTTTAAAATGTAATTTTCTCCAGCCCTATGCTACCGATTTGCCTAAAATTTGGTATATACGCTTACAATAGTGGCCTGCATAGGAATCAAAAAGAAATTTTGCAAAAAGTTGCATTTGGGAAAATATCATACTTTTCATGGGCATAATGCAACACTTGGGCTCGAACAATTTTAAAATGTAATTTTCTCCAGCCCTATGCTACCGATTTGCCTGAAATTTAGTACGTACGCTTACAATAGTGGCCTGCATAGGAATCAAAAATAAATTTTGCAAAAAGTTGCAGTTGGGAAAATATCATACTTTTCATGGGCATAATGCAACACTTGGGCTCGAACAATTTTAAAATGTAATTTTCTCCAGCCCTATGCTACCTATTTGCCTTAAATTTGGTATATACGCTTACAATAGTGGCCTGCATAGGAATCAAAAAGAAATTTTGCAAAAAGTTGCATTTGTGAAAATATCATACTTTTCATGGGCATAATGCAACACTTGGGCTCGAACAATTTTAAAATGTAATTTTCTCCAGTCCTATGCTACCTATTTGCCTGAAATTTAGTATGTACGCTAACAATAGTGGCCTGCATAGGAATCAAAAATAAATTTTGCAAAAAGTTGCAGTTGGGAAAATATCATACTTTTCATGGGCTCGAACACACATCACACTTGGGCTATCACACTTGGGCTCGAACAATTTTAAAATGTAATTTTCTCCAGCCCTATGCTACCTATTTGCCTTAAATTTGGTATATACGCTTACAATAGTGGCCTGCATAGGAATCAAAAAGAAATTTTGCAAAAAGTTGCATTTGTGAAAATATCATACTTTTCATGGGCATAATGCAACACTTGGGCTCGAACAATTTTAAAATGTAATTTTCTCCAGCCCTATGCTACCGATTTGCCTTAAATTTGGTATATACGCTTACAATAGTGGCCTGCATAGGAATCAAAAATAAATTTTGCAAAAAGTTGCAGTTCGGAAAATATCATACTTTTCATGGGCATAATGCAACACTTTGGCTCGAAAAATTTTAAAATGTAATTTTCTCCGGCCCTATGCTACCGATGGGTATGAAATTTGGTATGTACGCTGAGAATAAAGGCTTGCATAGGAATCAAAAAGAAATTTTTCAAAAAGTTGCAGTTGGGAAAATATCAAAATATCATGGGCATAATGCAACACTTGGGCTCGAACAATTTTAAAATGTAATTTTCTCCAGCCCTATGCTACCGATTTGCCTTAAATTTGGTATATACGCTTACAATAGTGGCCTGCATAGGAATCAAAAATAAATTTTGCAAAAAGTTGCAGTTCGGAAAATATCATACTTTTTCATGGGCATAATGCAACACTTTGGCTCGAAAAATTTTAAAATGTAATTTTCTCCGGCCCTATGCTACCGATGGGTATGAAATTTGGTATGTACGCTGAGAATAAAGGCTTGCATAGGAATCAAAAAGAAATTTTTCAAAAAGTTGCAGTTGGGAAAATATCAAAATATCATGGGCATAATGCAACACTTGGGCTCGAACAATTTTAAAATGTAATTTTCTCCAGCCCTATTCTACCGATTTGCCTAAAATTTGGTATATACGCTTACAATAGTGGCCTGCATAGGAATCAAAAAGAAATTTTGCAAAAAGTTGCATTTGGGAAAATATCATACTTTTCATGGGCATAATGCAACACTTGGGCTCGAACAATTTTAAAATGTAATTTTCTCCAGCCCTATGCTACCGATTTGCCTGAAATTTAGTACGTACGCTTACAATAGTGGCCTGCATAGGAATCAAAAATAAATTTTGCAAAAAGTTGCAGTTGGGAAAATATCATACTTTTCATGGGCATAATGCAACAGTTGGGCTCGAACAATTTTAAAATGTAATTTTCTCCAGCCCTATGCTACCTATTTGCCTTAAATTTGGTATATACGCTTACAATAGTGGCCTGCATAGGAATCAAAAAGAAATTTTGCAAAAAGTTGCATTTGTGAAAATATCATACTTTTCATGGGCATAATGCAACACTTGGGCTCGAACAATTTTAAAATGTAATTTTCTCCAGTCCTATGCTACCGATTTGCCTGAAATTTAGTATGTACGCTAACAATAGTGGAATGCATAGGAATCAAAAATAAATTTTGCAAAAAGTTGCAGTTGGGAAAATATCATACTTTTCATGGGCATAATGCAACACTTTGGCTCGAAAAATTTTAAAATGTAATTTTTTCCGGCCCTATGCTACCGATGGGTATGAAATTTGGTATGTACGCTTACAATAGTGGCCTGCATAGGAATCAAAAAGAAATTTTGCAAAAAGTTGCAGTTGGGAAAATATCATACTTTTCATGGGCATAATGCAACACTTGGGCTCGAACAATTTTAAAATGTAATTTTCTCCAGCCCTATGCTACCTATTTGCCTTAAATTTGGTATATACGCTTACAATAGAGGCCTGCATAGGAATCAAAAAGAAATTTTGCAAAAAGTTGCATTTGTGAAAATATCATACTTTTCATGGGCATAATGCAACACTTGGGCTCGAACAATTTTAAAATGTAATTTTCTCCAGCCCTATGCTACCTATTTGCCTGAAATTTAGTATGTACGCTAACAATAGTGGCCTGCATAGGAATCAAAAATAAATTTTGCAAAAAGTTGCAGTTGGGAAAATATCATACTTTTCATGGGCATAATGCAACACTTGGGCTCGAACAATTTTAAAATGTAATTTTCTCCAGCCCTATGCTACCTATTTGCCTTAAATTTGGTATATACGCTTACAATAGTGGCCTGCATAGGAATCAAAAAGAAATTTTGCAAAAAGTTGCATTTGTGAAAATATCATACTTTTCATGGGCATAATGCAACACTTGGGCTCGAACAATTTTAAAATGTAATTTTCTCCAGCCCTATGCTACCGATTTGCCTTAAATTTGGTATATACGCTTACAATAGTGGCCTGCATAGGAATCAAAAATAAATTTTGCAAAAAGTTGCAGTTCGGAAAATATCATACTTTTCATGGGCATAATGCAACACTTTGGCTCGAAAAATTTTAAAATGTAATTTTCTCCGGCCCTATGCTACCGATGGGTATGAAATTTGGTATGTACGCTGAGAATAAAGGCTTGCATAGGAATCAAAAAGAAATTTTTCAAAAAGTTGCAGTTGGGAAAATATCAAAATATCATGGGCATAATGCAACACTTGGGCTCGAACAATTTTAAAATGTAATTTTCTCCAGCCCTATGCTACCGATTTGCCTTAAATTTGGTATATACGCTTACAATAGTGGCCTGCATAGGAATCAAAAATAAATTTTGCAAAAAGTTGCAGTTCGGAAAATATCATACTTTTCATGGGCATAATGCAACACTTTGGCTCGAAAAATTTTAAAATGTAATTTTCTCCGGCCCTATGCTACCGATGGGTATGAAATTTGGTATGTACGCTGAGAATAAAGGCTTGCATAGGAATCAAAAAGAAATTTTTCAAAAAGTTGCAGTTGGGAAAATATCAAAATATCATGGGCATAATGCAACACTTGGGCTCGAACAATTTTAAAATGTAATTTTCTCCAGCCCTATGCTACCGATTTGCCTAAAATTTGGTATATACGCTTACAATAGTGGCCTGCATAGGAATCAAAAAGAAATTTTGCAAAAAGTTGCATTTGGGAAAATATCATACTTTTCATGGGCATAATGCAACACTTGGGCTCGAACAATTTTAAAATGTAATTTTCTCCAGCCCTATGCTACCGATTTGCCTTAAATTTGGTATATACGCTTACAATAGTGGCCTGCATAAGAATCAAAAATAAATTTTGCAAAAAGTTGCAGTTCGGAAAATATCATACTTTTCATGGGCATAATGCAACACTTTGGCTCGAAAAATTTTAAAATGTAATTTTCTCCGGCCCTATGCTACCGATGGGTATGAAATTTGGTATGTACGCTGAGAATAAAGGCTTGCATAGGAATCAAAAAGAAATTTTTCAAAAAGTTGCAGTTGGGAAAATATCAAAATATCATGGGCATAATGCAACACTTGGGCTCGAACAATTTTAAAATGTAATTTTTCTCCGGCCCTATGCTACCGATGGGTATGAAATTTGGTATGTACGCTGAGAATAAAGGCCTGCATAGGAATCAAAAAGAAATTTTTCAAAAAGTTGCAGTTGGGAAAATATCATACTTTTCATGGGCATAATGCAACACTTGGGCTCGAACAATTTTAAAATGTAATTTTCTCCAGCCCTATGCTACCGATTTGCCTTAAATTTGGTATATACGCTTACAATAGTGGCCTGCATAGGAATCAAAAATAAATTTTGCAAAAAGTTGCATTTGTGAAAATATCATACTTTTCATGGGCATAATGCAACACTTGGGCTCGAACAATTTTAAAATGTAATTTTCTCAAGCCCTATACTACCGATTTGCCTTAAATTTGGTATATACGCTTACAATAGTGGCCTGCATAGGAATCAAAAATAAATTTTGCAAAAAGTTGCAGTTGGGAAAATATCATACTTTTCATGGGCATAATGCAACACTTGGGCTCGAACAATTTTAAAATGTAATTTTCTCCGGCCCTATGCTACCGATGGGTATGAAATTTGGTATGTACGCTGAGAATAAAGGCCTGCATAGGAATCAAAAAGAAATTTTTCAAAAAGTTGCAGTTGGGAAAATATCATACTTTTCATGGGCATAATGCAACACTTGGGCTCGAACAATTTTAAAATGTAATTTTCTCCAGCCCTATGCTGCCGATTTGCCTGAAATTTGGTATATACGCTAAGAATAGTGGCCTGCATAGGAATCTAAAAGAAATTTTGACAAAAGTTGCATTTGGGAAAATATCATACTTTTCATGGGCATAATGCAACACTTGGGCTCGAACAATTTTAAAATGTAATTTTCTCCAGCCCTATGCTACCGATTTGCCTAAAATTTGGTATATACGCTTACAATAGTGGCCTGCATAGGAATCAAAAAGAAATTTTGCAAAAAGTTGCATTTGGGAAAATATCATACTTTTCATGGGCATAATGCAACACTTGGGCTCGAACAATTTTAAAATGTAATTTTCTCCAGCCCTATGCTACCGATTTGCCTGAAATTTAGTACGTACGCTTACAATAGTGGCCTGCATAGGAATCAAAAATAAATTTTGCAAAAAGTTGCAGTTGGGAAAATATCATACTTTTCATGGGCATAATGCAACACTTGGGCTCGAACAATTTTAAAATGTAATTTTCTCCAGCCCTATGCTACCTATTTGCCTTAAATTTGGTATATACGCTTACAATAGTGGCCTGCATAGGAATCAAAAAGAAATTTTGCAAAAAGTTGCATTTGTGAAAATATCATACTTTTCATGGGCATAATGCAACACTTGGGCTCGAACAATTTTAAAATGTAATTTTCTCCAGTCCTATGCTACCTATTTGCCTGAAATTTAGTATGTACGCTAACAATAGTGGCCTGCATAGGAATCAAAAATAAATTTTGCAAAAAGTTGCAGTTGGGAAAATATCATACTTTTCATGGGCTCGAACACACATCACACTTGGGCTATCACACTTGGGCTCGAACAATTTTAAAATGTAATTTTCTCCAGCCCTATGCTACCTATTTGCCTTAAATTTGGTATATACGCTTACAATAGTGGCCTGCATAGGAATCAAAAAGAAATTTTGCAAAAAGTTGCATTTGTGAAAATATCATACTTTTCATGGGCATAATGCAACACTTGGGCTCGAACAATTTTAAAATGTAATTTTCTCCAGCCCTATGCTACCGATTTGCCTTAAATTTGGTATATACGCTTACAATAGTGGCCTGCATAGGAATCAAAAATAAATTTTGCAAAAAGTTGCAGTTCGGAAAATATCATACTTTTCATGGGCATAATGCAACACTTTGGCTCGAAAAATTTTAAAATGTAATTTTCTCCGGCCCTATGCTACCGATGGGTATGAAATTTGGTATGTACGCTGAGAATAAAGGCTTGCATAGGAATCAAAAAGAAATTTTTCAAAAAGTTGCAGTTGGGAAAATATCAAAATATCATGGGCATAATGCAACACTTGGGCTCGAACAATTTTAAAATGTAATTTTCTCCAGCCCTATGCTACCGATTTGCCTTAAATTTGGTATATACGCTTACAATAGTGGCCTGCATAGGAATCAAAAATAAATTTTGCAAAAAGTTGCAGTTCGGAAAATATCATACTTTTTCATGGGCATAATGCAACACTTTGGCTCGAAAAATTTTAAAATGTAATTTTCTCCGGCCCTATGCTACCGATGGGTATGAAATTTGGTATGTACGCTGAGAATAAAGGCTTGCATAGGAATCAAAAAGAAATTTTTCAAAAAGTTGCAGTTGGGAAAATATCAAAATATCATGGGCATAATGCAACACTTGGGCTCGAACAATTTTAAAATGTAATTTTCTCCAGCCCTATTCTACCGATTTGCCTAAAATTTGGTATATACGCTTACAATAGTGGCCTGCATAGGAATCAAAAAGAAATTTTGCAAAAAGTTGCATTTGGGAAAATATCATACTTTTCATGGGCATAATGCAACACTTGGGCTCGAACAATTTTAAAATGTAATTTTCTCCAGCCCTATGCTACCGATTTGCCTGAAATTTAGTACGTACGCTTACAATAGTGGCCTGCATAGGAATCAAAAATAAATTTTGCAAAAAGTTGCAGTTGGGAAAATATCATACTTTTCATGGGCATAATGCAACAGTTGGGCTCGAACAATTTTAAAATGTAATTTTCTCCAGCCCTATGCTACCTATTTGCCTTAAATTTGGTATATACGCTTACAATAGTGGCCTGCATAGGAATCAAAAAGAAATTTTGCAAAAAGTTGCATTTGTGAAAATATCATACTTTTCATGGGCATAATGCAACACTTGGGCTCGAACAATTTTAAAATGTAATTTTCTCCAGTCCTATGCTACCGATTTGCCTGAAATTTAGTATGTACGCTAACAATAGTGGAATGCATAGGAATCAAAAATAAATTTTGCAAAAAGTTGCAGTTGGGAAAATATCATACTTTTCATGGGCATAATGCAACACTTTGGCTCGAAAAATTTTAAAATGTAATTTTTTCCGGCCCTATGCTACCGATGGGTATGAAATTTGGTATGTACGCTTACAATAGTGGCCTGCATAGGAATCAAAAAGAAATTTTGCAAAAAGTTGCAGTTGGGAAAATATCATACTTTTCATGGGCATAATGCAACACTTGGGCTCGAACAATTTTAAAATGTAATTTTCTCCAGCCCTATGCTACCTATTTGCCTTAAATTTGGTATATACGCTTACAATAGAGGCCTGCATAGGAATCAAAAAGAAATTTTGCAAAAAGTTGCATTTGTGAAAATATCATACTTTTCATGGGCATAATGCAACACTTGGGCTCGAACAATTTTAAAATGTAATTTTCTCCAGCCCTATGCTACCTATTTGCCTGAAATTTAGTATGTACGCTAACAATAGTGGCCTGCATAGGAATCAAAAATAAATTTTGCAAAAAGTTGCAGTTGGGAAAATATCATACTTTTCATGGGCATAATGCAACACTTGGGCTCGAACAATTTTAAAATGTAATTTTCTCCAGCCCTATGCTACCTATTTGCCTTAAATTTGGTATATACGCTTACAATAGTGGCCTGCATAGGAATCAAAAAGAAATTTTGCAAAAAGTTGCATTTGTGAAAATATCATACTTTTCATGGGCATAATGCAACACTTGGGCTCGAACAATTTTAAAATGTAATTTTCTCCAGCCCTATGCTACCGATTTGCCTTAAATTTGGTATATACGCTTACAATAGTGGCCTGCATAGGAATCAAAAATAAATTTTGCAAAAAGTTGCAGTTCGGAAAATATCATACTTTTCATGGGCATAATGCAACACTTTGGCTCGAAAAATTTTAAAATGTAATTTTCTCCGGCCCTATGCTACCGATGGGTATGAAATTTGGTATGTACGCTGAGAATAAAGGCTTGCATAGGAATCAAAAAGAAATTTTTCAAAAAGTTGCAGTTGGGAAAATATCAAAATATCATGGGCATAATGCAACACTTGGGCTCGAACAATTTTAAAATGTAATTTTCTCCAGCCCTATGCTACCGATTTGCCTTAAATTTGGTATATACGCTTACAATAGTGGCCTGCATAGGAATCAAAAATAAATTTTGCAAAAAGTTGCAGTTCGGAAAATATCATACTTTTCATGGGCATAATGCAACACTTTGGCTCGAAAAATTTTAAAATGTAATTTTCTCCGGCCCTATGCTACCGATGGGTATGAAATTTGGTATGTACGCTGAGAATAAAGGCTTGCATAGGAATCAAAAAGAAATTTTTCAAAAAGTTGCAGTTGGGAAAATATCAAAATATCATGGGCATAATGCAACACTTGGGCTCGAACAATTTTAAAATGTAATTTTCTCCAGCCCTATGCTACCGATTTGCCTAAAATTTGGTATATACGCTTACAATAGTGGCCTGCATAGGAATCAAAAAGAAATTTTGCAAAAAGTTGCATTTGGGAAAATATCATACTTTTCATGGGCATAATGCAACACTTGGGCTCGAACAATTTTAAAATGTAATTTTCTCCAGCCCTATGCTACCGATTTGCCTTAAATTTGGTATATACGCTTACAATAGTGGCCTGCATAGGAATCAAAAATAAATTTTGCAAAAAGTTGCAGTTCGGAAAATATCATACTTTTCATGGGCATAATGCAACACTTTGGCTCGAAAAATTTTAAAATGTAATTTTCTCCGGCCCTATGCTACCGATGGGTATGAAATTTGGTATGTACGCTGAGAATAAAGGCTTGCATAGGAATCAAAAAGAAATTTTTCAAAAAGTTGCAGTTGGGAAAATATCAAAATATCATGGGCATAATGCAACACTTGGGCTCGAACAATTTTAAAATGTAATTTTCTCCGGCCCTATGCTACCGATGGGTATGAAATTTGGTATGTACGCTGAGAATAAAGGCCTGCATAGGAATCAAAAAGAAATTTTTCAAAAAGTTGCAGTTGGGAAAATATCATACTTTTCATGGGCATAATGCAACACTTGGGCTCGAACAATTTTAAAATGTAATTTTCTCCAGCCCTATGCTACTGATTTGCCTGAAATTTGGTATGTACGCTAAGAATAGTGGCCTGCATAGGAATCAAAAAGAAATTTTGCAAAAAGTTGCATTTGGGAAAATATCATACTTTTCATGGGCATAATGCAACACTTGGGCTCGAACAATTTTAAAATGTAATTTTCTCCAGCCCTATGCTACCTATTTGCCTTAAATTTGGTATATACGCTTACAATAGTGGCCTGCATAGGAATCAAAAAGAAATTTTGCAAAAAGTTGCATTTGTGAAAATATCATACTTTTCATGGGCATAATGCAACACTTGGGCTCGAACAATTTTAAAATGTAATTTTCTCCAGTCCTATGCTACCGATTTGCCTGAAATTTAGTATGTACGCTAACAATAGTGGCCTGCATAGGAATCAAAAATAAATTTTGCAAAAAGTTGCAGTTGGGAAAATATCATACTTTTCATAGGCATAATGCAACACTTGGGCTCGAACAATTTTAAAATGTAATTTTCTCCAGCCCTATGCTACCGATTTGCCTTAAATTTGGTATATACGCTTACAATAGTGGCCTGCATAGGAATCAAAAAGAAATTTTGCAAAAAGTTGCATTTGGGAAAATATCATACTTTTCATGGGCATAATGCAACACTTGGGCTCGAACAATTTTAAAATGTAATTTTCTCCAGTCCTATGCTACCGATTTGCCTGAAATTTAGTATGTACGCTAACAATAGTGGCCTGCATAGGAATCAAAAATAAATTTTGCAAAAAGTTGCAGTTGGGAAAATATCATACTTTTCATAGGCATAATGCAACACTTGGGCTCGAACAATTTTAAAATGTAATTTTCTCCAGCCCTATGCTACCGATTTGCCTTAAATTTGGTATATACGCTTACAATAGTGGCCTGCATAGGAATCAAAAAGAAATTTTGCAAAAAGTTGCATTTGGGAAAATATCATACTTTTCATGGGCATAATGCAACACTTGGGCTCGAACAATTTTAAAATGTAATTTTCTCCAGCCCTATGCTACCTATTTGCCTTAAATTTGGTATATACGCTTACAATAGTGGCCTGCATAGGAATCAAAAAGAAATTTTGCAAAAAGTTGCATTTGTGAAAATATCATACTTTTCATGGGCATAATGCAACACTTGGGCTCGAACAATTTTAAAATGTAATTTTCTCCAGTCCTATGCTACCGATTTGCCTGAAATTTAGTATGTACGCTAACAATAGTGGCCTGCATAGGAATCAAAAATAAATTTTGCAAAAAGTTGCATTTGGGAAAATATCATACTTTTCATGGGCATAATGCAACACTTGGGCTCGAACAATTTTAAAATGTAATTTTCTCCAGCCCTATGCTACCGATTTGCCTTAAATTTGGTATATACGCTTACAATAGTGGCCTGCATAGGAATCAAAAATAAATTTTGCAAAAAGTTGCAGTTCGGAAAATATCATACTTTTCATGGGCATAATGCAACACTTTGGCTCGAAAAATTTTAAAATGTAATTTTCTCCGGCCCTATGCTACCGATGGGTATGAAATTTGGTATGTACGCTGAGAATAAAGGCTTGCATAGGAATCAAAAAGAAATTTTTCAAAAAGTTGCAGTTGGGAAAATATCAAAATATCATGGGCATAATGCAACACTTGCGCTCGAACAATTTTAAAATGTAATTTTCTCCGGCCCTATGCTACCGATGGGTATGAAATTTGGTATGTACGCTGAGAATAAAGGCCTGCATAGGAATCAAAAAGAAATTTTTCAAAAAGTTGCAGTTGGGAAAATATCACACTTTTCATGGGCATAATGCAACACTTGGGCTCGAACAATTTTAAAATGTAATTTTCTCCAGCCCTATGCTACTGATTTGCCTGAAATTTGGTATGTACGCTAAGAATAGTGGCCTGCATAGGAATCAAAAATAAATTTTGCAAAAAGTTGCATTTGGGAAAATATCATACTTTTCATGGGCATAATGCAACACTTGGGCTCGAACAATTTTAAAATGTAATTTTCTCCAGCCCTATGCTACCTATTTGCCTTTAATTTGGTATATACGCTTACAATAGTGGCCTGCATAGGAATCAAAAAGAAATTTTGCAAAAAGTTGCATTTGTGAAAATATCATACTTTTCATGGGCATAATGCAACACTTGGGCTCGAACAATTTTAAAATGTAATTTTCTCCAGTCCTATGCTACCGATTTGCCTGAAATTTAGTATGTACGCTAACAATAGTGGCCTGCATAGGAATCAAAAATAAATTTTGCAAAAAGTTGCAGTTGGGAAAATATCATACTTTTCTTGGGCATAATGCAACACTTTGGCTCGAAAAATTTTAAAATGTAATTTTCTCCGGCCCTATGCTACCGATGGGTATGAAATTTGGTATGTACGCTGAGAATAAAGGCTTGCATAGGAATCAAAAAGAAATTTTTCAAAAAGTTGCAGTTGGGAAAATATCATACTTTTCATGGGCATAATGCAACACTTGGGCTCGAACAATTTTAAAATGTAATTTTCTCCGGCCCTATGCTACCGATGGGTTTAAAATTTGGTATGTACGCTTACAATAGTGGCCTGCATAGGAATCAAAAAGAAATTTTGCAAAAAAATGCAGTTGGGAAAATATCATACTTTTCATGGGCATAATGCAACACCTGGGCTCGAACAATTTTAAAATGTAATTTTCTCCAGCCCTATGCTACCTATTTGCCTTAAATTTGGTATATACGCTTACAATAGTGGCCTGCATAGGAATCAAAAAGAAATTTTGCAAAAAGTTGCATTTGTGAAAATATCATACTTTTCATGGGCATAATGCAACACTTGGGCTCGAACAATTTTAAAATGTAATTTTCTCCAGTCCTATGCTACCGATTTGCCTGAAATTTAGTATGTACGCTAACAATAGTGGCCTGCATAGGAATCAAAAATAAATTTTGCAAAAAGTTGCAGTTGGGAAAATATCATACTTTTCTTGGGCATAATGCAACACTTTGGCTCGAAAAATTTTAAAATGTAATTTTCTCCGGCCCTATGCTACCGATGGGTATGAAATTTGGTATGTACGCTGAGAATAAAGGCTTGCATAGGAATCAAAAAGAAATTTTGCAAAAAGTTGCATTTGTGAAAATATCATACTTTTCATGGGCATAATGCAACACTTGGGCTCGAACAATTTTAAAATGTAATTTTCTCCAGTCCTATGCTACCGATTTGCCTGAAATTTAGTATGTACGCTAACAATAGTGGCCTGCATAGGAATCAAAAATAAATTTTGCAAAAAGTTGCAGTTGGGAAAATATCATACTTTTCATGGGCATAATGCAACACTTGGGCTCGAACAATTTTAAAATGTAATTTTATCCGGCCCTATGCTACCGATGGGTATGAAATTTGGTATGTACGCTGAGAATAAAGGCTTGCATAGGAATCAAAAAGAAATTTTTCAAAAAGTTGCAGTTGGGAAAATATCAAAATATCATGGGCATAATGCAACACTTGCGCTCGAACAATTTTAAAATGTAATTTTCTCCGGCCCTATGCTACCGATGGGTATGAAATTTGGTATGTACGCTGAGAATAAAGGCCTGCATAGGAATCAAAAAGAAATTTTTCAAAAAGTTGCAGTTGGGAAAATATCATACTTTTCATGGGCATAATGCAACACTTTGGCTCGAACAATTTTAAAATGTAATTTTCTCCAGCCCTATGCTACCTATTTGCCTTAAATTTGGTATATACGCTTACAATAGTGGCCTGCATAGGAATCAAAAAGAAATTTTGAAAAAAGTTGCATTTGTGAAAATATCATACTTTTCATGGGCATAATGCAACACTTGGGCTCGAACAATTTTAAAATGTAATTTTCTCCAGTCCTATGCTACCGATTTGCCTGAAATTTAGTATGTACGCTAACAATAGTGGCCTGCATAGGAATCAAAAATAAATTTTGCAAAAAGTTGCATTTGGGAAAATATCATACTTTTCATGGGCATAATGCAACACTTGGGCTCGAACAATTTTAAAATGTAATTTTCTCCAGCCCTATGCTACCGATTTGCCTTAAATTTGGTATATACGCTTACAATAGTGGCCTGCATAGGAATCAAAAATAAATTTTGCAAAAAGTTGCAGTTCGGAAAATATCATACTTTTCATGGGCATAATGCAACACTTTGGCTCGAAAAATTTTAAAATGTAATTTTCTCCGGCCCTATGCTACCGATGGGTATGAAATTTGGTATGTACGCTGAGAATAAAGGCTTGCATAGGAATCAAAAAGAAATTTTTCAAAAAGTTGCAGTTGGGAAAATATCAAAATATCATGGGCATAATGCAACACTTGCGCTCGAACAATTTTAAAATGTAATTTTCTCCGGCCCTATGCTACCGATGGGTATGAAATTTGGTTTGTACGCTGAGAATAAAGGCCTGCATAGGAATCAAAAAGAAATTTTTCAAAAAGTTGCAGTTGGGAAAATATCACACTTTTCATGGGCATAATGCAA
The DNA here is from genome assembly GCA_951813805.1 of Limnephilus auricula. Classification (NCBI taxonomy): domain Eukaryota; kingdom Metazoa; phylum Arthropoda; class Insecta; order Trichoptera; family Limnephilidae; genus Limnephilus; species Limnephilus auricula. The sequence continues at coordinate 34,235,453 of OX638400.1, read as the reverse complement.
CACTTGGGCTCGAACAATTTTAAAATGTAATTTTCTCCAGCCCTATGCTACTGATTTGCCTGAAATTTGGTATGTACGCTAAGAATAGTGGCCTGCATAGGAATCAAAAATAAATTTTGCAAAAAGTTGCATTTGGGAAAATATCATACTTTTCATGGGCATAATGCAACACTTGGGCTCGAACAATTTTAAAATGTAATTTTCTCCAGCCCTATGCTACCTATTTGCCTTAAATTTGGTATATACGCTTACAATAGTGGCCTGCATAGGAATCAAAAAGAAATTTTGCAAAAAGTTGCATTTGTGAAAATATCATACTTTTCATGGGCATAATGCAACACTTGGGCTCGAACAATTTTAAAATGTAATTTTCTCCAGTCCTATGCTACCGATTTGCCTGAAATTTAGTATGTACGCTAACAATAGTGGCCTGCATAGGAATCAAAAATAAATTTTGCAAAAAGTTGCAGTTGGGAAAATATCATACTTTTCTTGGGCATAATGCAACACTTTGGCTCGAAAAATTTTAAAATGTAATTTTCTCCGGCCCTATGCTACCGATGGGTATGAAATTTGGTATGTACGCTGAGAATAAAGGCTTGCATAGGAATCAAAAAGAAATTTTTCAAAAAGTTGCAGTTGGGAAAATATCATACTTTTCATGGGCATAATGCAACACTTGGGCTCGAACAATTTTAAAATGTAATTTTCTCCGGCCCTATGCTACCGATGGGTTTAAAATTTGGTATGTACGCTTACAATAGTGGCCTGCATAGGAATCAAAAAGAAATTTTGCAAAAAAATGCAGTTGGGAAAATATCATACTTTTCATGGGCATAATGCAACACCTGGGCTCGAACAATTTTAAAATGTAATTTTCTCCAGCCCTATGCTACCTATTTGCCTTAAATTTGGTATATACGCTTACAATAGTGGCCTGCATAGGAATCAAAAAGAAATTTTGCAAAAAGTTGCATTTGTGAAAATATCATACTTTTCATGGGCATAATGCAACACTTGGGCTCGAACAATTTTAAAATGTAATTTTCTCCAGTCCTATGCTACCGATTTGCCTGAAATTTAGTATGTACGCTAACAATAGTGGCCTGCATAGGAATCAAAAATAAATTTTGCAAAAAGTTGCAGTTGGGAAAATATCATACTTTTCTTGGGCATAATGCAACACTTTGGCTCGAAAAATTTTAAAATGTAATTTTCTCCGGCCCTATGCTACCGATGGGTATGAAATTTGGTATGTACGCTGAGAATAAAGGCTTGCATAGGAATCAAAAAGAAATTTTGCAAAAAGTTGCATTTGTGAAAATATCATACTTTTCATGGGCATAATGCAACACTTGGGCTCGAACAATTTTAAAATGTAATTTTCTCCAGTCCTATGCTACCGATTTGCCTGAAATTTAGTATGTACGCTAACAATAGTGGCCTGCATAGGAATCAAAAATAAATTTTGCAAAAAGTTGCAGTTGGGAAAATATCATACTTTTCATGGGCATAATGCAACACTTGGGCTCGAACAATTTTAAAATGTAATTTTATCCGGCCCTATGCTACCGATGGGTATGAAATTTGGTATGTACGCTGAGAATAAAGGCTTGCATAGGAATCAAAAAGAAATTTTTCAAAAAGTTGCAGTTGGGAAAATATCAAAATATCATGGGCATAATGCAACACTTGCGCTCGAACAATTTTAAAATGTAATTTTCTCCGGCCCTATGCTACCGATGGGTATGAAATTTGGTATGTACGCTGAGAATAAAGGCCTGCATAGGAATCAAAAAGAAATTTTTCAAAAAGTTGCAGTTGGGAAAATATCATACTTTTCATGGGCATAATGCAACACTTTGGCTCGAACAATTTTAAAATGTAATTTTCTCCAGCCCTATGCTACTGATTTGCCTGAAATTTGGTATGTACGCTTACAATAGTGGCCTGCATAGGAATCAAAAAGAAATTTTGCAAAAAGTTGCATTTGTGAAAATATCATACTTTTCATGGGCATAATGCAACACTTGGGCTCGAACAATTTTAAAATGTAATTTTCTCCAGTCCTATGCTACCGATTTGCCTGAAATTTAGTATGTACGCTAACAATAGTGGCCTGCATAGGAATCAAAAATAAATTTTGCAAAAAGTTGCAGTTGGGAAAATATCATACTTTTCATAGGCATAATGCAACACTTGGGCTCGAACAATTTTAAAATGTAATTTTCTCCAGCCCTATGCTACCGATTTGCCTTAAATTTGGTATATACGCTTACAATAGTGGCCTGCATAGGAATCAAAAAGAAATTTTGCAAAAAGTTGCATTTGGGAAAATATCATACTTTTCATGGGCATAATGCAACACTTGGGCTCGAACAATTTTAAAATGTAATTTTCTCCAGCCCTATGCTACCTATTTGCCTTAAATTTGGTATATACGCTTACAATAGTGGCCTGCATAGGAATCAAAAAGAAATTTTGCAAAAAGTTGCAGTTGGGAAAATATCATACTTTTCATGGGCATAATGCAACACTTGGGCTCGAACAATTTTAAAATGTAATTTTCTCCAGCCCTATGCTACCTATTTGCCTTAAATTTGGTATATACGCTTACAATAGTGGCCTGCATAGGAATCAAAAAGAAATTTTGCAAAAAGTTGCATTTGGGAAAATATCATACTTTTCATGGGCATAATGCAACACTTGGGCTCGAACAATTTTAAAATGTAATTTTCTCCAGCCCTATGCTACCTATTTGCCTTAAATTTGGTATATACGCTTACAATAGTGGCCTGCATAGGAATCAAAAAGAAATTTTGCAAAAAGTTGCAGTTGGGAAAATATCATACTTTTCATGGGCATAATGCAACACTTGGGCTCGAACAATTTTAAAATGTAATTTTCTCCAGCCCTATGCTACCTATTTGCCTTAAATTTGGTATATACGCTTACAATAGTGGCCTGCATAGGAATCAAAAAGAAATTTTGCAAAAAGTTGCATTTGGGAAAATATCATACTTTTCATGGGCATAATGCAACACTTGGGCTCGAACAATTTTAAAATGTAATTTTCTCCAGCCCTATGCTACCTATTTGCCTTAAATTTGGTATATACGCTTACAATAGTGGCCTGCATAGGAATCAAAAATAAATTTTGCAAAAAGTTGCAGTTGGGAAAATATCATACTTTTCATGGGCATAATGCAACAGTTGGGCTCGAACAATTTTAAAATGTAATTTTCTCCAGCCCTATGCTACCTATTTGCCTTAAATTTGGTATATACGCTTACAATAGTGGCCTGCATAGGAATCAAAAAGAAATTTTGCAAAAAGTTGCATTTGTGAAAATATCATACTTTTCATGGGCATAATGCAACACTTGGGCTCGAACAATTTTAAAATGTAATTTTCTCCAGTCCTATGCTACCGATTTGCCTGAAATTTAGTATGTACGCTAACAATAGTGGAATGCATAGGAATCAAAAATAAATTTTGCAAAAAGTTGCAGTTGGGAAAATATCATACTTTTCATGGGCATAATGCAACACTTTGGCTCGAAAAATTTTAAAATGTAATTTTTTCCGGCCCTATGCTACCGATGGGTATGAAATTTGGTATGTACGCTTACAATAGTGGCCTGCATAGGAATCAAAAAGAAATTTTGCAAAAAGTTGCAGTTGGGAAAATATCATACTTTTCATGGGCATAATGCAACACTTGGGCTCGAACAATTTTAAAATGTAATTTTCTCCAGCCCTATGCTACCTATTTGCCTTAAATTTGGTATATACGCTTACAATAGAGGCCTGCATAGGAATCAAAAAGAAATTTTGCAAAAAGTTGCATTTGTGAAAATATCATACTTTTCATGGGCATAATGCAACACTTGGGCTCGAACAATTTTAAAATGTAATTTTCTCCAGCCCTATGCTACCTATTTGCCTGAAATTTAGTATGTACGCTAACAATAGTGGCCTGCATAGGAATCAAAAATAAATTTTGCAAAAAGTTGCAGTTGGGAAAATATCATACTTTTCATGGGCATAATGCAACACTTGGGCTCGAACAATTTTAAAATGTAATTTTCTCCAGCCCTATGCTACCTATTTGCCTTAAATTTGGTATATACGCTTACAATAGTGGCCTGCATAGGAATCAAAAAGAAATTTTGCAAAAAGTTGCATTTGTGAAAATATCATACTTTTCATGGGCATAATGCAACACTTGGGCTCGAACAATTTTAAAATGTAATTTTCTCCAGCCCTATGCTACCGATTTGCCTTAAATTTGGTATATACGCTTACAATAGTGGCCTGCATAGGAATCAAAAATAAATTTTGCAAAAAGTTGCAGTTCGGAAAATATCATACTTTTCATGGGCATAATGCAACACTTTGGCTCGAAAAATTTTAAAATGTAATTTTCTCCGGCCCTATGCTACCGATGGGTATGAAATTTGGTATGTACGCTGAGAATAAAGGCTTGCATAGGAATCAAAAAGAAATTTTTCAAAAAGTTGCAGTTGGGAAAATATCAAAATATCATGGGCATAATGCAACACTTGGGCTCGAACAATTTTAAAATGTAATTTTCTCCAGCCCTATGCTACCGATTTGCCTTAAATTTGGTATATACGCTTACAATAGTGGCCTGCATAGGAATCAAAAATAAATTTTGCAAAAAGTTGCAGTTCGGAAAATATCATACTTTTCATGGGCATAATGCAACACTTTGGCTCGAAAAATTTTAAAATGTAATTTTCTCCGGCCCTATGCTACCGATGGGTATGAAATTTGGTATGTACGCTGAGAATAAAGGCTTGCATAGGAATCAAAAAGAAATTTTTCAAAAAGTTGCAGTTGGGAAAATATCAAAATATCATGGGCATAATGCAACACTTGGGCTCGAACAATTTTAAAATGTAATTTTCTCCAGCCCTATGCTACCGATTTGCCTAAAATTTGGTATATACGCTTACAATAGTGGCCTGCATAGGAATCAAAAAGAAATTTTGCAAAAAGTTGCATTTGGGAAAATATCATACTTTTCATGGGCATAATGCAACACTTGGGCTCGAACAATTTTAAAATGTAATTTTCTCCAGCCCTATGCTACCGATTTGCCTTAAATTTGGTATATACGCTTACAATAGTGGCCTGCATAGGAATCAAAAATAAATTTTGCAAAAAGTTGCAGTTCGGAAAATATCATACTTTTCATGGGCATAATGCAACACTTTGGCTCGAAAAATTTTAAAATGTAATTTTCTCCGGCCCTATGCTACCGATGGGTATGAAATTTGGTATGTACGCTGAGAATAAAGGCTTGCATAGGAATCAAAAAGAAATTTTTCAAAAAGTTGCAGTTGGGAAAATATCAAAATATCATGGGCATAATGCAACACTTGGGCTCGAACAATTTTAAAATGTAATTTTCTCCGGCCCTATGCTACCGATGGGTATGAAATTTGGTATGTACGCTGAGAATAAAGGCCTGCATAGGAATCAAAAAGAAATTTTTCAAAAAGTTGCAGTTGGGAAAATATCATACTTTTCATGGGCATAATGCAACACTTGGGCTCGAACAATTTTAAAATGTAATTTTCTCCAGCCCTATGCTACTGATTTGCCTGAAATTTGGTATGTACGCTAAGAATAGTGGCCTGCATAGGAATCAAAAAGAAATTTTGCAAAAAGTTGCATTTGGGAAAATATCATACTTTTCATGGGCATAATGCAACACTTGGGCTCGAACAATTTTAAAATGTAATTTTCTCCAGCCCTATGCTACCTATTTGCCTTAAATTTGGTATATACGCTTACAATAGTGGCCTGCATAGGAATCAAAAAGAAATTTTGCAAAAAGTTGCATTTGTGAAAATATCATACTTTTCATGGGCATAATGCAACACTTGGGCTCGAACAATTTTAAAATGTAATTTTCTCCAGTCCTATGCTACCGATTTGCCTGAAATTTAGTATGTACGCTAACAATAGTGGCCTGCATAGGAATCAAAAATAAATTTTGCAAAAAGTTGCAGTTGGGAAAATATCATACTTTTCATAGGCATAATGCAACACTTGGGCTCGAACAATTTTAAAATGTAATTTTCTCCAGCCCTATGCTACCGATTTGCCTTAAATTTGGTATATACGCTTACAATAGTGGCCTGCATAGGAATCAAAAAGAAATTTTGCAAAAAGTTGCATTTGGGAAAATATCATACTTTTCATGGGCATAATGCAACACTTGGGCTCGAACAATTTTAAAATGTAATTTTCTCCAGCCCTATGCTACCTATTTGCCTTAAATTTGGTATATACGCTTACAATAGTGGCCTGCATAGGAATCAAAAAGAAATTTTGCAAAAAGTTGCATTTGTGAAAATATCATACTTTTCATGGGCATAATGCAACACTTGGGCTCGAACAATTTTAAAATGTAATTTTCTCCAGTCCTATGCTACCGATTTGCCTGAAATTTAGTATGTACGCTAACAATAGTGGCCTGCATAGGAATCAAAAATAAATTTTGCAAAAAGTTGCAGTTGGGAAAATATCATACTTTTCATAGGCATAATGCAACACTTGGGCTCGAACAATTTTAAAATGTAATTTTCTCCAGCCCTATGCTACCGATTTGCCTTAAATTTGGTATATACGCTTACAATAGTGGCCTGCATAGGAATCAAAAAGAAATTTTGCAAAAAGTTGCATTTGGGAAAATATCATACTTTTCATGGGCATAATGCAACACTTGGGCTCGAACAATTTTAAAATGTAATTTTCTCCAGCCCTATGCTACCTATTTGCCTTAAATTTGGTATATACGCTTACAATAGTGGCCTGCATAGGAATCAAAAAGAAATTTTGCAAAAAGTTGCATTTGTGAAAATATCATACTTTTCATGGGCATAATGCAACACTTGGGCTCGAACAATTTTAAAATGTAATTTTCTCCAGTCCTATGCTACCGATTTGCCTGAAATTTAGTATGTACGCTAACAATAGTGGCCTGCATAGGAATCAAAAATAAATTTTGCAAAAAGTTGCATTTGGGAAAATATCATACTTTTCATGGGCATAATGCAACACTTGGGCTCGAACAATTTTAAAATGTAATTTTCTCCAGCCCTATGCTACCGATTTGCCTTAAATTTGGTATATACGCTTACAATAGTGGCCTGCATAGGAATCAAAAATAAATTTTGCAAAAAGTTGCAGTTCGGAAAATATCATACTTTTCATGGGCATAATGCAACACTTTGGCTCGAAAAATTTTAAAATGTAATTTTCTCCGGCCCTATGCTACCGATGGGTATGAAATTTGGTATGTACGCTGAGAATAAAGGCTTGCATAGGAATCAAAAAGAAATTTTTCAAAAAGTTGCAGTTGGGAAAATATCAAAATATCATGGGCATAATGCAACACTTGCGCTCGAACAATTTTAAAATGTAATTTTCTCCGGCCCTATGCTACCGATGGGTATGAAATTTGGTATGTACGCTGAGAATAAAGGCCTGCATAGGAATCAAAAAGAAATTTTTCAAAAAGTTGCAGTTGGGAAAATATCACACTTTTCATGGGCATAATGCAACACTTGGGCTCGAACAATTTTAAAATGTAATTTTCTCCAGCCCTATGCTACTGATTTGCCTGAAATTTGGTATGTACGCTAAGAATAGTGGCCTGCATAGGAATCAAAAATAAATTTTGCAAAAAGTTGCATTTGGGAAAATATCATACTTTTCATGGGCATAATGCAACACTTGGGCTCGAACAATTTTAAAATGTAATTTTCTCCAGCCCTATGCTACCTATTTGCCTTAAATTTGGTATATACGCTTACAATAGTGGCCTGCATAGGAATCAAAAAGAAATTTTGCAAAAAGTTGCATTTGTGAAAATATCATACTTTTCATGGGCATAATGCAACACTTGGGCTCGAACAATTTTAAAATGTAATTTTCTCCAGTCCTATGCTACCGATTTGCCTGAAATTTAGTATGTACGCTAACAATAGTGGCCTGCATAGGAATCAAAAATAAATTTTGCAAAAAGTTGCAGTTGGGAAAATATCATACTTTTCTTGGGCATAATGCAACACTTTGGCTCGAAAAATTTTAAAATGTAATTTTCTCCGGCCCTATGCTACCGATGGGTATGAAATTTGGTATGTACGCTCAGAATAAAGGCTTGCATAGGAATCAAAAAGAAATTTTGCAAAAAGTTGCATTTGTGAAAATATCATACTTTTCATGGGCATAATGCAACACTTGGGCTCGAACAATTTTAAAATGTAATTTTCTCCAGTCCTATGCTACCGATTTGCCTGAAATTTAGTATGTACGCTAACAATAGTGGCCTGCATAGGAATCAAAAATAAATTTTGCAAAAAGTTGCAGTTGGGAAAATATCATACTTTTCATGGGCATAATGCAACACTTGGGCTCGAACAATTTTAAAATGTAATTTTATCCGGCCCTATGCTACCGATGGGTATGAAATTTGGTATGTACGCTGAGAATAAAGGCTTGCATAGGAATCAAAAAGAAATTTTTCAAAAAGTTGCAGTTGGGAAAATATCAAAATATCATGGGCATAATGCAACACTTGCGCTCGAACAATTTTAAAATGTAATTTTCTCCGGCCCTATGCTACCGATGGGTATGAAATTTGGTATGTACGCTGAGAATAAAGGCCTGCATAGGAATCAAAAAGAAATTTTTCAAAAAGTTGCAGTTGGGAAAATATCATACTTTTCATGGGCATAATGCAACACTTTGGCTCGAACAATTTTAAAATGTAATTTTCTCCAGCCCTATGCTACCTATTTGCCTTAAATTTGGTATATACGCTTACAATAGTGGCCTGCATAGGAATCAAAAAGAAATTTTGAAAAAAGTTGCATTTGTGAAAATATCATACTTTTCATGGGCATAATGCAACACTTGGGCTCGAACAATTTTAAAATGTAATTTTCTCCAGTCCTATGCTACCGATTTGCCTGAAATTTAGTATGTACGCTAACAATAGTGGCCTGCATAGGAATCAAAAATAAATTTTGCAAAAAGTTGCATTTGGGAAAATATCATACTTTTCATGGGCATAATGCAACACTTGGGCTCGAACAATTTTAAAATGTAATTTTCTCCAGCCCTATGCTACCGATTTGCCTTAAATTTGGTATATACGCTTACAATAGTGGCCTGCATAGGAATCAAAAATAAATTTTGCAAAAAGTTGCAGTTCGGAAAATATCATACTTTTCATGGGCATAATGCAACACTTTGGCTCGAAAAATTTTAAAATGTAATTTTCTCCGGCCCTATGCTACCGATGGGTATGAAATTTGGTATGTACGCTGAGAATAAAGGCTTGCATAGGAATCAAAAAGAAATTTTTCAAAAAGTTGCAGTTGGGAAAATATCAAAATATCATGGGCATAATGCAACACTTGCGCTCGAACAATTTTAAAATGTAATTTTCTCCGGCCCTATGCTACCGATGGGTATGAAATTTGGTTTGTACGCTGAGAATAAAGGCCTGCATAGGAATCAAAAAGAAATTTTTCAAAAAGTTGCAGTTGGGAAAATATCACACTTTTCATGGGCATAATGCAACACTTGGGCTCGAACAATTTTAAAATGTAATTTTCTCCAGCCCTATGCTACTGATTTGCCTGAAATTTGGTATGTACGCTAAGAATAGTGGCCTGCATAGGAATCAAAAATAAATTTTGCAAAAAGTTGCATTTGGGAAAATATCATACTTTTCATGGGCATAATGCAACACTTGGGCTCGAACAATTTTAAAATGTAATTTTCTCCAGCCCTATGCTACCTATTTGCCTTAAATTTGGTATATACGCTTACAATAGTGGCCTGCATAGGAATCAAAAAGAAATTTTGCAAAAAGTTGCATTTGTGAAAATATCATACTTTTCATGGGCATAATGCAACACTTGGGCTCGAACAATTTTAAAATGTAATTTTCTCCAGTCCTATGCTACCGATTTGCCTGAAATTTAGTATGTACGCTAACAATAGTGGCCTGCATAGGAATCAAAAATAAATTTTGCAAAAAGTTGCAGTTGGGAAAATATCATACTTTTCTTGGGCATAATGCAACACTTTGGCTCGAAAAATTTTAAAATGTAATTTTCTCCGGCCCTATGCTACCGATGGGTATGAAATTTGGTATGTACGCTGAGAATAAAGGCTTGCATAGGAATCAAAAAGAAATTTTTCAAAAAGTTGCAGTTGGGAAAATATCATACTTTTCATGGGCATAATGCAACACTTGGGCTCGAACAATTTTAAAATGTAATTTTCTCCGGCCCTATGCTACCGATGGGTTTAAAATTTGGTATGTACGCTTACAATAGTGGCCTGCATAGGAATCAAAAAGAAATTTTGCAAAAAGTTGCATTTGTGAAAATATCATACTTTTCATGGGCATAATGCAACACTTGGGCTCGAACAATTTTAAAATGTAATTTTCTCCAGTCCTATGCTACCGATTTGCCTGAAATTTAGTATGTACGCTAACAATAGTGGCCTGCATAGGAATCAAAAATAAATTTTGCAAAAAGTTGCAGTTGGGAAAATATCATACTTTTCTTGGGCATAATGCAACACTTTGGCTCGAAAAATTTTAAAATGTAATTTTCTCCGGCCCTATGCTACCGATGGGTATGAAATTTGGTATGTACGCTGAGAATAAAGGCTTGCATAGGAATCAAAAAGAAATTTTGCAAAAAGTTGCATTTGTGAAAATATCATACTTTTCATGGGCATAATGCAACACTTGGGCTCGAACAATTTTAAAATGTAATTTTCTCCAGTCCTATGCTACCGATTTGCCTGAAATTTAGTATGTACGCTAACAATAGTGGCCTGCATAGGAATCAAAAATAAATTTTGCAAAAAGTTGCAGTTGGGAAAATATCATACTTTTCATGGGCATAATGCAACACTTGGGCTCGAACAATTTTAAAATGTAATTTTATCCGGCCCTATGCTACCGATGGGTATGAAATTTGGTATGTACGCTGAGAATAAAGGCTTGCATAGGAATCAAAAAGAAATTTTTCAAAAAGTTGCAGTTGGGAAAATATCAAAATATCATGGGCATAATGCAACACTTGCGCTCGAACAATTTTAAAATGTAATTTTCTCCGGCCCTATGCTACCGATGGGTATGAAATTTGGTATGTACGCTGAGAATAAAGGCTTGCATAGGAATCAAAAAGAAATTTTTCAAAAAGTTGCAGTTGGGAAAATATCATACTTTTCATGGGCATAATGCAACACTTTGGCTCGAACAATTTTAAAATGTAATTTTCTCCAGCCCTATGCTACTGATTTGCCTGAAATTTGGTATGTACGCTTACAATAGTGGCCTGCATAGGAATCAAAAAGAAATTTTGCAAAAAGTTGCATTTGTGAAAATATCATACTTTTCATGGGCATAATGCAACACTTGGGCTCGAACAATTTTAAAATGTAATTTTCTCCAGTCCTATGCTACCGATTTGCCTGAAATTTAGTATGTACGCTAACAATAGTGGCCTGCATAGGAATCAAAAATAAATTTTGCAAAAAGTTGCAGTTGGGAAAATATCATACTTTTCATAGGCATAATGCAACACTTGGGCTCGAACAATTTTAAAATGTAATTTTCTCCAGCCCTATGCTACCGATTTGCCTTAAATTTGGTATATACGCTTACAATAGTGGCCTGCATAGGAATCAAAAAGAAATTTTGCAAAAAGTTGCATTTGGGAAAATATCATACTTTTCATGGGCATAATGCAACACTTGGGCTCGAACAATTTTAAAATGTAATTTTCTCCAGCCCTATGCTACCTATTTGCCTTAAATTTGGTATATACGCTTACAATAGTGGCCTGCATAGGAATCAAAAAGAAATTTTGCAAAAAGTTGCATTTGTGAAAATATCATACTTTTCATGGGCATAATGCAACACTTGGGCTCGAACAATTTTAAAATGTAATTTTCTCCAGTCCTATGCTACCGATTTGCCTGAAATTTAGTATGTACGCTAACAATAGTGGCCTGCATAGGAATCAAAAATAAATTTTGCAAAAAGTTGCAGTTGGGAAAATATCAAAATATCATGGGCATAATGCAACACTTGGGCTCGAACAATTTTAAAATGTAATTTTCTCCAGCCCTATGCTACCTATTTGCCTTAAATTTGGTATATACGCTTACAATAGTGGCCTGCATAGGAATCAAAAATAAATTTTGCAAAAAGTTGCATTTTTGGAAAATATCATACTTTTCATGGGCATAATGCAACACTTGGGCTCGAACAATTTTAAAATGTAATTTTCTCCAGCCCTATGCTACCGATTTGCCTTAAATTTGGTATATACGCTTACAATAGTGGCCTGCATAGGAATCAAAAATAAATTTTGCAAAAAGTTGCAGTTCGGAAAATATCATACTTTTCATGGGCATAATGCAACACTTTGGCTCGAAAAATTTTAAAATGTAATTTTCTCCGGCCCTATGCTACCGATGGGTATGAAATTTGGTATGTACGCTGAGAATAAAGGCTTGCATAGGAATCAAAAAGAAATTTTTCAAAAAGTTGCAGTTGGGAAAATATCAAAATATCATGGGCATAATGCAACACTTGCGCTCGAACAATTTTAAAATGTAATTTTCTCCGGCCCTATGCTACCGATGGGTATGAAATTTGGTATGTACGCTGAGAATAAAGGCCTGCATAGGAATCAAAAAGAAATTTTTCAAAAAGTTGCAGTTGGGAAAATATCACACTTTTCATGGGCATAATGCAACACTTGGGCTCGAACAATTTTAAAATGTAATTTTCTCCAGCCCTATGCTACTGATTTGCCTGAAATTTGGTATGTACGCTAAGAATAGTGGCCTGCATAGGAATCAAAAATAAATTTTGCAAAAAGTTGCATTTGGGAAAATATCATACTTTTCATGGGCATAATGCAACACTTGGGCTCGAACAATTTTAAAATGTAATTTTCTCCAGCCCTATGCTACCTATTTGCCTTAAATTTGGTATATACGCTTACAATAGTGGCCTGCATAGGAATCAAAAAGAAATTTTGCAAAAAGTTGCATTTGTGAAAATATCATACTTTTCATGGGCATAATGCAACACTTGGGCTCGAACAATTTTAAAATGTAATTTTCTCCAGTCCTATGCTACCGATTTGCCTGAAATTTAGTATGTACGCTAACAATAGTGGCCTGCATAGGAATCAAAAATAAATTTTGCAAAAAGTTGCAGTTGGGAAAATATCATACTTTTCTTGGGCATAATGCAACACTTTGGCTCGAAAAATTTTAAAATGTAATTTTCTCCGGCCCTATGCTACCGATGGGTATGAAATTTGGTATGTACGCTGAGAATAAAGGCTTGCATAGGAATCAAAAAGAAATTTTTCAAAAAGTTGCAGTTGGGAAAATATCATACTTTTCATGGGCATAATGCAACACTTGGGCTCGAACAATTTTAAAATGTAATTTTCTCCGGCCCTATGCTACCGATGGGTTTAAAATTTGGTATGTACGCTTACAATAGTGGCCTGCATAGGAATCAAAAAGAAATTTTGCAAAAAAATGCAGTTGGGAAAATATCATACTTTTCATGGGCATAATGCAACACCTGGGCTCGAACAATTTTAAAATGTAATTTTCTCCAGCCCTATGCTACCTATTTGCCTTAAATTTGGTATATACGCTTACAATAGTGGCCTGCATAGGAATCAAAAAGAAATTTTGCAAAAAGTTGCATTTGTGAAAATATCATACTTTTCATGGGCATAATGCAACACTTGGGCTCGAACAATTTTAAAATGTAATTTTCTCCAGTCCTATGCTACCGATTTGCCTGAAATTTAGTATGTACGCTAACAATAGTGGCCTGCATAGGAATCAAAAAGAAATTTTGCAAAAAGTTGCATTTGTGAAAATATCATACTTTTCATGGGCATAATGCAACACTTGGGCTCGAACAATTTTAAAATGTAATTTTCTCCAGTCCTATGCTACCGATTTGCCTGAAATTTAGTATGTACGCTAACAATAGTGGCCTGCATAGGAATCAAAAATAAATTTTGCAAAAAGTTGCAGTTGGGAAAATATCATACTTTTCATAGGCATAATGCAACACTTGGGCTCGAACAATTTTAAAATGTAATTTTCTCCAGCCCTATGCTACCGATTTGCCTTAAATTTGGTATATACGCTTACAATAGTGGCCTGCATAGGAATCAAAAAGAAATTTTGCAAAAAGTTGCATTTGGGAAAATATCATACTTTTCATGGGCATAATGCAACACTTGGGCTCGAACAATTTTAAAATGTAATTTTCTCCAGCCCTATGCTACCTATTTGCCTTAAATTTGGTATATACGCTTACAATAGTGGCCTGCATAGGAATCAAAAAGAAATTTTGCAAAAAGTTGCATTTGTGAAAATATCATACTTTTCATGGGCATAATGCAACACTTGGGCTCGAACAATTTTAAAATGTAATTTTCTCCAGTCCTATGCTACCGATTTGCCTGAAATTTAGTATGTACGCTAACAATAGTGGCCTGCATAGGAATCAAAAATAAATTTTGCAAAAAGTTGCAGTTGGGAAAATATCAAAATATCATGGGCATAATGCAACACTTGGGCTCGAACAATTTTAAAATGTAATTTTCTCCAGCCCTATGCTACCTATTTGCCTTAAATTTGGTATATACGCTTACAATAGTGGCCTGCATAGGAATCAAAAAGAAATTTTGCAAAAAGTTGCATTTGTGAAAATATCATACTTTTCATGGGCATAATGCAACACTTGGGCTCGAACAATTTTAAAATGTAATTTTCTCCAGTCCTATGCTACCGATTTGCCTGAAATTTAGTATGTACGCTAACAATAGTGGCCTGCATAGGAATCAAAAATAAATTTTGCAAAAAGTTGCATTTTTGGAAAATATCATACTTTTCATGGGCATAATGCAACACTTGGGCTCGAACAATTTTAAAATGTAATTTTCTCCAGCCCTATGCTACCGATTTGCCTTAAATTTGGTATATACGCTTACAATAGTGGCCTGCATAGGAATCAAAAATAAATTTTGCAAAAAGTTGCAGTTCGGAAAATATCATACTTTTCATGCGCATAATGCAACACTTTGGCTCGAAAAATTTTAAAATGTAATTTTCTCCGGCCCTATGCTACCGATGGGTATGAAATTTGGTATGTACGCTGAGAATAAAGGCTTGCATAGGAATCAAAAAGAAATTTTTCAAAAAGTTGCAGTTGGGAAAATATCAAAATATCATGGGCATAATGCAACACTTGCGCTCGAACAATTTTAAAATGTAATTTTCTCCGGCCCTATGCTACCGATGGGTATGAAATTTGGTATGTACGCTGAGAATAAAGGCCTGCATAGGAATCAAAAAGAAATTTTTCAAAAAGTTGCAGTTGGGAAAATATCACACTTTTCATGGGCATAATGCAACACTTGGGCTCGAACAATTTTAAAATGTAATTTTCTCCAGCCCTATGCTACTGATTTGCCTGAAATTTGGTATGTACGCTAAGAATAGTGGCCTGCATAGGAATCAAAAATAAATTTTGCAAAAAGTTGCATTTGGGAAAATATCATACTTTTCATGGGCATAATGCAACACTTGGGCTCGAACAATTTTAAAATGTAATTTTCTCCAGCCCTATGCTACCTATTTGCCTTAAATTTGGTATATACGCTTACAATAGTGGCCTGCATAGGAATCAAAAAGAAATTTTGCAAAAAGTTGCATTTGTGAAAATATCATACTTTTCATGGGCATAATGCAACACTTGGGCTCGAACAATTTTAAAATGTAATTTTCTCCAGTCCTATGCTACCGATTTGCCTGAAATTTAGTATGTACGCTAACAATAGTGGCCTGCATAGGAATCAAAAATAAATTTTGCAAAAAGTTGCAGTTGGGAAAATATCATACTTTTCTTGGGCATAATGCAACACTTTGGCTCGAAAAATTTTAAAATGTAATTTTCTCCGGCCCTATGCTACCGATGGGTATGAAATTTGGTATGTACGCTGAGAATAAAGGCTTGCATAGGAATCAAAAAGAAATTTTTCAAAAAGTTGCAGTTGGGAAAATATCATACTTTTCATGGGCATAATGCAACACTTGGGCTCGAACAATTTTAAAATGTAATTTTCTCCGGCCCTATGCTACCGATGGGTTTAAAATTTGGTATGTACGCTTACAATAGTGGCCTGCATAGGAATCAAAAAGAAATTTTGCAAAAAAATGCAGTTGGGAAAATATCATACTTTTCATGGGCATAATGCAACACCTGGGCTCGAACAATTTTAAAATGTAATTTTCTCCAGCCCTATGCTACCTATTTGCCTTAAATTTGGTATATACGCTTACAATAGTGGCCTGCATAGGAATCAAAAAGAAATTTTGCAAAAAGTTGCATTTGTGAAAATATCATACTTTTCATGGGCATAATGCAACACTTGGGCTCGAACAATTTTAAAATGTAATTTTCTCCAGTCCTATGCTACCGATTTGCCTGAAATTTAGTATGTACGCTAACAATAGTGGCCTGCATAGGAATCAAAAATAAATTTTGCAAAAAGTTGCAGTTGGGAAAATATCATACTTTTCTTGGGCATAATGCAACACTTTGGCTCGAAAAATTTTAAAATGTAATTTTCTCCGGCCCTATGCTACCGATGGGTATGAAATTTGGTATGTACGCTGAGAATAAAGGCTTGCATAGGAATCAAAAAGAAATTTTTCAAAAAGTTGCAGTTGGGAAAATATCATACTTTTCATGGGCATAATGCAACACTTGGGCTCGAACAATTTTAAAATGTAATTTTCTCCGGCCCTATGCTACCGATGGGTATGAAATTTGGTATGTACGCTGAGAATAAAGGCTTGCATAGGAATCAAAAAGAAATTTTGCAAAAAGTTGCATTTGTGAAAATATCATACTTTTCATGGGCATAATGCAACACTTGGGCTCGAACAATTTTAAAATGTAATTTTCTCCAGTCCTATGCTACCGATTTGCCTGAAATTTAGTATGTACGCTAACAATAGTGGCCTGCATAGGAATCAAAAATAAATTTTGCAAAAAGTTGCAGTTGGGAAAATATCATACTTTTCATGGGCATAATGCAACATTTGGGCTCGAAAAATTTTAAAATGTAATTTTCTCCGGCCCTATGCTACCGATGGGTATGAAATTTGGTATGTACGCTGAGAATAAAGGCTTGCATAGGAATCAAAAAGAAATTATTCAAAAAGTTGCAGTTGGGAAAATATCATACTTTTCATGGGCATAATGCAACACTTGGGCTCGAACAATTTTAAAATGTAATTTTCTCCGGCCCTATGCTACCGATGGGTTTAAAATTTGGTATGTACGCTTACAATAGTGGCCTGCATAGGAATCAAAAAGAAATTTTGCAAAAAAATGCAGTTGGGAAAATATCATACTTTTCATGGGCATAATGCAACACCTGGGCTCGAACAATTTTAAAATGTAATTTTCTCCAGCCCTATGCTACCTATTTGCCTTAAATTTGGTATATACGCTTACAATAGTGGCCTGCATAGGAATCAAAAAGAAATTTTGCAAAAAGTTGCATTTGTGAAAATATCATACTTTTCATGGGCATAATGCAACACTTGGGCTCGAACAATTTTAAAATGTAATTTTCTCCAGTCCTATGCTACCGATTTGCCTGAAATTTAGTATGTACGCTAACAATAGTGGCCTGCATAGGAATCAAAAATAAATTTTGCAAAAAGTTGCAGTTGGGAAAATATCATACTTTTCTTGGGCATAATGCAACACTTTGGCTCGAAAAATTTTAAAATGTAATTTTCTCCGGCCCTATGCTACCGATGGGTATGAAATTTGGTATGTACGCTGAGAATAAAGGCTTGCATAGGAATCAAAAAGAAATTTTTCAAAAAGTTGCAGTTGGGAAAATATCATACTTTTCATGGGCATAATGCAACACTTGGGCTCGAACAATTTTAAAATGTAATTTTCTCCGGCCCTATGCTACCGATGGGTATGAAATTTGGTATGTACGCTGAGAATAAAGGCTTGCATAGGAATCAAAAAGAAATTTTGCAAAAAGTTGCATTTGTGAAAATATCATACTTTTCATGGGCATAATGCAACACTTGGGCTCGAACAATTTTAAAATGTAATTTTCTCCAGTCCTATGCTACCGATTTGCCTGAAATTTAGTATGTACGCTAACAATAGTGGCCTGCATAGGAATCAAAAATAAATTTTGCAAAAAGTTGCAGTTGGGAAAATATCATACTTTTCATGGGCATAATGCAACACTTGGGCTCGAACAATTTTAAAATGTAATTTTATCCGGCCCTATGCTACCGATGGGTATGAAATTTGGTATGTACGCTGAGAATAAAGGCTTGCATAGGAATCAAAAAGAAATTTTTCAAAAAGTTGCAGTTGGGAAAATATCAAAATATCATGGGCATAATGCAACACTTGCGCTCGAACAATTTTAAAATGTAATTTTCTCCGGCCCTATGCTACCGATGGGTATGAAATTTGGTATGTACGCTGAGAATAAAGGCCTGCATAGGAATCAAAAAGAAATTTTTCAAAAAGTTGCAGTTGGGAAAATATCATACTTTTCATGGGCATAATGCAACACTTTGGCTCGAACAATTTTAAAATGTAATTTTCTCCAGCCCTATGCTACTGATTTGCCTGAAATTTGGTATGTACGCTAAGAATAGTGGCCTGCATAGGAATCAAAAATAAATTTTGCAAAAAGTTGCATTTGGGAAAATATCATACTTTTCATGGGCATAATGCAACACTTGGGCTCGAACAATTTTAAAATGTAATTTTCTCCAGCCCTATGCTACCTATTTGCCTTAAATTTGGTATATACGCTTACAATAGTGGCCTGCATAGGAATCAAAAAGAAATTTTGCAAAAAGTTGCATTTGTGAAAATATCATACTTTTCATGGGCATAATGCAACACTTGGGCTCGAACAATTTTAAAATGTAATTTTCTCCAGTCCTATGCTACCGATTTGCCTGAAATTTAGTATGTACGCTAACAATAGTGGCCTGCATAGGAATCAAAAATAAATTTTGCAAAAAGTTGCAGTTGGGAAAATATCATACTTTTCATGGGCATAATGCAACACTTGGGCTCGAACAATTTTAAAATGTAATTTTCTCCAGCCCTATGCTACCGATTTGCCTTAAATTTGGTATATACACTTACAATAGTGGCCTGCATAGGAATCAAAAATAAATTTTGCAAAAAGTTGCAGTTCGGAAAATATCATACTTTTCATGGGCATAATGCAACACTTTGGCTCGAAAAATTTTAAAATGTAATTTTCTCCGGCCCTATGCTACCGATGGGTATGAAATTTGGTATGTACGCTGAGAATAAAGGCCTGCATAGGAATCAAAAAGAAATTTTTCAAAAAGTTGCAGTTGGGAAAATATCAAAATATCATGGGCATAATGCAACACTTGGGCTCGAACAATTTTAAAATGTAATTTTCTCCAGCCCTATGCTACCTATTTGCCTTAAATTTGGTATATACGCTTACAATAGTGGCCTGCATAGGAATCAAAAAGAAATTTTGCAAAAAGTTGCATTTGTGAAAATATCATACTTTTCATGGGCATAATGCAACACTTGGGCTCGAACAATTTTAAAATGTAATTTTCTCCAGTCCTATGCTACCGATTTGCCTGAAATTTAGTATGTACGCTAACAATAGTGGCCTGCATAGGAATCAAAAATAAATTTTGCAAAAAGTTGCAGTTGGGAAAATATCATACTTTTCTTGGGCATAATGCAACACTTTGGCTCGAAAAATTTTAAAATGTAATTTTCTCCGGCCCTATGCTACCGATGGGTATGAAATTTGGTATGTACGCTGAGAATAAAGGCTTGCATAGGAATCAAAAAGAAATTTTTCAAAAAGTTGCAGTTGGGAAAATATCATACTTTTCATGGGCATAATGCAACACTTGGGCTCGAACAATTTTAAAATGTAATTTTCTCCAGCCCTATGCTACCTATTTGCCTTAAATTTGGTATATACGCTGTCAATAGTGGCCTGCATAGGAATCAAAAAGAAATTTTGCAAAAAGTTGCATTTGTGAAAATATCATACTTTTCATGGGCATAATGCAACACTTGGGCTCGAACAATTTTAAAATGTAATTTTCTCCAGTCCTATGCTACCGATTTGCCTGAAATTTAGTATATCCGCTAACAATAGTGGCCTGCATAGGAATCAAAAAGAAATTTTGCAAAAAGTTGCATTTGGGAAAATATCATACTTTTCATGGGCATAATGCAACACTTGGGCTCGAACAATTTTAAAATGTAATTTTCTCCAGCCCTATGCTACCGATGGGTATGAAATTTGGTATGTACGCCGAGAATAAAGGCCTGCATAGGAATCAAAAAGAAATTTTTCAAAAAGTTGCAGTTGGGAAAATATCATACTTTTCATGGGCATAATGCAACACTTTGGCTCGAAAAATTTTAAAATGTAATTTTCTCCGGCCCTATGCTACCGATGGGTATGAAATTTGGTATGTACGCTGAGAATAAAGGCTTGCATAGGAATCAAAAAGAAATTTTTCAAAAAGTTGCAGTTGGGAAAATATCATACTTTTCATGGGCATAATGCAACACTTGGGCTCGAACAATTTTAAAATGTAATTTTCTCCGGCCTTATGCAACCGATGGGTTTAAAATTTGGTATGTACGCTTACAATAGTGGCCTGCATAGGAATCAAAAAGAAATTTTGCAAAAAAATGCAGTTGGGAAAATATCATACTTTTCATGGGCATAATGCAACACCTGGGCTCGAACAATTTTAAAATGTAATTTTCTCCAGCCCTATGCTACCGATTTGCCTGAAATTTAGTATGTACGCTAACAATAGTGGCCTGCATAGGAATCAAAAATAAATTTTGCAAAAAGTTGCAGTTGGGAAAATATCATACTTTTCATGGGCATAATGCAACACTTGGGCTCGAACAATTTTAAAATGTAATTTTCTCCAGCCCTATGCTACCGATTTGCCTTAAATTTGGTATATACGCTTACAATAGTGGGCCTGCATAGGAATCAAAAATAAATTTTGCAAAAAGTTGCAGTTCGGAAAATATCATACTTTTCATGGGCATAATGCAACACTTTGGCTCGAAAAATTTTAAAATTAAATTTTCTCCGGCCCTATGCTACCGATGGTTATGAAATTTGGTATGTACGCTGAGAATAAAGGCTTGCATAGGAATCAAAAAGAAATTTTGCAAAAAGTTGCATTTGTGAAAATATCATACTTTTGATGGGCATAATGCAACACTTGGGCTCGAACAATTTTAAAATGTAATTTTCTCCAGTCCTATGCTACCGATTTGCCTGAAATTTAGTATGTACGCTAACAATAGTGGCCTGCATAGGAATCAAAAATAAATTTTGCAAAAAGTTGCAGTTGGGAAAATATCATACTTTTCTTGGGCATAATGCAACACTTTGGCTCGAAAAATTTTAAAATGTAATTTTCTCCGGCCCTATGCTACCGATTTGCCTGAAATTTAGTATGTACGCTAACAATAGTGGCCTGCATAGGAATCAAAAATAAATTTTGCAAAAAGTTGCAGTTGGGAAAATATCATACTTTTCTTGGGCATAATGCAACACTTTGGCTCGAAAAATTTTAAAATGTAATTTTCTCCGGCCCTATGCTACCGATGGGTATGAAATTTGGTATGTACGCTGAGAATAAAGGCTTGCATAGGAATCAAAAAGAAATTTTTCAAAAAGTTGCAGTTGGGAAAATATCATACTTTTCATGGGCATAATGCAACACTTGGGCTCGAACAATTTTAAAATGTAATTTTCTCCAGCCCTATGCTACCTATTTGCCTTAAATTTGGTATATACGCTGTCAATAGTGGCCTGCATAGGAATCAAAAAGAAATTTTGCAAAAAGTTGCATTTGTGAAAATATCATACTTTTCATGGGCATAATGCAACACTTGGGCTCGAACAATTTTAAAATGTAATTTTCTCCAGTCCTATGCTACCGATTTGCCTGAAATTTAGTATATCCGCTAACAATAGTGGCCTGCATAGGAATCAAAAAGAAATTTTGCAAAAAGTTGCATTTGGGAAAATATCATACTTTTCATGGGCATAATGCAACACTTGGGCTCGAACAATTTTAAAATGTAATTTTCTCCAGCCCTATGCTACCGATGGGTATGAAATTTGGTATGTACGCCGAGAATAAAGGCCTGCATAGGAATCAAAAAGAAATTTTTCAAAAAGTTGCAGTTGGGAAAATATCATACTTTTCATGGGCATAATGCAACACTTTGGCTCGAAAAATTTTAAAATGTAATTTTCTCCGGCCCTATGCTACCGATGGGTATGAAATTTGGTATGTACGCTGAGAATAAAGGCTTGCATAGGAATCAAAAAGAAATTTTTCAAAAAGTTGCAGTTGGGAAAATATCATACTTTTCATGGGCATAATGCAACACTTGGGCTCGAACAATTTTAAAATGTAATTTTCTCCGGCCCTATGCTACCGATGGGTTTAAAATTTGGTATGTACGCTTACAATAGTGGCCTGCATAGGAATCAAAAAGAAATTTTGCAAAAAAATGCAGTTGGGAAAATATCATACTTTTCATGGGCATAATGCAACACCTGGGCTCGAACAATTTTAAAATGTAATTTTCTCCAGCCCTATGCTACCGATTTGCCTGAAATTTAGTATGTACGCTAACAATAGTGGCCTGCATAGGAATCAAAAATAAATTTTGCAAAAAGTTGCAGTTGGGAAAATATCATACTTTTCATGGGCATAATGCAACACTTGGGCTCGAACAATTTTAAAATGTAATTTTCTCCAGCCCTATGCTACCGATTTGCCTTAAATTTGGTATATACGCTTACAATAGTGGGCCTGCATAGGAATCAAAAATAAATTTTGCAAAAAGTTGCAGTTCGGAAAATATCATACTTTTCATGGGCATAATGCAACACTTTGGCTCGAAAAATTTTAAAATTAAATTTTCTCCGGCCCTATGCTACCGATGGTTATGAAATTTGGTATGTACGCTGAGAATAAAGGCTTGCATAGGAATCAAAAAGAAATTTTGCAAAAAGTTGCATTTGTGAAAATATCATACTTTTGATGGGCATAATGCAACACTTGGGCTCGAACAATTTTAAAATGTAATTTTCTCCAGTCCTATGCTACCGATTTGCCTGAAATTTAGTATGTACGCTAACAATAGTGGCCTGCATAGGAATCAAAAATAAATTTTGCAAAAAGTTGCAGTTGGGAAAATATCATACTTTTCATGGGCATAATGCAACACTTTGGCTCGAAAAATTTTAAAATGTAATTTTCTCCGGCCCTATGCTACCGATGGGTATGAAATTTGGTATGTACGCTGAGAATAAAGGCTTGCATAGGAATCAAAAAGAAATTTTGCAAAAAGTTGCATTTGTGAAAATATCATACTTTTCATGGGCATAATGCAACACTTGGGCTCGAACAATTTTAAAATGTAATTTTCTCCAGTCCTATGCTACCGATTTGCCTGAAATTTAGTATGTACGCTAACAATAGTGGCCTGCATAGGAATCAAAAATAAATTTTGCAAAAAGTTGCAGTTGGGAAAATATCATACTTTTCATGGGCATAATGCAACACTTGGGCTCGAACAATTTTAAAATGTAATTTTCTCCAGCCCTATGCTACCTATTTGCCTTAAATTTGGTATATACGCTGTCAATAGTGGCCTGCATAGGAATCAAAAAGAAATTTTGCAAAAAGTTGCATTTGTGAAAATATCATACTTTTCATGGGCATAATGCAACACTTGGGCTCGAACAATTTTAAAATGTAATTTTCTCCAGTCCTATGCTACCGATTTGCCTGAAATTTAGTATATCCGCTAACAATAGTGGCCTGCATAGGAATCAAAAAGAAATTTTGCAAAAAGTTGCATTTGGGAAAATATCATACTTTTCATGGGCATAATGCAACACTTGGGCTCGAACAATTTTAAAATGTAATTTTCTCCAGCCCTATGCTACCTATTTGCCTTAAATTTGGTATATACGCTGTCAATAGTGGCCTGCATAGGAATCAAAAAGAAATTTTGCAAAAAGTTGCAGTTGGGAAAATATCATACTTTTCATGGGCATAATGCAACACTTTGGCTCGAAAAATTTTAAAATGTAATTTTCTCCGGCCCTATGCTACCGATGGGTATGAAATTTGGTATGTACGCCGAGAATAAAGGCCTGCATAGGAATCAAAAAGAAATTTTTCAAAAAGTTGCAGTTGGGAAAATATCATACTTTTCATGGGCATAATGCAACACTTTGGCTCGAAAAATTTTAAAATGTAATTTTCTCCGGCCCTATGCTACCGATGGGTATGAAATTTGGTATGTACGCTGAGAATAAAGGCTTGCATAGGAATCAAAAAGAAATTTTTCAAAAAGTTGCAGTTGGGAAAATATCATACTTTTCATGGGCATAATGCAACACTTGGGCTCGAACAATTTTAAAATGTAATTTTCTCCGGCCCTATGCTACCGATGGGTTTAAAATTTGGTATGTACGCTTACAATAGTGGCCTGCATAGGAATCAAAAAGAAATTTTGCAAAAAAATGCAGTTGGGAAAATATCATACTTTTCATGGGCATAATGCAACACCTGGGCTCGAACAATTTTAAAATGTAATTTTCTCCAGCCCTATGCTACCGATTTGCCTGAAATTTAGTATATACGCTTACAATAGTGGCCTGCATAGGAATCAAAAAGAAATTTTGCAAAAAGTTGCATTTGTGAAAATATCATACTTTTCATGGGCATAATGCAACACTTGGGCTCGAACAATTTTAAAATGTAATTTTCTCCAGTCCTATGCTACCGATTTGCCTGAAATTTAGTATGTACGCTAACAATAGTGGCCTGCATAGGAATCAAAAATAAATTTTGCAAAAAGTTGCAGTTGGGAAAATATCATACTTTTCATGGGCATAATGCAACACTTGGGCTCGAACAATTTTAAAATGTAATTTTCTCCAGCCCTATGCTACCGATTTGCCTTAAATTTGGTATATACGCTTACAATAGTGGGCCTGCATAGGAATCAAAAATAAATTTTGCAAAAAGTTGCAGTTCGGAAAATATCATACTTTTCATGGGCATAATGCAACACTTTGGCTCGAAAAATTTTAAAATGTAATTTTCTCCGGCCCTATGCTACCGATGGGTATGAAATTTGGTATGTACGCTGAGAATAAAGGCTTGCATAGGAATCAAAAAGAAATTTTTCAAAAAGTTGCAGTTGGGAAAATATCATACTTTTCATGGGCATAATGCAACACTTGGGCTCGAACAATTTTAAAATGTAATTTTCTCCAGCCCTATGCTACCGATGGGTATGAAATTTGGTATGTACGCTGAGAATAAAGGCTTGCATAGGAATCAAAAAGAAATTTTTCAAAAAGTTGCAGTTGGGAAAATATCAAAATATCATGGGCATAATGCAACACTTGCGCTCGAACAATTTTAAAATGTAATTTTCTCCGGCCCTATGCTACCGATGGGTATGAAATTTGGTATGTACGCTGAGAATAAAGGCCTGCATAGGAATCAAAAAGAAATTTTTCAAAAAGTTGCAGTTGGGAAAATATCAAAATATCATGGCCATAATGCAACACTTGGGCTCGAACAATTTTAAAATGTAATTTTCTCCAGCCCTATGCTACCTATTTGCCTTAAATTTGGTATATACGCTTACAATAGTGGCCTGCATAGGAATCAAAAAGAAATTTTGCAAAAAGTTGCATTTGTGAAAATATCATACTTTTGATGGGCATAATGCAACACTTGGGCTCGAACAATTTTAAAATGTAATTTTCTCCAGTCCTATGCTACCGATTTGCCTGAAATTTAGTATGTACGCTAACAATAGTGGCCTGCATAGGAATCAAAAATAAATTTTGCAAAAAGTTGCAGTTGGGAAAATATCATACTTTTCTTGGGCATAATGCAACACTTTGGCTCGAAAAATTTTAAAATGTAATTTTCTCCGGCCCTATGCTACCGATGGGTATGAAATTTGGTATGTACGCTGAGAATAAAGGCTTGCATAGGAATCAAAAAGAAATTTTTCAAAAAGTTGCAGTTGGGAAAATATCATACTTTTCATGGGCATAATGCAACACTTGGGCTCGAACAATTTTAAAATGTAATTTTCTCCAGCCCTATGCTACCTATTTGCCTTAAATTTGGTATATACGCTGTCAATAGTGGCCTGCATAGGAATCAAAAAGAAATTTTGCAAAAAGTTGCATTTGTGAAAATATCATACTTTTCATGGGCATAATGCAACACTTGGGCTCGAACAATTTTAAAATGTAATTTTCTCCAGTCCTATGCTACCGATTTGCCTGAAATTTAGTATATCCGCTAACAATAGTGGCCTGCATAGGAATCAAAAAGAAATTTTGCAAAAAGTTGCATTTGGGAAAATATCATACTTTTCATGGGCATAATGCAACACTTGGGCTCGAACAATTTTAAAATGTAATTTTCTCCAGCCCTATGCTACCGATGGGTATGAAATTTGGTATGTACGCCGAGAATAAAGGCCTGCATAGGAATCAAAAAGAAATTTTTCAAAAAGTTGCAGTTGGGAAAATATCATACTTTTCATGGGCATAATGCAACACTTTGGCTCGAAAAATTTTAAAATGTAATTTTCTCCGGCCCTATGCTACCGATGGGTATGAAATTTGGTATGTACGCTGAGAATAAAGGCTTGCATAGGAATCAAAAAGAAATTTTTCAAAAAGTTGCAGTTGGGAAAATATCATACTTTTCATGGGCATAATGCAACACTTGGGCTCGAACAATTTTAAAATGTAATTTTCTCCGGCCCTATGCTACCGATGGGTTTAAAATTTGGTATGTACGCTTACAATAGTGGCCTGCATAGGAATCAAAAAGAAATTTTGCAAAAAAATGCAGTTGGGAAAATATCATACTTTTCATGGGCATAATGCAACACCTGGGCTCGAACAATTTTAAAATGTAATTTTCTCCAGCCCTATGCTACCGATTTGCCTGAAATTTAGTATGTACGCTAACAATAGTGGCCTGCATAGGAATCAAAAATAAATTTTGCAAAAAGTTGCAGTTGGGAAAATATCATACTTTTCATGGGCATAATGCAACACTTGGGCTCGAACAATTTTAAAATGTAATTTTCTCCAGCCCTATGCTACCGATTTGCCTTAAATTTGGTATATACGCTTACAATAGTGGGCCTGCATAGGAATCAAAAATAAATTTTGCAAAAAGTTGCAGTTCGGAAAATATCATACTTTTCATGGGCATAATGCAACACTTTGGCTCGAAAAATTTTAAAATTAAATTTTCTCCGGCCCTATGCTACCGATGGTTATGAAATTTGGTATGTACGCTGAGAATAAAGGCTTGCATAGGAATCAAAAAGAAATTTTGCAAAAAGTTGCATTTGTGAAAATATCATACTTTTGATGGGCATAATGCAACACTTGGGCTCGAACAATTTTAAAATGTAATTTTCTCCAGTCCTATGCTACCGATTTGCCTGAAATTTAGTATGTACGCTAACAATAGTGGCCTGCATAGGAATCAAAAATAAATTTTGCAAAAAGTTGCAGTTGGGAAAATATCATACTTTTCTTGGGCATAATGCAACACTTTGGCTCGAAAAATTTTAAAATGTAATTTTCTCCGGCCCTATGCTACCGATTTGCCTGAAATTTAGTATGTACGCTAACAATAGTGGCCTGCATAGGAATCAAAAATAAATTTTGCAAAAAGTTGCAGTTGGGAAAATATCATACTTTTCTTGGGCATAATGCAACACTTTGGCTCGAAAAATTTTAAAATGTAATTTTCTCCGGCCCTATGCTACCGATGGGTATGAAATTTGGTATGTACGCTGAGAATAAAGGCTTGCATAGGAATCAAAAAGAAATTTTTCAAAAAGTTGCAGTTGGGAAAATATCATACTTTTCATGGGCATAATGCAACACTTGGGCTCGAACAATTTTAAAATGTAATTTTCTCCAGCCCTATGCTACCTATTTGCCTTAAATTTGGTATATACGCTGTCAATAGTGGCCTGCATAGGAATCAAAAAGAAATTTTGCAAAAAGTTGCATTTGTGAAAATATCATACTTTTCATGGGCATAATGCAACACTTGGGCTCGAACAATTTTAAAATGTAATTTTCTCCAGTCCTATGCTACCGATTTGCCTGAAATTTAGTATATCCGCTAACAATAGTGGCCTGCATAGGAATCAAAAAGAAATTTTGCAAAAAGTTGCATTTGGGAAAATATCATACTTTTCATGGGCATAATGCAACACTTGGGCTCGAACAATTTTAAAATGTAATTTTCTCCAGCCCTATGCTACCGATGGGTATGAAATTTGGTATGTACGCCGAGAATAAAGGCCTGCATAGGAATCAAAAAGAAATTTTTCAAAAAGTTGCAGTTGGGAAAATATCATACTTTTCATGGGCATAATGCAACACTTTGGCTCGAAAAATTTTAAAATGTAATTTTCTCCGGCCCTATGCTACCGATGGGTATGAAATTTGGTATGTACGCTGAGAATAAAGGCTTGCATAGGAATCAAAAAGAAATTTTTCAAAAAGTTGCAGTTGGGAAAATATCATACTTTTCATGGGCATAATGCAACACTTGGGCTCGAACAATTTTAAAATGTAATTTTCTCCGGCCCTATGCTACCGATGGGTTTAAAATTTGGTATGTACGCTTACAATAGTGGCCTGCATAGGAATCAAAAAGAAATTATGCAAAAAAATGCAGTTGGGAAAATATCATACTTTTCATGGGCATAATGCAACACCTGGGCTCGAACAATTTTAAAATGTAATTTTCTCCAGCCCTATGCTACCGATTTGCCTGAAATTTAGTATGTACGCTAACAATAGTGGCCTGCATAGGAATCAAAAATAAATTTTGCAAAAAGTTGCAGTTGGGAAAATA
Organism: Limnephilus auricula; assembly: GCA_951813805.1. Classification (NCBI taxonomy): domain Eukaryota; kingdom Metazoa; phylum Arthropoda; class Insecta; order Trichoptera; family Limnephilidae; genus Limnephilus; species Limnephilus auricula. The sequence continues at coordinate 34,206,252 of OX638400.1, read as the reverse complement.
TCATACTTTTCATGGGCATAATGCAACACTTGGGCTCGAACAATTTTAAAATGTAATTTTCTCCAGCCCTATGCTACCGATTTGCCTTAAATTTGGTATATACGCTTACAATAGTGGGCCTGCATAGGAATCAAAAATAAATTTTGCAAAAAGTTGCAGTTCGGAAAATATCATACTTTTCATGGGCATAATGCAACACTTTGGCTCGAAAAATTTTAAAATTAAATTTTCTCCGGCCCTATGCTACCGATGGTTATGAAATTTGGTATGTACGCTGAGAATAAAGGCTTGCATAGGAATCAAAAAGAAATTTTGCAAAAAGTTGCATTTGTGAAAATATCATACTTTTGATGGGCATAATGCAACACTTGGGCTCGAACAATTTTAAAATGTAATTTTCTCCAGTCCTATGCTACCGATTTGCCTGAAATTTAGTATGTACGCTAACAATAGTGGCCTGCATAGGAATCAAAAATAAATTTTGCAAAAAGTTGCAGTTGGGAAAATATCATACTTTTCATGGGCATAATGCAACACTTTGGCTCGAAAAATTTTAAAATGTAATTTTCTCCGGCCCTATGCTACCGATGGGTATGAAATTTGGTATGTACGCTGAGAATAAAGGCTTGCATAGGAATCAAAAAGAAATTTTGCAAAAAGTTGCATTTGTGAAAATATCATACTTTTCATGGGCATAATGCAACACTTGGGCTCGAACAATTTTAAAATGTAATTTTCTCCAGTCCTATGCTACCGATTTGCCTGAAATTTAGTATGTACGCTAACAATAGTGGCCTGCATAGGAATCAAAAATAAATTTTGCAAAAAGTTGCAGTTGGGAAAATATCATACTTTTCATGGGCATAATGCAACACTTGGGCTCGAACAATTTTAAAATGTAATTTTCTCCAGCCCTATGCTACCTATTTGCCTTAAATTTGGTATATACGCTGTCAATAGTGGCCTGCATAGGAATCAAAAAGAAATTTTGCAAAAAGTTGCATTTGTGAAAATATCATACTTTTCATGGGCATAATGCAACACTTGGGCTCGAACAATTTTAAAATGTAATTTTCTCCAGTCCTATGCTACCGATTTGCCTGAAATTTAGTATATCCGCTAACAATAGTGGCCTGCATAGGAATCAAAAAGAAATTTTGCAAAAAGTTGCATTTGGGAAAATATCATACTTTTCATGGGCATAATGCAACACTTGGGCTCGAACAATTTTAAAATGTAATTTTCTCCAGCCCTATGCTACCTATTTGCCTTAAATTTGGTATATACGCTGTCAATAGTGGCCTGCATAGGAATCAAAAAGAAATTTTGCAAAAAGTTGCAGTTGGGAAAATATCATACTTTTCATGGGCATAATGCAACACTTTGGCTCGAAAAATTTTAAAATGTAATTTTCTCCGGCCCTATGCTACCGATGGGTATGAAATTTGGTATGTACGCCGAGAATAAAGGCCTGCATAGGAATCAAAAAGAAATTTTTCAAAAAGTTGCAGTTGGGAAAATATCATACTTTTCATGGGCATAATGCAACACTTTGGCTCGAAAAATTTTAAAATGTAATTTTCTCCGGCCCTATGCTACCGATGGGTATGAAATTTGGTATGTACGCTGAGAATAAAGGCTTGCATAGGAATCAAAAAGAAATTTTTCAAAAAGTTGCAGTTGGGAAAATATCATACTTTTCATGGGCATAATGCAACACTTGGGCTCGAACAATTTTAAAATGTAATTTTCTCCGGCCCTATGCTACCGATGGGTTTAAAATTTGGTATGTACGCTTACAATAGTGGCCTGCATAGGAATCAAAAAGAAATTTTGCAAAAAAATGCAGTTGGGAAAATATCATACTTTTCATGGGCATAATGCAACACCTGGGCTCGAACAATTTTAAAATGTAATTTTCTCCAGCCCTATGCTACCGATTTGCCTGAAATTTAGTATATACGCTTACAATAGTGGCCTGCATAGGAATCAAAAAGAAATTTTGCAAAAAGTTGCATTTGTGAAAATATCATACTTTTCATGGGCATAATGCAACACTTGGGCTCGAACAATTTTAAAATGTAATTTTCTCCAGTCCTATGCTACCGATTTGCCTGAAATTTAGTATGTACGCTAACAATAGTGGCCTGCATAGGAATCAAAAATAAATTTTGCAAAAAGTTGCAGTTGGGAAAATATCATACTTTTCATGGGCATAATGCAACACTTGGGCTCGAACAATTTTAAAATGTAATTTTCTCCAGCCCTATGCTACCGATTTGCCTTAAATTTGGTATATACGCTTACAATAGTGGGCCTGCATAGGAATCAAAAATAAATTTTGCAAAAAGTTGCAGTTCGGAAAATATCATACTTTTCATGGGCATAATGCAACACTTTGGCTCGAAAAATTTTAAAATGTAATTTTCTCCGGCCCTATGCTACCGATGGGTATGAAATTTGGTATGTACGCTGAGAATAAAGGCTTGCATAGGAATCAAAAAGAAATTTTTCAAAAAGTTGCAGTTGGGAAAATATCATACTTTTCATGGGCATAATGCAACACTTGGGCTCGAACAATTTTAAAATGTAATTTTCTCCAGCCCTATGCTACCGATGGGTATGAAATTTGGTATGTACGCTGAGAATAAAGGCTTGCATAGGAATCAAAAAGAAATTTTTCAAAAAGTTGCAGTTGGGAAAATATCAAAATATCATGGGCATAATGCAACACTTGCGCTCGAACAATTTTAAAATGTAATTTTCTCCGGCCCTATGCTACCGATGGGTATGAAATTTGGTATGTACGCTGAGAATAAAGGCCTGCATAGGAATCAAAAAGAAATTTTTCAAAAAGTTGCAGTTGGGAAAATATCAAAATATCATGGCCATAATGCAACACTTGGGCTCGAACAATTTTAAAATGTAATTTTCTCCAGCCCTATGCTACCTATTTGCCTTAAATTTGGTATATACGCTTACAATAGTGGCCTGCATAGGAATCAAAAAGAAATTTTGCAAAAAGTTGCATTTGTGAAAATATCATACTTTTGATGGGCATAATGCAACACTTGGGCTCGAACAATTTTAAAATGTAATTTTCTCCAGTCCTATGCTACCGATTTGCCTGAAATTTAGTATGTACGCTAACAATAGTGGCCTGCATAGGAATCAAAAATAAATTTTGCAAAAAGTTGCAGTTGGGAAAATATCATACTTTTCATGGGCATAATGCAACACTTTGGCTCGAAAAATTTTAAAATGTAATTTTCTCCGGCCCTATGCTACCGATGGGTATGAAATTTGGTATGTACGCTGAGAATAAAGGCTTGCATAGGAATCAAAAAGAAATTTTGCAAAAAGTTGCATTTGTGAAAATATCATACTTTTCATGGGCATAATGCAACACTTGGGCTCGAACAATTTTAAAATGTAATTTTCTCCAGTCCTATGCTACCGATTTGCCTGAAATTTAGTATGTACGCTAACAATAGTGGCCTGCATAGGAATCAAAAATAAATTTTGCAAAAAGTTGCAGTTGGGAAAATATCATACTTTTCATGGGCATAATGCAACACTTTGGCTCGAAAAATTTTAAAATGTAATTTTCTCCGGCCCTATGCTACCGATGGGTATGAAATTTGGTATGTACGCTGAGAATAAAGGCTTGCATAGGAATCAAAAAGAAATTTTTCAAAAAGTTGCAGTTGGGAAAATATCATACTTTTCATGGGCATAATGCAACACTTGGGCTCGAACAATTTTAAAATGTAATTTTCTCCAGCCCTATGCTACCTATTTGCCTTAAATTTGGTATATACGCTGTCAATAGTGGCCTGCATAGGAATCAAAAAGAAATTTTGCAAAAAGTTGCATTTGTGAAAATATCATACTTTTCATGGGCATAATGCAACACTTGGGCTCGAACAATTTTAAAATGTAATTTTCTCCAGTCCTATGCTACCGATTTGCCTGAAATTTAGTATGTACGCTAACAATAGTGGCCTGCATAGGAATCAAAAATAAATTTTGCAAAAAGTTGCAGTTGGGAAAATATCATACTTTTCATGGGCATAATGCAACACTTTGGCTCGAAAAATTTTAAAATGTAATTTTCTCCGGCCCTATGCTACCGATGGGTATGAAATTTGGTATGTACGCTGAGAATAAAGGCCTGCATAGGAATCAAAAAGAAATTTTTCAAAAAGTTGCAGTTGGGAAAATATCATACTTTTCATGGGCATAATGCAACACTTTGGCTCGAAAAATTTTAAAATGTAATTTTCTCCGGCCCTATGCTACCGATGGGTATGAAATTTGGTATGTACGCTGAGAATAAAGGCTTGCATAGGAATCAAAAAGAAATTTTTCAAAAAGTTGCAGTTGGGAAAATATCATACTTTTCATGGGCATAATGCAACACTTGGGCTCGAACAATTTTAAAATGTAATTTTCTCCGGCCCTATGCTACCGATGGGTTTAAAATTTGGTATGTACGCTTACAATAGTGGCCTGCATAGGAATCAAAAAGAAATTTTGCAAAAAAATGCAGTTGGGAAAATATCATACTTTTCATGGGCATAATGCAACACCTGGGCTCGAACAATTTTAAAATGTAATTTTCTCCAGCCCTATGCTACCGATTTGCCTAAAATTTAGTATATACGCTTACAATAGTGGCCTGCATAGGAATCAAAAAGAAATTTTGCAAAAAGTTGCATTTGGGAAAATATCATACTTTTCATGGGCATAATGCAACACTTGGGCTCGAACAATTTTAAAATGTAATTTTCTCCAGTCCTATGCTACCGATTTGCCTGAAATTTAGTATATCCGCTTACAATAGTGGCCTGCATAGGAATCAAAAAGAAATTTTGCAAAAAGTTGCATTTGGGAAAATATCATACTTTTCATGGGCATAATGCAACACTTGGGCTCGAACAATTTTAAAATGTAATTTTCTCCAGCCCTATGCTACCTATTTGCCTTAAATTTGGTATATACGCTGTCAATAGTGGCCTGCATAGGAATCAAAAAGAAATTTTGCAAAAAGTTGCATTTGTGAAAATATCATACTTTTCATGGGCATAATGCAACACTTGGGCTCGAACAATTTTAAAATGTAATTTTCTCCAGTCCTATGCTACCAATTTGCCTGAAATTTAGTATGTACGCTAACAATAGTGGCCTGCATAGGAATCAAAAATAAATTTTGCAAAAAGTTGCAGTTGGGAAAATATCATACTTTTCATGGGCATAATGCAACACTTTGGCTCGAAAAATTTTAAAATGTAATTTTCTCCGGCCCTATGCTACCGATGGGTATAAAATTTGGTATGTACGCTGAGAATAAAGGCTTGCATAGGAATCAAAAAGAAATTTTTCAAAAAGTTGCAGTTGGGAAAATATCATACTTTTCATGGGCATAATGCAACACTTGGGCTCGAACAATTTTAAAATGTAATTTTCTCCGGCCCTATGCTACCGATGGGTTTAAAATTTGGTATGTACGCTTACAATAGTGGCCTGCATAGGAATCAAAAAGAAATTTTGCAAAAAAATGCAGTTGGGAAAATATCATACTTTTCATGGGCATAATGCAACACCTGGGCTCGAACAATTTTAAAATGTAATTTTCTCCAGCCCTATGCTACCGATTTGCCTGAAATTTAGTATATACGCTTACAATAGTGGCCTGCATAGGAATCAAAAAGAAATTTTGCAAAAAGTTGCATTTGGGAAAATATCATACTTTTCATGGGCATAATGCAACACTTGGGCTCGAACAATTTTAAAATGTAATTTTCTCCAGTCCTATGCTACCGATTTGCCTGAAATTTAGTATATCCGCTTACAATAGTGGCCTGCATAGGAATCAAAAAGAAATTTTGCAAAAAGTTGCATTTGGGAAAATATCATACTTTTCATGGGCATAATGCAACACTTGGGCTCGAACAATTTTAAAATGTAATTTTCTCCAGCCCTATGCTACCTATTTGCCTTAAATTTGGTATATACGCTGTCAATAGTGGCCTGCATAGGAATCAAAAAGAAATTTTGCAAAAAGTTGCATTTGTGAAAATATCATACTTTTCATGGGCATAATGCAACACTTGGGCTCGAACAATTTTAAAATGTAATTTTCTCCAGTCCTATGCTACCAATTTGCCTGAAATTTAGTATGTACGCTAACAATAGTGGCCTGCATAGGAATCAAAAATAAATTTTGCAAAAAGTTGCAGTTGGGAAAATATCATACTTTTCATGGGCATAATGCAACACTTTGGCTCGAAAAATTTTAAAATGTAATTTTCTCCGGCCCTATGCTACCGATGGGTATAAAATTTGGTATGTACGCTGAGAATAAAGGCTTGCATAGGAATCAAAAAGAAATTTTTCAAAAAGTTGCAGTTGGGAAAATATCAAAATATCATGGGCATAATGCAACACTTGGGCTCGAACAATTTTAAAATGTAATTTTCTCAAGCCCTATGCTACCGATTTGCCTTAAATTTGGTATATACGCTTACAATAGTGGCCTGCATAGGAATCAAAAATAAATTTTGCAAAAAGTTGCAGTTGGGAAAATATCATACTTTTCATGGGCATAATGCAACACTTGGGCTCGAACAATTTTAAAATGTAATTTTCTCCGGCCCTATGCTACCGATGGGTATGAAATTTGGTATGTACGCTGAGAATAAAGGCCTGCATAGGAATCAAAAAGAAATTTTTCAAAAAGTTGCAGTTGGGAAAATATCATACTTTTCATGGGCATAATGCAACACTTGGGCTCGAACAATTTTAAAATGTAATTTTCTCCAGCCCTATGCTGCCGATTTGCCTGAAATTTGGTATGTACGCTAAGAATAGTGGCCTGCATAGGAATCAAAAAGAAATTTTGACAAAAGTTGCATTTGGGAAAATATCATACTTTTCATGGGCATAATGCAACACTTGGGCTCGAACAATTTTAAAATGTAATTTTCTCCAGCCCTATGCTACCGATTTGCCTAAAATTTGGTATATACGCTTACAATAGTGGCCTGCATAGGAATCAAAAAGAAATTTTGCAAAAAGTTGCATTTGTGAAAATATCATACTTTTCATGGGCATAATGCAACACTTGGGCTCGAACAATTTTAAAATGTAATTTTCTCCAGCCCTATGCTACCGATTTGCCTTAAATTTGGTATATACGCTTACAATAGTGGCCTGCATAGGAATCAAAAATAAATTTTGCAAAAAGTTGCAGTTCGTAAAATATCATACTTTTCATGGGCATAATGCAACACTTTGGCTCGAAAATTTTTAAAATGTAATTTTCTCCGGCCCTATGCTACCGATGGGTATGAAATTTGGTATGTACGCTGAGAATAAAGGCTTGCATAGGAATCAAAAAGAAATTTTTCAAAAAGTTGCAGTTGTGAAAATATCAAAATATCATGGGCATAATGCAACACTTGGGCTCGAACAATTTTAAAATGTAATTTTCTCCGGCCCTATGCTACCGATGGGTATGAAATTTGGTATGTACGCTGAGAATAAAGGCCTGCATAGGAATCAAAAAGAAATTTTTCAAAAAGTTGCAGTTGGGAAAATATCATACTTTTCATGGGCATAATGCAACACTTGGGCTCGAACAATTTTAAAATGTAATTTTCTCCAGTCCTATGCTACCGATTTGCCTGAAATTTAGTATGTACGCTAACAATAGTGGCCTGCATAGGAATCAAAAATAAATTTTGCAAAAAGTTGCAGTTGGGAAAATATCATACTTTTCATGGGCATAATGCAACACTTTGGCTCGAAAAATTTTAAAATGTAATTTTCTCCGGCCCTATGCTACCGATGGGTATGAAATTTAGTATGTACGCTGAGAATAAAGGCTTGCATAGGAATCAAAAAGAAATTTTGCAAAAAGTTGCATTTGTGAAAATATCATACTTTTCATGGGCATAATGCAACACTTGGGCTCGAACAATTTTAAAATGTAATTTTCTCCAGTCCTATGCTACCGATTTGCCTGAAATTTAGTATGTACGCTAACAATAGTGGCCTGCATAGGAATCAAAAATAAATTTTGCAAAAAGTTGCAGTTGGGAAAATATCATACTTTTCATGGGCATAATGCAACACTTTGGCTCGAAAAATTTTAAAATGTAATTTTCTCCGGCCCTATGCTACCGATGGGTATGAAATTTGGTATGTACGCTGAGAATAAAGGCTTGCATAGGAATCAAAAAGAAATTTTTCAAAAAGTTGCAGTTGGGAAAATATCATACTTTTCATGGGCATAATGCAACACTTGGGCTCGAACAATTTTAAAATGTAATTTTCTCCAGCCCTATGCTACCAATTTGCCTGAAATTTAGTATGTACGCTAACAATAGTGGCCTGCATAGGAATCAAAAATAAATTTTGCAAAAAGTTGCAGTTGGGAAAATATCATACTTTTCATGGGCATAATGCAACACTTTGGCTCGAAAAATTTTAAAATGTAATTTTCTCCGGCCCTATGCTACCGATGGGTATAAAATTTGGTATGTACGCTGAGAATAAAGGCTTGCATAGGAATCAAAAAGAAATTTTTCAAAAAGTTGCAGTTGGGAAAATATCAAAATATCATGGGCATAATGCAACACTTGGGCTCGAACAATTTTAAAATGTAATTTTCTCAAGCCCTATGCTACCGATTTGCCTTAAATTTGGTATATACGCTTACAATAGTGGCCTGCATAGGAATCAAAAATAAATTTTGCAAAAAGTTGCAGTTGGGAAAATATCATACTTTTCATGGGCATAATGCAACACTTGGGCTCGAACAATTTTAAAATGTAATTTTCTCCGGCCCTATGCTACCGATGGGTATGAAATTTGGTATGTACGCTGAGAATAAAGGCCTGCATAGGAATCAAAAAGAAATTTTTCAAAAAGTTGCAGTTGGGAAAATATCATACTTTTCATGGGCATAATGCAACACTTGGGCTCGAACAATTTTAAAATGTAATTTTCTCCAGCCCTATGCTGCCGATTTGCCTGAAATTTGGTATGTACGCTAAGAATAGTGGCCTGCATAGGAATCAAAAAGAAATTTTGACAAAAGTTGCATTTGGGAAAATATCATACTTTTCATGGGCATAATGCAACACTTGGGCTCGAACAATTTTAAAATGTAATTTTCTCCAGCCCTATGCTACCGATTTGCCTAAAATTTGGTATATACGCTTACAATAGTGGCCTGCATAGGAATCAAAAAGAAATTTTGCAAAAAGTTGCATTTGTGAAAATATCATACTTTTCATGGGCATAATGCAACACTTGGGCTCGAACAATTTTAAAATGTAATTTTCTCCAGCCCTATGCTACCGATTTGCCTTAAATTTGGTATATACGCTTACAATAGTGGCCTGCATAGGAATCAAAAATAAATTTTGCAAAAAGTTGCAGTTCGTAAAATATCATACTTTTCATGGGCATAATGCAACACTTTGGCTCGAAAATTTTTAAAATGTAATTTTCTCCGGCCCTATGCTACCGATGGGTATGAAATTTGGTATGTACGCTGAGAATAAAGGCTTGCATAGGAATCAAAAAGAAATTTTTCAAAAAGTTGCAGTTGTGAAAATATCAAAATATCATGGGCATAATGCAACACTTGGGCTCGAACAATTTTAAAATGTAATTTTCTCCGGCCCTATGCTACCGATGGGTATGAAATTTGGTATGTACGCTGAGAATAAAGGCCTGCATAGGAATCAAAAAGAAATTTTTCAAAAAGTTGCAGTTGGGAAAATATCATACTTTTCATGGGCATAATGCAACACTTGGGCTCGAACAATTTTAAAATGTAATTTTCTCCAGTCCTATGCTACCGATTTGCCTGAAATTTAGTATGTACGCTAACAATAGTGGCCTGCATAGGAATCAAAAATAAATTTTGCAAAAAGTTGCAGTTGGGAAAATATCATACTTTTCATGGGCATAATGCAACACTTTGGCTCGAAAAATTTTAAAATGTAATTTTCTCCGGCCCTATGCTACCGATGGGTATGAAATTTAGTATGTACGCTGAGAATAAAGGCTTGCATAGGAATCAAAAAGAAATTTTGCAAAAAGTTGCATTTGTGAAAATATCATACTTTTCATGGGCATAATGCAACACTTGGGCTCGAACAATTTTAAAATGTAATTTTCTCCAGTCCTATGCTACCGATTTGCCTGAAATTTAGTATGTACGCTAACAATAGTGGCCTGCATAGGAATCAAAAATAAATTTTGCAAAAAGTTGCAGTTGGGAAAATATCATACTTTTCATGGGCATAATGCAACACTTTGGCTCGAAAAATTTTAAAATGTAATTTTCTCCGGCCCTATGCTACCGATGGGTATGAAATTTGGTATGTACGCTGAGAATAAAGGCTTGCATAGGAATCAAAAAGAAATTTTTCAAAAAGTTGCAGTTGGGAAAATATCATACTTTTCATGGGCATAATGCAACACTTGGGCTCGAACAATTTTAAAATGTAATTTTCTCCAGCCCTATGCTACCTATTTGCCTTAAATTTGGTATATACGCTGTCAATAGTGGCCTGCATAGGAATCAAAAATAAATTTTGCAAAAAGTTGCAGTTGGGAAAATATCATACTTTTCATGGGCATAATGCAACACTTTGGCTCGAAAAATTTTAAAATGTAATTTTCTCCGGCCCTATGCTACCGATGGGTATGAAATTTGGTATGTACGCTGAGAATAAAGGCCTGCATAGGAATCAAAAAGAAATTTTTCAAAAAGTTGCAGTTGGGAAAATATCATACTTTTCATGGGCATAATGCAACACTTTGGCTCGAAAAATTTTAAAATGTAATTTTCTCCGGCCCTATGCTACCGATGGGTATGAAATTTGGTATGTACGCTGAGAATAAAGGCTTGCATAGGAATCAAAAAGAAATTTTTCAAAAAGTTGCAGTTGGGAAAATATCATACTTTTCATGGGCATAATGCAACACTTGGGCTCGAACAATTTTAAAATGTAATTTTCTCCGGCCCTATGCTACCGATGGGTTTAAAATTTGGTATGTACGCTTACAATAGTGGCCTGCATAGGAATCAAAAAGAAATTTTGCAAAAAAATGCAGTTGGGAAAATATCATACTTTTCATGGGCATAATGCAACACCTGGGCTCGAACAATTTTAAAATGTAATTTTCTCCAGCCCTATGCTACCGATTTGCCTGAAATTTAGTATATACGCTTACAATAGTGGCCTGCATAGGAATCAAAAAGAAATTTTGCAAAAAGTTGCATTTGGGAAAATATCATACTTTTCATGGGCATAATGCAACACTTGGGCTCGAACAATTTTAAAATGTAATTTTCTCCAGTCCTATGCTACCGATTTGCCTGAAATTTAGTATATCCGCTTACAATAGTGGCCTGCATAGGAATCAAAAAGAAATTTTGCAAAAAGTTGCATTTGGGAAAATATCATACTTTTCATGGGCATAATGCAACACTTGGGCTCGAACAATTTTAAAATGTAATTTTCTCCAGCCCTATGCTACTTATTTGCCTTAAATTTGGTATATACGCTGTCAATAGTGGCCTGCATAGGAATCAAAAAGAAATTTTGCAAAAAGTTGCATTTGTGAAAATATCATACTTTTCATGGGCATAATGCAACACTTGGGCTCGAACAATTTTAAAATGTAATTTTCTCCAGTCCTATGCTACCAATTTGCCTGAAATTTAGTATGTACGCTAACAATAGTGGCCTGCATAGGAATCAAAAATAAATTTTGCAAAAAGTTGCAGTTGGGAAAATATCATACTTTTCATGGGCATAATGCAACACTTTGGCTCGAAAAATTTTAAAATGTAATTTTCTCCGGCCCTATGCTACCGATGGGTATAAAATTTGGTATGTACGCTGAGAATAAAGGCTTGCATAGGAATCAAAAAGAAATTTTTCAAAAAGTTGCAGTTGGGAAAATATCAAAATATCATGGGCATAATGCAACACTTGGGCTCGAACAATTTTAAAATGTAATTTTCTCCGGCCCTATGCTACCGATGGGTATGAAATTTGGTATGTACGCTGAGAATAAAGGCCTGCATAGGAATCAAAAAGAAATTTTTCAAAAAGTTGCAGTTGGGAAAATATCAAAATATCATGGGCATAATGCAACACTTGGGCTCGAACAATTTTAAAATGTAATTTTCTCCGGCCCTATGCTACCGATGGGTATGAAATTTGGTATGTACGCTGAGAATAAAGGCCTGCATAGGAATCAAAAAGAAATTTTTCAAAAAGTTGCAGTTGGGAAAATATCATACTTTTCATGGGCATAATGCAACACTTGGGCTCGAACAATTTTAAAATGTAATTTTCTCCAGCCCTATGCTGCCGATTTGCCTGAAATTTGGTATGTACGCTAAGAATAGTGGCCTGCATAGGAATCAAAAAGAAATTTTGACAAAAGTTGCATTTGGGAAAATATCATACTTTTCATGGGCATAATGCAACACTTGGGCTCGAACAATTTTAAAATGTAATTTTCTCCGGCCCTATGCTACCGATGGGTATGAAATTTGGTATGTACGCTGAGAATAAAGGCTTGCATAGGAATCAAAAAGAAATTTTTCAAAAAGTTGCAGTTGGGAAAATATCAAAATATCATGGGCATAATGCAACACTTGGGCTCGAACAATTTTAAAATGTAATTTTCTCCGGCCCTATGCTACCGATGGGTATGAAATTTGGTATGTACGCTGAGAATAAAGGCCTGCATAGGAATCAAAAAGAAATTTTTCAAAAAGTTGCAGTTGGGAAAATATCATACTTTTCATGGGCATAATGCAACACTTGGGCTCGAACAATTTTAAAATGTAATTTTCTCCAGCCCTATGCTACTGATTTGCCTGAAATTTGGTATGTACGCTAAGAATAGTGGCCTGCATAGGAATCAAAAAGAAATTTTGCAAAAAGTTGCATTTGGGAAAATATCATACTTTTCATGGGCATAATGCAACACTTGGGCTCGAACAATTTTAAAATGTAATTTTCTCCAGCCCTATGCTACCTATTTGCCTTAAATTTGGTATATACGCTTACAATAGTGGCCTGCATAGGAATCAAAAAGAAATTTTGCAAAAAGTTGCATTTGTGAAAATATCATACTTTTCATGGGCATAATGCAACACTTGGGCTCGAACAATTTTAAAATGTAATTTTCTCCAGTCCTATGCTACCGATTTGCCTGAAATTTAGTATGTACGCTAACAATAGTGGCCTGCATAGGAATCAAAAATAAATTTTGCAAAAAGTTGCAGTTGGGAAAATATCATACTTTTCATGGGCATAATGCAACACTTGGGCTCGAACAATTTTAAAATGTAATTTTCTCCAGCCCTATGCTACCGATTTGCCTTAAATTTGGTATATACGCTTACAATAGTGGCCTGCATAGGAATCAAAAATAAATTTTGCAAAAAGTTGCAGTTCGGAAAATATCATACTTTTCATGGGCATAATGCAACACTTTGGCTCGAAACATTTTAAAATGTAATTTTCTCCGGCCCTATGCTACCAATGGGTATGAAATTTGGTATGTACGCTGAGAATAAAGGCTTGCATAGGAATCAAAAAGAAATTTTTCAAAAAGTTGCAGTTGGGAAAATATCAAAATATCATGGGCATAATGCAACACTTGGGCTCGAACAATTTTAAAATGTAATTTTCTCCGGCCCTATGCTACCGATGGGTATGAAATTTGGTATGTACGCTGAGAATAAAGGCCTGCATAGGAATCAAAAAGAAATTTTTCAAAAAGTTGCAGTTGGGAAAATATCAAAATATCATGGGCATAATGCAACACTTGGGCTCGAACAATTTTAAAATGTAATTTTCTCCAGCCCTATGCTACCTATTTGCCTTAAATTTGGTATATACGCTTACAATAGTGGTCTGCATAGGAATCAAAAAGAAATTTTGCAAAAAGTTGCATTTGTGAAAATATCATACTTTTCATGGGCATAATGCAACACTTGGGCTCGAACAATTTTAAAATGTAATTTTCTCCAGTCCTATGCTACCGATTTGCCTGAAATTTAGTATGTACGCTAACAATAGTGGCCTGCATAGGAATCAAAAATAAATTTTGCAAAAAGTTGCAGTTGGGAAAATATCATACTTTTCATGGGCATAATGCAACACTTTGGCTCGAAAAATTTTAAAATGTAATTTTCTCCGGCCCTATGCTACCGATGGGTATGAAATTTGGTATGTACGCTGAGAATAAAGGCTTGCATAGGAATCAAAAAGAAATTTTTCAAAAAGTTGCAGTTGGGAAAATATCATACTTTTCATGGGCATAATGCAACACTTGGGCTCGAACAATTTTAAAATGTAATTTTCTCCGGCCCTATGCTACCGATGGGTTTAAAATTTGGTATGTACGCTAACAATAGTGGCCTGCATAGGAATCAAAAAGAAATTTTGCAAAAAAATGCAGTTGGGAAAATATCATACTTTTCATGGGCATAATGCAACACCTGGGCTCGAACAATTTTAAAATGTAATTTTCTCCAGCCCTATGCTACCGATTTGCCTGAAATTTAGTATATACGCTGACAATAGTGGCCTGCATAGGAATCAAAAAGAAATTTTGCAAAAAGTTGCATTTGGGAAAATATCATACTTTTCATGGGCATAATGCAACACTTGGGCTCGAACAATTTTAAAATGTAATTTTCTCCAGCCCTATGCTACCTATTTGCCTTAAATTTGGTATATACGCTGTCAATAGTGGCCTGCATAGGAATCAAAAAGAAATTTTGCAAAAAGTTGCATTTGTGAAAATATCATACTTTTCATGGCCATAATGCAACACTTGGGCTCGAACAATTTTAAAATGTAATTTTCTCCAGTCCTATGCTACCGATTTGCCTGAAATTTAGTATGTACGCTAACAATAGTGGCCTGCATAGGAATCAAAAATAAATTTTGCAAAAAGTTGCAGTTGGGAAAATATCATACTTTTCATGGGCATAATGCAACACTTTGGCTCGAAAAATTTTAAAATGTAATTTTCTCCGGCCCTATGCTACCGATGGGTATGAAATTTGGTATGTACGCTGAGAATAAAGGCTTGCATAGGAATCAAAAAGAAATTTTTCAAAAAGTTGCAGTTGGGAAAATATCATACTTTTCATGGGCATAATGTAACACTTGGGGCTCGAACAATTTTAAAATGTAATTTTCTCCGGCCCTATGCTACCGATGGGTTTAAAATTTGGTATGTACGCTAACAATAGTGGCCTGCATAGGAATCAAAAAGAAATTTTGCAAAAAAATGCAGTTGGGAAAATATCATACTTTTCATGGGCATAATGCAACACCTGGGCTCGAACAATTTTAAAATGTAATTTTCTCCAGCCCTATGCTACCGATTTGCCTGAAATTTAGTATATACGCTTACAATAGTGGCCTGCATAGGAATCAAAAAGAAATTTTGCAAAAAGTTGCATTTGGGAAAATATCATACTTTTCATGGGCATAATGCAACACTTGGGCTCGAACAATTTTAAAATGTAATTTTCTCCAGTCCTATGCTACCGATTTGCCTGAAATTTAGTATGTACGCTTACAATAGTGGCCTGCATAGGAATCAAAAAGAAATTTTGCAAAAAGTTGCATTTGGGAAAATATCATACTTTTCATGGGCATAATGCAACACTTTGGCTCGAAAAATTTTAAAATGTAATTTTCTCCGGCCCTATGCTACCGATGGGTATGAAATTTAGTATGTACGCTGAGAATAAAGGCTTGCATAGGAATCAAAAAGAAATTTTGCAAAAAGTTGCATTTGTGAAAATATCATACTTTTCATGGGCATAATGCAACACTTGGGCTCGAACAATTTTAAAATGTAATTTTCTCCAGTCCTATGCTACCGATTTGCCTGAAATTTAGTATGTACGCTAACAATAGTGGCCTGCATAGGAATCAAAAATAAATTTTGCAAAAAGTTGCAGTTGGGAAAATATCATACTTTTCATGGGCATAATGCAACACTTTGGCTCGAAAAATTTTAAAATGTAATTTTCTCCGGCCCTATGCTACCGATGGGTATGAAATTTGGTATGTACGCTGAGAATAAAGGCTTGCATAGGAATCAAAAAGAAATTTTTCAAAAAGTTGCAGTTGGGAAAATATCATACTTTTCATGGGCATAATGCAACACTTGGGCTCGAACAATTTTAAAATGTAATTTTCTCCAGCCCTATGCTACCTATTTGCCTTAAATTTGGTATATACGCTGTCAATAGTGGCCTGCATAGGAATCAAAAATAAATTTTGCAAAAAGTTGCAGTTGGGAAAATATCATACTTTTCATGGGCATAATGCAACACTTTGGCTCGAAAAATTTTAAAATGTAATTTTCTCCGGCCCTATGCTACCGATGGGTATGAAATTTGGTATGTACGCTGAGAATAAAGGCCTGCATAGGAATCAAAAAGAAATTTTTCAAAAAGTTGCAGTTGGGAAAATATCATACTTTTCATGGGCATAATGCAACACTTTGGCTCGAAAAATTTTAAAATGTAATTTTCTCCGGCCCTATGCTACCGATGGGTATGAAATTTGGTATGTACGCTGAGAATAAAGGCTTGCATAGGAATCAAAAAGAAATTTTTCAAAAAGTTGCAGTTGGGAAAATATCATACTTTTCATGGGCATAATGCAACACTTGGGCTCGAACAATTTTAAAATGTAATTTTCTCCGGCCCTATGCTACCGATGGGTTTAAAATTTGGTATGTACGCTTACAATAGTGGCCTGCATAGGAATCAAAAAGAAATTTTGCAAAAAAATGCAGTTGGGAAAATATCATACTTTTCATGGGCATAATGCAACACCTGGGCTCGAACAATTTTAAAATGTAATTTTCTCCAGCCCTATGCTACCGATTTGCCTGAAATTTAGTATATACGCTTACAATAGTGGCCTGCATAGGAATCAAAAAGAAATTTTGCAAAAAGTTGCATTTGGGAAAATATCATACTTTTCATGGGCATAATGCAACACTTGGGCTCGAACAATTTTAAAATGTAATTTTCTCCAGTCCTATGCTACCGATTTGCCTGAAATTTAGTATATCCGCTTACAATAGTGGCCTGCATAGGAATCAAAAAGAAATTTTGCAAAAAGTTGCATTTGGGAAAATATCATACTTTTCATGGGCATAATGCAACACTTGGGCTCGAACAATTTTAAAATGTAATTTTCTCCAGCCCTATGCTACTTATTTGCCTTAAATTTGGTATATACGCTGTCAATAGTGGCCTGCATAGGAATCAAAAAGAAATTTTGCAAAAAGTTGCATTTGTGAAAATATCATACTTTTCATGGGCATAATGCAACACTTGGGCTCGAACAATTTTAAAATGTAATTTTCTCCAGTCCTATGCTACCAATTTGCCTGAAATTTAGTATGTACGCTAACAATAGTGGCCTGCATAGGAATCAAAAATAAATTTTGCAAAAAGTTGCAGTTGGGAAAATATCATACTTTTCATGGGCATAATGCAACACTTTGGCTCGAAAAATTTTAAAATGTAATTTTCTCCGGCCCTATGCTACCGATGGGTATAAAATTTGGTATGTACGCTGAGAATAAAGGCTTGCATAGGAATCAAAAAGAAATTTTTCAAAAAGTTGCAGTTGGGAAAATATCAAAATATCATGGGCATAATGCAACACTTGGGCTCGAACAATTTTAAAATGTAATTTTCTCCGGCCCTATGCTACCGATGGGTATGAAATTTGGTATGTACGCTGAGAATAAAGGCCTGCATAGGAATCAAAAAGAAATTTTTCAAAAAGTTGCAGTTGGGAAAATATCAAAATATCATGGGCATAATGCAACACTTGGGCTCGAACAATTTTAAAATGTAATTTTCTCCGGCCCTATGCTACCGATGGGTATGAAATTTGGTATGTACGCTGAGAATAAAGGCCTGCATAGGAATCAAAAAGAAATTTTTCAAAAAGTTGCAGTTGGGAAAATATCATACTTTTCATGGGCATAATGCAACACTTGGGCTCGAACAATTTTAAAATGTAATTTTCTCCAGCCCTATGCTGCCGATTTGCCTGAAATTTGGTATGTACGCTAAGAATAGTGGCCTGCATAGGAATCAAAAAGAAATTTTGACAAAAGTTGCATTTGGGAAAATATCATACTTTTCATGGGCATAATGCAACACTTGGGCTCGAACAATTTTAAAATGTAATTTTCTCCGGCCCTATGCTACCGATGGGTATGAAATTTGGTATGTACGCTGAGAATAAAGGCTTGCATAGGAATCAAAAAGAAATTTTTCAAAAAGTTGCAGTTGGGAAAATATCAAAATATCATGGGCATAATGCAACACTTGGGCTCGAACAATTTTAAAATGTAATTTTCTCCGGCCCTATGCTACCGATGGGTATGAAATTTGGTATGTACGCTGAGAATAAAGGCCTGCATAGGAATCAAAAAGAAATTTTTCAAAAAGTTGCAGTTGGGAAAATATCATACTTTTCATGGGCATAATGCAACACTTGGGCTCGAACAATTTTAAAATGTAATTTTCTCCAGCCCTATGCTACTGATTTGCCTGAAATTTGGTATGTACGCTAAGAATAGTGGCCTGCATAGGAATCAAAAAGAAATTTTGCAAAAAGTTGCATTTGGGAAAATATCATACTTTTCATGGGCATAATGCAACACTTGGGCTCGAACAATTTTAAAATGTAATTTTCTCCAGCCCTATGCTACCTATTTGCCTTAAATTTGGTATATACGCTTACAATAGTGGCCTGCATAGGAATCAAAAAGAAATTTTGCAAAAAGTTGCATTTGTGAAAATATCATACTTTTCATGGGCATAATGCAACACTTGGGCTCGAACAATTTTAAAATGTAATTTTCTCCAGTCCTATGCTACCGATTTGCCTGAAATTTAGTATGTACGCTAACAATAGTGGCCTGCATAGGAATCAAAAATAAATTTTGCAAAAAGTTGCAGTTGGGAAAATATCATACTTTTCATGGGCATAATGCAACACTTGGGCTCGAACAATTTTAAAATGTAATTTTCTCCAGCCCTATGCTACCGATTTGCCTTAAATTTGGTATATACGCTTACAATAGTGGCCTGCATAGGAATCAAAAATAAATTTTGCAAAAAGTTGCAGTTCGGAAAATATCATACTTTTCATGGGCATAATGCAACACTTTGGCTCGAAACATTTTAAAATGTAATTTTCTCCGGCCCTATGCTACCAATGGGTATGAAATTTGGTATGTACGCTGAGAATAAAGGCTTGCATAGGAATCAAAAAGAAATTTTTCAAAAAGTTGCAGTTGGGAAAATATCAAAATATCATGGGCATAATGCAACACTTGGGCTCGAACAATTTTAAAATGTAATTTTCTCCGGCCCTATGCTACCGATGGGTATGAAATTTGGTATGTACGCTGAGAATAAAGGCCTGCATAGGAATCAAAAAGAAATTTTTCAAAAAGTTGCAGTTGGGAAAATATCAAAATATCATGGGCATAATGCAACACTTGGGCTCGAACAATTTTAAAATGTAATTTTCTCCAGCCCTATGCTACCTATTTGCCTTAAATTTGGTATATACGCTTACAATAGTGGTCTGCATAGGAATCAAAAAGAAATTTTGCAAAAAGTTGCATTTGTGAAAATATCATACTTTTCATGGGCATAATGCAACACTTGGGCTCGAACAATTTTAAAATGTAATTTTCTCCAGTCCTATGCTACCGATTTGCCTGAAATTTAGTATGTACGCTAACAATAGTGGCCTGCATAGGAATCAAAAATAAATTTTGCAAAAAGTTGCAGTTGGGAAAATATCATACTTTTCATGGGCATAATGCAACACTTTGGCTCGAAAAATTTTAAAATGTAATTTTCTCCGGCCCTATGCTACCGATGGGTATGAAATTTGGTATGTACGCTGAGAATAAAGGCTTGCATAGGAATCAAAAAGAAATTTTTCAAAAAGTTGCAGTTGGGAAAATATCATACTTTTCATGGGCATAATGCAACACTTGGGCTCGAACAATTTTAAAATGTAATTTTCTCCGGCCCTATGCTACCGATGGGTTTAAAATTTGGTATGTACGCTAACAATAGTGGCCTGCATAGGAATCAAAAAGAAATTTTGCAAAAAAATGCAGTTGGGAAAATATCATACTTTTCATGGGCATAATGCAACACCTGGGCTCGAACAATTTTAAAATGTAATTTTCTCCAGCCCTATGCTACCGATTTGCCTGAAATTTAGTATATACGCTGACAATAGTGGCCTGCATAGGAATCAAAAAGAAATTTTGCAAAAAGTTGCATTTGGGAAAATATCATACTTTTCATGGGCATAATGCAACACTTGGGCTCGAACAATTTTAAAATGTAATTTTCTCCAGCCCTATGCTACCTATTTGCCTTAAATTTGGTATATACGCTGTCAATAGTGGCCTGCATAGGAATCAAAAAGAAATTTTGCAAAAAGTTGCATTTGTGAAAATATCATACTTTTCATGGCCATAATGCAACACTTGGGCTCGAACAATTTTAAAATGTAATTTTCTCCAGTCCTATGCTACCGATTTGCCTGAAATTTAGTATGTACGCTAACAATAGTGGCCTGCATAGGAATCAAAAATAAATTTTGCAAAAAGTTGCAGTTGGGAAAATATCATACTTTTCATGGGCATAATGCAACACTTTGGCTCGAAAAATTTTAAAATGTAATTTTCTCCGGCCCTATGCTACCGATGGGTATGAAATTTGGTATGTACGCTGAGAATAAAGGCTTGCATAGGAATCAAAAAGAAATTTTTCAAAAAGTTGCAGTTGGGAAAATATCATACTTTTCATGGGCATAATGTAACACTTGGGGCTCGAACAATTTTAAAATGTAATTTTCTCCGGCCCTATGCTACCGATGGGTTTAAAATTTGGTATGTACGCTAACAATAGTGGCCTGCATAGGAATCAAAAAGAAATTTTGCAAAAAAATGCAGTTGGGAAAATATCATACTTTTCATGGGCATAATGCAACACCTGGGCTCGAACAATTTTAAAATGTAATTTTCTCCAGCCCTATGCTACCGATTTGCCTGAAATTTAGTATATACGCTTACAATAGTGGCCTGCATAGGAATCAAAAAGAAATTTTGCAAAAAGTTGCATTTGGGAAAATATCATACTTTTCATGGGCATAATGCAACACTTGGGCTCGAATAATTTTAAAATGTAATTTTCTCCAGTCCTATGCTACCGATTTGCCTGAAATTTAGTATATACGCTTACAATAGTGACCTGCATAGGAATCAAAAAGAAATTTTGCAAAAAGTTGCATTTGGGAAAATATCATACTTTTCATGGGCATAATGCAACACTTGGGCTCGAACAATTTTAAAATGTAATTTTCTCCAGCCCTATGCTACCTATTTGCCTTAAATTTGGTATATACGCTGTCAATAGTGGCCTGCATAGGAATCAAAAAGAAATTTTGCAAAAAGTTGCATTTGTGAAAATATCATACTTTTCATGGGCATAATGCAACACTTGGGCTCGAACAATTTTAAAATGTAATTTTCTCCAGTCCTATGCTACCGATTTGCCTGAAATTTAGTATGTACGCTAACAATAGTGGCCTGCATAGGAATCAAAAATAAATTTTGCAAAAAAGTGCAGTTGGGAAAATATCATACTTTTCATGGGCATAATGCAACACTTTGGCTCGAAAAATTTTAAAATGTAATTTTCTCCGGCCCTATGCTACCGATGGGTATGAAATTTGGTATGTACGCTGAGAATAAAGGCTTGCATAGGAATCAAAAAGAAATTTTTCAAAAAGTTGCAGTTGGGAAAATATCAAAATATCATGGGCATAATGCAACACTTGGGCTCGAACAATTTTAAAATGTAATTTTCTCAAGCCCTATGCTACCGATTTGCCTTAAATTTGGTATATACGCTTACAATAGTGGCCTGAATAGGAATCAAAAATAAATTTTGCAAAAAAGTGTAGTTGGGAAAATATCATACTTTTCATGGGCATAATGCAACACTTTGGCTCGAAAAATTTTAAAATGTAATTTTCTCCGGCCCTATGCTACCGATGGGTATGAAATTTGGTATGTACGCTGAGAATAAAGGCTTGCATAGGAATCAAAAAGAAATTTTTCAAAAAGTTGCAGTTGGGAAAATATCATACTTTTCATGGGCATAATGTAACACTTGGGCTCGAACAATTTTAAAATGTAATTTTCTCCGGCCCTATGCTACCGATGGGTTTAAAATTTGGTATGTACGCTAACAATAGTGGCCTGCATAGGAATCAAAAAGAAATTTTGCAAAAAAATGCAGTTGGGAAAATATCATACTTTTCATGGGCATAATGCAACACC
This sequence comes from Limnephilus auricula, assembly GCA_951813805.1. Classification (NCBI taxonomy): domain Eukaryota; kingdom Metazoa; phylum Arthropoda; class Insecta; order Trichoptera; family Limnephilidae; genus Limnephilus; species Limnephilus auricula. Next base: position 34,183,758 of record OX638400.1, on the reverse strand, counting down.
TGGGCTCGAACAATTTTAAAATGTAATTTTCTCCAGCCCTATGCTACCGATTTGCCTGAAATTTAGTATATACGCTTACAATAGTGGCCTGCATAGGAATCAAAAAGAAATTTTGCAAAAAGTTGCATTTGGGAAAATATCATACTTTTCATGGGCATAATGCAACACTTGGGCTCGAACAATTTTAAAATGTAATTTTCTCCAGTCCTATGCTACCGATTTGCCTGAAATTTAGTATATACGCTTACAATAGTGACCTGCATAGGAATCAAAAAGAAATTTTGCAAAAAGTTGCATTTGGGAAAATATCATACTTTTCATGGGCATAATGCAACACTTGGGCTCGAACAATTTTAAAATGTAATTTTCTCCAGCCCTATGCTACCTATTTGCCTTAAATTTGGTATATACGCTGTCAATAGTGGCCTGCATAGGAATCAAAAAGAAATTTTGCAAAAAGTTGCATTTGTGAAAATATCATACTTTTCATGGGCATAATGCAACACTTGGGCTCGAACAATTTTAAAATGTAATTTTCTCCAGTCCTATGCTACCGATTTGCCTGAAATTTAGTATGTACGCTAACAATAGTGGCCTGCATAGGAATCAAAAATAAATTTTGCAAAAAAGTGCAGTTGGGAAAATATCATACTTTTCATGGGCATAATGCAACACTTTGGCTCGAAAAATTTTAAAATGTAATTTTCTCCGGCCCTATGCTACCGATGGGTATGAAATTTGGTATGTACGCTGAGAATAAAGGCTTGCATAGGAATCAAAAAGAAACTTTTCAAAAAGTTGCAGTTGGGAAAATATCAAAATATCATGGGCATAATGCAACACTTGGGCTCGAACAATTTTAAAATGTAATTTTCTCAAGCCCTATGCTACCGATTTGCCTTAAATTTGGTATATACGCTTACAATAGTGGCCTGAATAGGAATCAAAAATAAATTTTGCAAAAAGTTGCAGTTGGGAAAATATCATACTTTTCATGGGCATAATGCAACACTTGGGCTCGAACAATTTTAAAATGTAATTTTCTCCGGCCCTATGCTACCGATGGGTATGAAATTTGGTATGTACGCTGAGAATAAAGGCCTGCATAGGAATCAAAAAGAAATTTTTCAAAAAGTTGCAGTTGGGAAAATATCAAAATATCATGGGCATAATGCAACACTTGGGCTCGAACAATTTTAAAATGTAATTTTCTCCAGCCCTATGCTACCTATTTGCCTTAAATTTGGTATATACGCTTACAATAGTGGTCTGCATAGGAATCAAAAAGAAATTTTGCAAAAAGTTGCATTTGTGAAAATATCATACTTTTCATGGGCATAATGCAACACTTGGGCTCGAACAATTTTAAAATGTAATTTTCTCCAGTCCTATGCTACCGATTTGCCTGAAATTTAGTATGTACGCTAACAATAGTGGCCTGCATAGGAATCAAAAATAAATTTTGCAAAAAGTTGCAGTTGGGAAAATATCATACTTTTCATGGGCATAATGCAACACTTTGGCTCGAAAAATTTTAAAATGTAATTTTCTCCGGCCCTATGCTACCGATGGGTATGAAATTTGGTATGTACGCTGAGAATAAAGGCTTGCATATGAATCAAAAAGAAATTTTTCAAAAAGTTGCAGTTGGGAAAATATCATACTTTTCATGGGCATAATGCAACACTTGGGCTCGAACAATTTTAAAATGTAATTTTCTCCGGCCCTATGCTACCGATGGGTTTAAAATTTGGTATGTACGCTAACAATAGTGGCCTGCATAGGAATCAAAAAGAAATTTTGCAAAAAAATGCAGTTGGGAAAATATCATACTTTTCATGGGCATAATGCAACACCTGGGCTCGAACAATTTTAAAATGTAATTTTCTCCAGCCCTATGCTACCGATTTGCCTGAAATTTAGTATATACGCTGACAATAGTGGCCTGCATAGGAATCAAAAAGAAATTTTGCAAAAAGTTGCATTTGGGAAAATATCATACTTTTCATGGGCATAATGCAACACTTGGGCTCGAACAATTTTAAAATGTAATTTTCTCCAGTCCTATGCTACCGATTTGCCTGAAATTTAGTATATACGCTTACAATAGTGGCCTGCATAGGAATCAAAAAGAAATTTTGCAAAAAGTTGCATTTGGGAAAATATCATACTTTTCATGGGCATAATGCAACACTTGGGCTCGAACAATTTTAAAATGTAATTTTCTCCAGCCCTATGCTACCTATTTGCCTTAAATTTGGTATATACGCTGTCAATAGTGGCCTGCATAGGAATCAAAAAGAAATTTTGCAAAAAGTTGCATTTGTGAAAATATCATACTTTTCATGGCCATAATGCAACACTTGGGCTCGAACAATTTTAAAATGTAATTTTCTCCAGTCCTATGCTACCGATTTGCCTGAAATTTAGTATGTACGCTAACAATAGTGGCCTGCATAGGAATCAAAAATAAATTTTGCAAAAAGTTGCAGTTGGGAAAATATCATACTTTTCATGGGCATAATGCAACACTTTGGCTCGAAAAATTTTAAAATGTAATTTTCTCCGGCCCTATGCTACCGATGGGTATGAAATTTGGTATGTACGCTGAGAATAAAGGCTTGCATAGGAATCAAAAAGAAATTTTTCAAAAAGTTGCAGTTGGGAAAATATCATACTTTTCATGGGCATAATGTAACACTTGGGCTCGAACAATTTTAAAATGTAATTTTCTCCGGCCCTATGCTACCGATGGGTTTAAAATTTGGTATGTACGCTAACAATAGTGGCCTGCATAGGAATCAAAAAGAAATTTTGCAAAAAAATGCAGTTGGGAAAATATCATACTTTTCATGGGCATAATGCAACACCTGGGCTCGAACAATTTTAAAATGTAATTTTCTCCAGCCCTATGCTACCGATTTGCCTGAAATTTAGTATATACGCTTACAATAGTGGCCTGCATAGGAATCAAAAAGAAATTTTGCAAAAAGTTGCATTTGGGAAAATATCATACTTTTCATGGGCATAATGCAACACTTGGGCTCGAATAATTTTAAAATGTAATTTTCTCCAGTCCTATGCTACCGATTTGCCTGAAATTTAGTATATACGCTTACAATAGTGACCTGCATAGGAATCAAAAAGAAATTTTGCAAAAAGTTGCATTTGGGAAAATATCATACTTTTCATGGGCATAATGCAACACTTGGGCTCGAACAATTTTAAAATGTAATTTTCTCCAGCCCTATGCTACCTATTTGCCTTAAATTTGGTATATACGCTGTCAATAGTGGCCTGCATAGGAATCAAAAAGAAATTTTGCAAAAAGTTGCATTTGTGAAAATATCATACTTTTCATGGGCATAATGCAACACTTGGGCTCGAACAATTTTAAAATGTAATTTTCTCCAGTCCTATGCTACCGATTTGCCTGAAATTTAGTATGTACGCTAACAATAGTGGCCTGCATAGGAATCAAAAATAAATTTTGCAAAAAAGTGCAGTTGGGAAAATATCATACTTTTCATGGGCATAATGCAACACTGGGGCTCGAAAAATTTTAAAATGTAATTTTCTCCGGCCCTATGCTACCGATGGGTATGAAATTTGGTATGTACGCTTACAAAAGTGGCCTGCATAGGAATCAAAAAGAAATTTTGCAAAAAAATGCAGTTGGGAAAATATCATACTTTTCATGGGCATAATGCAACACTTTGGCTCGAAAAATTTTAAAATGTAATTTTCTCCGGCCCTATGCTACCGATGGGTATGAAATTTGGTATGTACGCTGAGAATAAAGGCTTGCATAGGAATCAAAAAGAAATTTTTCAAAAAGTTGCAGTTGCGAAAATATCAAAATATCATGGGCATAATGCAACACTTGGGCTCGAACAATTTTAAAATGTAATTTTCTCCGGCCCTATGCTACCGATGGGTATGAAATTTGGTATGTACGCTGAGAATAAAGGCCTGCATAGGAATCAAAAAGAAGTTTTTCAAAAAGTTGCAGTTGGGAAAATATCATACTTTTCATGGGCATAATGCAACACTTGGGCTCGAACAATTTTAAAATGTAATTTTCTCCAGCCCTATGCTACTGATTTGCCTGAAATTTGGTATGTACGCTAAGAATAGTGGCCTGCATAGGAATCAAAAAGAAATTTTGCAAAAAGTTGCATTTGGGAAAATATCATACTTTTCATGGGCATAATGCAACACTTGGGCTCGAACAATTTTAAAATGTAATTTTCTCCAGCCCTATGCTACCTATTTGCCTTAAATTTGGTATATACGCTTACAATAGTGGCCTGCATAGGAATCAAAAAGAAATTTTGCAAAAAGTTGCATTTGTGAAAATATCATACTTTTCATGGGCATAATGCAACACTTGGGCTCGAACAATTTTAAAATGTAATTTTCTCCAGTCCTATGCTACCGATTTGCCTGAAATTTAGTATGTACGCTAACAATAGTGGCCTGCATAGGAATCAAAAATAAATTTTGCAAAAAAGTGCAGTTGGGAAAATATCATACTTTTCATGGGCATAATGCAACACTTTGGCTCGAAAAATTTTAAAATGTAATTTTCTCCGGCCCTATGCTACCGATGGGTATGAAATTTGGTATGTACGCTGAGAATAAAGGCTTGCATAGGAATCAAAAAGAAATTTTTCAAAAAGTTGCAGTTGGGAAAATATCAAAATATCATGGGCATAATGCAACACTTGGGCTCGAACAATTTTAAAATGTAATTTTCTCAAGCCCTATGCTACCGATTTGCCTTAAATTTGGTATATACGCTTACAATAGTGGCCTGAATAGGAATCAAAAATAAATTTTGCAAAAAAGTGCAGTTGGGAAAATATCATACTTTTCATGGGCATAATGCAACACTTTGGCTCGAAAAATTTTAAAATGTAATTTTCTCCGGCCCTATGCTACCGATGGGTATGAAATTTGGTATGTACGCTGAGAATAAAGGCTTGCATAGGAATCAAAAAGAAATTTTTCAAAAAGTTGCAGTTGGGAAAATATCATACTTTTCATGGGCATAATGTAACACTTGGTCTCGAACAATTTTAAAATGTAATTTTCTCCGGCCCTATGTTACCGATGGGTTTAAAATTTGGTATGTACGCTAACAATAGTGGCCTGCATAGGAATCAAAAAGAAATTTTGCAAAAAAATGCAGTTGGGAAAATATCATACTTTTCATGGGCATAATGCAACACCTGGGCTCGAACAATTTTAAAATGTAATTTTCTCCAGCCCTATGCTACCGATTTGCCTGAAATTTAGTATATACGCTTACAATAGTGGCCTGCATAGGAATCAAAAAGAAATTTTGCAAAAAGTTGCATTTGGGAAAATATCATACTTTTCATGGGCATAATGCAACACTTGGGCTCGAACAATTTTAAAATGTAATTTTCTCCAGTCCTATGCTACCGATTTGCCTGAAATTTAGTATATACGCTTACAATAGTGACCTGCATAGGAATCAAAAAGAAATTTTGCAAAAAGTTGCATTTGGGAAAATATCATACTTTTCATGGGCATAATGCAACACTTTGGCTCGAAAAATTTTAAAATGTAATTTTCTCCGGCCCTATGCTACCGATGGGTATGAAATTTGGTATGTACGCTGAGAATAAAGGCTTGCATAGGAATCAAAAAGAAATTTTTCAAAAAGTTGCAGTTGGGAAAATATCAAAATATCATGGGCATAATGCAACACTTGGGCTCGAACAATTTTAAAATGTAATTTTCTCAAGCCCTATGCTACCGATTTGCCTTAAATTTGGTATATACGCTTACAATAGTGGCCTGAATAGGAATCAAAAATAAATTTTGCAAAAAGTTGCAGTTGGGAAAATATCATACTTTTCATGGGCATAATGCAACACTTGGGCTCGAACAATTTTAAAATGTAATTTTCTCCGGCCCTATGCTACCGATGGGTATGAAATTTGGTATGTACGCTGAGAATAAAGGCCTGCATAGGAATCAAAAAGAAATTTTTCAAAAAGTTGCAGTTGGGAAAATATCATACTTTTCATGGGCATAATGCAACACTTGGGCTCGAACAATTTTAAAATGTAATTTTCTCCAGCCCTATGCTGCCGATTTGCCTGAAATTTGGTATGTACGCTAAGAATAGTGGCCTGCATAGGAATCAAAAAGAAATTTTGATAAAAGTTGCATTTGGGAAAATATCATACTTTTCATGGGCATAATGCAACACTTGTGATCGAACAATTTTAAAATGTAATTTTCTCCAGCCCTATGCTACCGATTTGCCTAAAATTTGGTATATACGCTTACAATAGTGGCCTGCATAGGAATCAAAAAGAAATTTTGCAAAAAGTTGCATTTGGGTAAATATCATACTTTTCATGGGCATAATGCAACACTTGGGCTCGAACAATTTTAAAATGTAATTTTCTCCAGCCCTATGCTACCGATTTGCCTGAAATTTAGTATGTACGCTTACAATAGTGGCCTGCATAGGAATCAAAAATAAATTTTGCAAAAAGTTGCAGTTGGGAAAATATCATACTTTTCATGGGCATAATGCAACACTTGGGCTCGAACAATTTTAAAATGTAATTTTCTCCAGCCCTATGCTACCGATTTGCCTTAAATTTGGTATATACGCTTACAATAGTGGCCTGCATAGGAATCAAAAATAAATTTTGCAAAAAGTTGCAGTTCGGAAAATATCATACTTTTCATGGGCATAATGCAACACTTTGGCTCGAAAAATTTTAAAATGTAATTTTCTCCGGCCCTATGCTACCGATGGGTATGAAATTTGGTATGTACGCTGAGAATAAAGGCTTGCATAGGAATCAAAAAGAAATTTTTCAAAAAGTTGCAGTTGGGAAAATATCAAAATATCATGGGCATAATGCAACACTTGGGCTCGAACAATTTTAAAATGTAATTTTCTCCGGCCCTATGCTACCGATGGGTATGAAATTTGGTATGTACGCTGAGAATAAAGGCCTGCATAGGAATCAAAAAGAAATTTTTCAAAAAGTTGCAGTTGGGAAAATATCATACTTTTCATGGGCATAATGCAACACTTGGGCTCGAACAATTTTAAAATGTAATTTTCTCCAGCCCTATGCTACCGATTTGCCTGAAATTTAGTATATACGCTTACAATAGTGACCTGCATAGGAATCAAAAAGAAATTTTGCAAAAAGTTGCATTTGGGAAAATATCATACTTTTCATGGGCATAATGCAACACTTGGGCTCGAACAATTTTAAAATGTAATTTTCTCCAGCCCTATGCTACCTATTTGCCTTAAATTTGGTATATACGCTTACAATAGTGGCCTGCATAGGAATCAAAAAGAAATTTTGCAAAAAGTTGCATTTGTGAAAATATCATACTTTTCATGGGCATAATGCAACACTTGGGCTCGAACAATTTTAAAATGTAATTTTCTCCAGTCCTATGCTACCGATTTGCCTGAAATTTAGTATGTACGCTAACAATAGTGGCCTGCATAGGAATCAAAAATAAATTTTGCAAAAAGTTGCAGTTGGGAAAATATCATACTTTTCATGGGCATAATGCAACACTTGGGCTCGAACAATTTTAAAATGTAATTTTCTCCAGCCCTATGCTACCGATTTGCCTTAAATTTGGTATATACGCTTACAATAGTGGCCTGCATAGGAATCAAAAATAAATTTTGCAAAAAGTTGCAGTTCGGAAAATATCATACTTTTCATGGGCATAATGCAACACTTTGGCTCGAAAAATTTTAAAATGTAATTTTCTCCGGCCCTATGCTACCGATGGGTATGAAATTTGGTATGTACGCTGAGAATAAAGGCTTGCATAGGAATCAAAAAGAAATTTTTCAAAAAGTTGCAGTTGGGAAAATATCAAAATATCATGGGCATAATGCAACACTTGGGCTCGAACAATTTTAAAATGTAATTTTCTCCGGCCCTATGCTACCGATGGGTATGAAATTTGGTATGTACGCTGAGAATAAAGGCCTGCATAGGAATCAAAAAGAAATTTTTCAAAAAGTTGCAGTTGGGAAAATATCAAAATATCATGGGCATAATGCAACACTTGGGCTCGAACAATTTTAAAATGTAATTTTCTCCAGCCCTATGCTACCTATTTGCCTTAAATTTGGTATATACGCTAACAATAGTGGTCTGCGCATAGGAATCAAAAAGAAATTTTGCAAAAAGTTGCATTTGTGAAAATATCATACTTTTCATGGGCATAATGCAACACTTTGGCTCGAAAAATTTTAAAATGTAATTTTCTCCGGCCCTATGCTACCGATGGGTATGAAATTTGGTATGTACGCTGAGAATAAAGGCTTGCATAGGAATCAAAAAGAAATTTTTCAAAAAGTTGCAGTTGGGAAAATATCAAAATATCATGGGCATAATGCAACACTTGGGCTCGAACAATTTTAAAATGTAATTTTCTCCGGCCCTATGCTACCGATGGGTATGAAATTTGGTATGTACGCTGAGAATAAAGGCCTGCATAGGAATCAAAAAGAAATTTTGCAAAAAGTTGCATTTGTGAAAATATCATACTTTTCATGGGCATAATGCAACACTTGGGCTCGAACAATTTTAAAATGTAATTTTCTCCGGCCCTATGCTACCGATGGGTTTAAAATTTGGTATGTACGCTAACAATAGTGGCCTGCATAGGAATCAAAAAGAAATTTTGCAAAAAAATGCAGTTGGGAAAATATCATACTTTTCATGGGCATAATGCAACACCTGGGCTCGAACAATTTTAAAATGTAATTTTCTCCAGCCCTATGCTACCGATTTGCCTGAAATTTAGTACATACGCTTACAATAGTGGCCTGCATAGGAATCAAAAAGAAATTTTGCAAAAAGTTGCATTTGGGAAAATATCATACTTTTCATGGGCATAATGCAACACTTGGGCTCGAACAATTTTAAAATGTAATTTTCTCCAGCCCTATGCTACCTATTTGCCTTAAATTTGGTATATACGCTGTCAATAGTGGCCTGCATAGGAATCAAAAATAAATTTTGCAAAAAGTTGCATTTGTGAAAATATCATACTTTTCATGGGCATAATGCAACACTTGGGCTCGAACAATTTTAAAATGTAATTTTCTCCAGTCCTATGCTACCGATTTGCCTGAAATTTAGTATGTACGCTAACAATAGTGGCCTGCATAGGAATCAAAAATAAATTTTGCAAAAAGTTGCAGTTGGGAAAATATCATACTTTTCATGGGCATAATGCAACACTTTGGCTCGAAAAATTTTAAAATGTAATTTTCTCCGGCCCTATGCTACCGATGGGTATGAAATTTGGTATGTACGCTGAGAATAAAGGCTTGCATAGGAATCAAAAAGAAATTTTTCAAAAAGTTGCAGTTGGGAAAATATCAAAATATCATGGGCATAATGCAACACTTGGGCTCGAACAATTTTAAAATGTAATTTTCTCAGGCCCTATGCTACCGATTTGCCTTAAATTTGGTATATACGCTTACAATAGTGGCCTGCATAGGAATCAAAAATAAATTTTGCAAAAAGTTGCAGTTGGGAAAATATCATACTTTTCATGGGCATAATGCAACACTTGGGCTCGAACAATTTTAAAATGTAATTTTCTCCGGCCCTATGCTACCGATGGGTATGAAATTTGGTATGTACGCTGAGAATAAAGGCCTGCATAGGAATCAAAAAGAAATTTTTCAAAAAGTTGCAGTTGGGAAAATATCATACTTTTCATGGGCATAATGCAACACTTGGGCTCGAACAATTTTAAAATGTAATTTTCTCAAGCCCTATGCTACCGATTTGCCTTAAATTTGGTGTATACGCTTACAATAAGGGCCTGCTTAGGAATCAAAAATAAATTTTGCAAAAAGTTGCAGTTCGGAAAATATCATACTTTTCATGGGCATAATGCAACACTTTGGCTCGAAAAATTTTAAAATGTAATTTTCTCCGGCCCTATGCTACCGATGGGTATGAAATTTGGTATGTACGCTGAGAATAAAGGCTTGCATAGGAATCAAAAAGAAATTTTTCAAAAAGTTGCAGTTGGGAAAATATCAAAATATCATGGGCATAATGCAACACTTGGGCTCGAACAATTTTAAAATGTAATTTTCTCCGGCCCTATGCTACCGATGGGTATGAAATTTGGTATGTACGCTGAGAATAAAGGCCTGCATAGGAATCAAAAAGAAATTTTTCAAAAAGTTGCAGTTGGGAAAATATCAAAATATCATGGGCATAATGCAACACTTGGGCTCGAACAATTTTAAAATGTAATTTTCTCCAGCCCTATGCTACCTATTTGCCTTAAATTTGGTATATACGCTTACAATAGTGGTCTGCATAGGAATCAAAAAGAAATTTTGCAAAAAGTTGCATTTGTGAAAATATCATACTTTTCATGGGCATAATGCAACACTTTGGCTCGAAAAATTTTAAAATGTAATTTTCTCCGGCCCTATGCTACCGATGGGTATGAAATTTGGTATGTACGCTGAGAATAAAGGCTTGCATAGGAATCAAAAAGAAATTTTTCATAAAGTTGCAGTTGGGAAAATATCATACTTTTCATGGGCATAATGCAACACTTGGGCTCGAACAATTTTAAAATGTAATTTTCTCCGGCCCTATGCTACCGATAGGTTTAAAATTTGGTATGTACGCTAACAATAGTGGCCTGCATAGGAATCAAAAAGAAATTTTGCAAAAAAATGCAGTTGGGAAAATATCATACTTTTCATGGGCATAATGCAACACCTGGGCTCGAACAATTTTAAAATGTAATTTTCTCCAGCCCTATGCTACCGATTTGCCTGAAATTTAGTATATACGCTTACAATAGTGGCCTGCATATGAATCAAAAAGAAATTTTGCAAAAAGTTGCATTTGGGAAAATATCATACTTTTCATGGGCATAATGCAACACTTGGGCTCGAACAATTTTAAAATGTAATTTTCTCCAGCCCTATGCTGCCGATTTGCCTGAAATTTGGTATGTACGCTAAGAATAGTGGCCTGCATAGGAATCAAAAAGAAATTTTGCAAAAAGTTGCATTTGGGAAAATATCATACTTTTCATGGGCATAATGCAACACTTGGGCTCGAACAATTTTAAAATGTAATTTTCTCCAGCCCTATGCTACCGATTTGCCTGAAATTAAGTATGTACGCTTACAATAGTGGCCTGCATAGGAATCAAAAATAAATTTTGCAAAAAGTTGCAGTTGGGAAAATATCATACTTTTCATGGGCATAATGCAACACTTGGGCTCGAACAATTTTAAAATGTAATTTTCTCCAGCCCTATGCTACCGATTTGCCTTAAATTTGGTATATACGCTTACAATAGTGGCCTGCACAGGAATCAAAAATAAATTTTGCAAAAAGTTGCAGTTCGGAAAATATCATACTTTTCATGGGCATAATGCAACACTTTGGCTCGAAAAATTTTAAAATGTAATTTTCTCCGGCCCTATGCTACCGATGGGTATGAAATTTGGTATGTACGCTGAGAATAAAGGCTTGCATAGGAATCAAAAAGAAATTTTTCAAAAAGTTGCAGTTGCGAAAATATCAAAATATCATGGGCATAATGCAACACTTGGGCTCGAACAATTTTAAAATGTAATTTTCTCCGGCCCTATGCTACCGATGGGTATGAAATTTGGTATGTACGCTGAGAATAAAGGCCTGCATAGGAATCAAAAAGAAGTTTTTCAAAAAGTTGCAGTTGGGAAAATATCATACTTTTCATGGGCATAATGCAACACTTGGGCTCGAACAATTTTAAAATGTAATTTTCTCCAGCCCTATGCTACTGATTTGCCTGAAATTTGGTATGTACGCTAAGAATAGTGGCCTGCATAGGAATCAAAAAGAAATTTTGCAAAAAGTTGCATTTGGGAAAATATCATACTTTTCATGGGCATAATGCAACACTTGGGCTCGAACAATTTTAAAATGTAATTTTCTCCAGCCCTATGCTACCTATTTGCCTTAAATTTGGTATATACGCTTACAATAGTGGCCTGCATAGGAATCAAAAAGAAATTTTGCAAAAAGTTGCATTTGTGAAAATATCATACTTTTCATGGGCATAATGCAACACTTGGGCTCGAACAATTTTAAAATGTAATTTTCTCCAGTCCTATGCTACCGATTTGCCTGAAATTTAGTATGTACGCTAACAATAGTGGCCTGCATAGGAATCAAAAATAAATTTTTCAAAAAGTTGCAGTTGGGAAAATATCATACTTTTCATGGGCATAATGCAACACTTGGGCTCGAACAATTTTAAAATGTAATTTTCTCCAGCCCTATGCTACCGATTTGCCTTAAATTTGGTATATACGCTTACAATAGTGGCCTGCATAGGAATCAAAAATAAATTTTGCAAAAAGTTGCAGTTCGGAAAATATCATACTTTTCATGGGCATAATGCAACACTTTGGCTCGAAAAATTTTAAAATGTAATTTTCTCCGGCCCTATGCTACCGATGGGTATGAAATTTGGTATGTACGCTGAGAATAAAGGCTTGCATAGGAATCAAAAAGAAATTTTTCAAAAAGTTGCAGTTGGGAAAATATCATACTTTTCATGGGCATAATGCAACACTTGGGCTCGAACAATTTTAAAATGTAATTTTCTCCGGCCCTATGCTACCGATGGGTTTAAAATTTGGTATGTACGCTTACAATAGTGGCCTGCATAGGAATCAAAAAGAAATTTTGCAAAAAAATGCAGTTGGGAAAATATCATACTTTTCATGGGCATAATGCAACACCTGGGCTCGAACAATTTTAAAATGTAATTTTCTCCAGCCCTATGCTACCGATTTGCCTGAAATTTTGTATGAACGCTGAGATTAGTTGCCCGCATAGGAATCAAAAAGAAATTTTGCAAAAAGTTGCATTTGTGAAAATATCATACTTTTCATGGGCATAATGCAACACTTGGGCTCGAACAATTTTAAAATGTAATTTTCTCCAGTCCTATGCTACCGATTTGCCTGAAATTTAGTATATACGCTTACAATAGTGGCCTGCATAGAAATCAAAAAGAAATTTTGCAAAAAGTTGCATTTGTGAAAATATCATACTTTTCATGGGCATAATGCAACACTTGGGCTCGAACAATTTTAAAATGTAATTTTCTCCAGTCCTATGCTACCGATTTGCCTGAAATTTAGTATGTACGCTAACAATAGTGGCCTGCATAGGAATCAAAAATAAATTTTTCAAAAAGTTGCAGTTGGGAAAATATCATACTTTTCATGGGCATAATGCAACACTTGGGCTCGAACAATTTTAAAATGTAATTTTCTCCAGCCCTATGCTACCGATTTGCCTTAAATTTGGTATATACGCTTACAATAGTGGCCTGCATAGGAATCAAAAATAAATTTTGCAAAAAGTTGCAGTTCGGAAAATATCATACTTTTCATGGGCATAATGCAACACTTTGGCTCGAAAAATTTTAAAATGTAATTTTCTCCGGCCCTATGCTACCGATGGGTATGAAATTTGGTATGTACGCTGAGAATAAAGGCTTGCATAGGAATCAAAAAGAAATTTTTCAAAAAGTTGCAGTTGGGAAAATATCATACTTTTCATGGGCATAATGCAACACTTGGGCTCGAACAATTTTAAAATGTAATTTTCTCCGGCCCTATGCTACCGATGGGTTTAAAATTTGGTATGTACGCTTACAATAGTGGCCTGCATAGGAATCAAAAAGAAATTTTGCAAAAAAATGCAGTTGGGAAAATATCATACTTTTCATGGGCATAATGCAACACCTGGGCTCGAACAATTTTAAAATGTAATTTTCTCCAGCCCTATGCTACCGATTTGCCTGAAATTTTGTATGAACGCTGAGATTAGTTGCCCGCATAGGAATCAAAAAGAAATTTTGCAAAAAGTTGCATTTGTGAAAATATCATACTTTTCATGGGCATAATGCAACACTTGGGCTCGAACAATTTTAAAATGTAATTTTCTCCAGTCCTATGCTACCGATTTGCCTGAAATTTAGTATATACGCTTACAATAGTGGCCTGCATAGAAATCAAAAAGAAATTTTGCAAAAAGTTGCATTTGGGAAAATATCATACTTTTCATGGGCATAATGCAACACTTGGGCTCGAACAATTTTAAAATGTAATTTTCTCCAGCCCTATGCTACCGATTTGCCTGAAATTTAGTATGTACGCTTACAATAGTGGCCTGCATAGGAATCAAAAATAAATTTTGCAAAACGTTGCAGTTGGGAAAATATCATACTTTTCATGGGCATAATGCAACACTTGGGCTCGAACAATTTTAAAATGTAATTTTCTCCAGCCCTATGCTACTGATTTGCCTGAAATTTGGTATGTACGCTAAGAATAGTGGCCTGCATAGGAATCAAAAAGAAATTTTGCAAAAAGTTGCATTTGGGAAAATATCATACTTTTCATGGGCATAATGCAACACTTGGGCTCGAACAATTTTAAAATGTAATTTTCTCCAGCCCTATGCTACCTATTTGCCTTAAATTTGGTATATACGCTTACAATAGTGGCCTGCATAGGAATCAAAAAGAAATTTTGCAAAAAGTTGCATTTGTGAAAATATCATACTTTTCATGGGCATAATGCAACACTTGGGCTCGAACAATTTTAAAATGTAATTTTCTCCAGTCCTATGCTACCGATTTGCCTGAAATTTAGTATGTACGCTAACAATAGTGGCCTGCATAGGAATCAAAAATAATTTTTTCAAAAAGTTGCAGTTGGGAAAATATCATACTTTTCATGGGCATAATGCAACACTTGGGCTCGAACAATTTTAAAATGTAATTTTCTCCAGCCCTATGCTACCGATTTGCCTTAAATTTGGTATATACGCTTACAATAGTGGCCTGCATAGGAATCAAAAATAAATTTTGCAAAAAGTTGCAGTTCGGAAAATATCATACTTTTCATGGGCATAATGCAACACTTTGGCTCGAAAAATTTTAAAATGTAATTTTCTCCGGCCCTATGCTACCGATGGGTATGAAATTTGGTATGTACGCTGAGAATAAAGGCTTGCATAGGAATCAAAAAGAAATTTTTCAAAAAGTTGCAGTTGGGAAAATATCATACTTTTCATGGGCATAATGCAACACTTGGGCTCGAACAATTTTAAAATGTAATTTTCTCCGGCCCTATGCTACCGATGGGTTTAAAATTTGGTATGTACGCTTACAATAGTGGCCTGCATAGGAATCAAAAAGAAATTTTGCAAAAAAATGCAGTTGGGAAAATATCATACTTTTCATGGGCATAATGCAACACCTGGGCTCGAACAATTTTAAAATGTAATTTTCTCCAGCCCTATGCTACCGATTTGCCTGAAATTTTGTATGAACGCTGAGATTAGTTGCCCGCATAGGAATCAAAAAGAAATTTTGCAAAAAGTTGCATTTGTGAAAATATCATACTTTTCATGGGCATAATGCAACACTTGGGCTCGAACAATTTTAAAATGTAATTTTCTCCAGTCCTATGCTACCGATTTGCCTGAAATTTAGTATATACGCTTACAATAGTGGCCTGCATAGGAATCAAAAAGAAATTTTGCAAAAAGTTGCATTTGGGAAAATATCATACTTTTCATGGGCATAATGCAACACTTGGGCTCGAACAATTTTAAAATGTAATTTTCTCCAGCCCTATGCTACCGATTTGCCTGAAATTTAGTATGTACGCTTACAATAGTGGCCTGCATAGGAATCAAAAATAAATTTTGCAAAACGTTGCAGTTGGGAAAATATCATACTTTTCATGGGCATAATGCAACACTTTGGCTCGAAAAATTTTAAAATGTAATTTTCTCCGGCCCTATGCTACCGATGGGTATGAAATTTGGTATGTACGCTGAGAATAAAGGCTTGCATAGGAATCAAAAAGAAATTTTTCAAAAAGTTGCAGTTGGGAAAATATCAAAATATCATGGGCATAATGCAACACTTGGGCTCGAACAATTTTAAAATGTAATTTTCTCCGGCCCTATGCTACCGATGGGTATGAAATTTGGTATGTACGCTGAGAATAAAGGCCTGCATAGGAATCAAAAAGAAATTTTTCAAAAAGTTGCAGTTGGGAAAATATCATACTTTTCATGGGCATAATGCAACACTTGGGCTCGAACAATTTTAAAATGTAATTTTCTCCAGCCCTATGCTACGGATTTGCCTGAAATTTGGTATGTACGCTAAGAATAGTGGCCTGCATAAAAATCAAAAAGAAATTTTGCAAAAAGTTGCATTTGGGAAAATATCATACTTTTCATGGGCATAATGCAACACTTGGGCTCGAACAATTTTAAAATGTAATTTTCTCCAGCCCTATGCTACCGATTTGCCTTAAATTTGGTATATACGCTGTCAATAGTGGCCTGCATAGGAATCAAAAAGAAATTTTGCAAAAAGTTGCATTTGTGAAAATATCATACTTTTCATGGGCATAATGCAACACTTGGGCTCGAACAATTTTAAAATGTAATTTTCTCCAGTCCTATGCTACCGATTTGCCTGAAATTTAGTATGTACGCTAAAAATAGTGGCCTGCATAGGAATCAAAAAGAAATTTTTCAAAAAGTTGCATTTGGGATAATATCATACTTTTCATGGGCATAATGCAACACCTGGGCTCGAACAATTTTAAAATGTAATTTTCTCCAGCCCTATGCTACCGATTTGCCTGAAGTTTGGTATGTGCGCTTACAATAGTGGCCTGCATAGGAATCAAAAAGAAATTTTGCAAAAAGTTGCATTTGGGAAAATATCATACTTTTCATGGGCATAATGCAACACTTGGGCTCGAACAATTTTAAAATGTAATTTTCTCCGGCCCTATGCTACCGATGGGTATGAAATTTGGTATGTACGCTGAGAATAGTGGCCTGCATAGGAATCAAAAAGAAATTTTTCAAAAAGTTGCAGTTGGGAAAATATCATAGTTTTCATGGGCATAATGCAACACTTGGGCTCGAACAATTTTAAAATGTAATTTTCTCCGGCCCTATGCTACAGATGGGTTTAAAATTTGGTATGTACGCTTACAATAGTGGCCTGCATAGGAATCAATAAGAAATTTTGCAAAAAAATGCAGTTGGGAAAATATCATACTTTTCATGGGCATAATGCAAAACCTGGGCTCGAACAATTTTAAAATGTAATTTTCTCCAGCCCTATGCTACCGATTTGCCTGAAGTTTGGTATGTACGCTAACAATAGTGGCCTGCATAGGAATCAAAAATAAATTTTGCAAAAAGTTGCAGTTCGGAAAATATCATACTTTTCATGGGCATAATGCAACACTTTGGCTCGAAAATTTTTAAAATGTAATTTTCTCCGGCCCTAGGCTACCGATGGGTATGAAATTTGGTATGTACGCTGAGAATAAAGGCTTGCATAGGAATCAAAAAGAAATTTTTCAAAAAGTTGCAGTTGGGAAAATATCATACTTTTCATGGGCATAATGCAACACTTGGGCTCGAACAATTTTAAAATGTAATTTTCTCCAGCCCTATGCTACTGATTTGCCTGAAATTTGGTATGTACGCTAAGAATAGTGTGGCCTGCATAGGAATCAAAAAGAAATTTTGCAAAAAGTTGCATTTGGGAAAATATCATACTTTTCATGGGCATAATGCAACACTTGGGCTCGAACAATTTTAAAATGTAATTTTCTCCAGCCCTATGCTACTGATTTGCCTGAAATTTGGTATGTACGCTAAGAATAGTGTGGCCTGCATAGGAATCAAAAAGAAATTTTGCAAAAAGTTGCATTTGGGAAAATATCATACTTTTCATGGGCATAATGCAACACTTGGGCTCGAACAATTTTAAAATGTAATTTTCTCCAGCCCTATGCTACCGATTTGCCTTAAATTTGGTATATACGCTTACAATAGTGGCCTGCATGGGAATCAAAAAGAAATTTTGCAAAAAGTTGCATTTGGGAAAATATCATACTTTTCATGGGCATAATGCAACACTTGGGCTCGAACAATTTTAAAATGTAATTTTCTCCAGTCCTATGCTACCGATTTGCCTGAAATTTAGTATATACGCTTACAATAGTGGCCTGCATAGGAATCAAAAAGAAATTTTGCAAAAAGTTGCATTTGGGAAAATATCATACTTTTCATGGGCATAATGCAACACTTGGGCTCGAACAATTTTAAAATGTAATTTTCTCCAGCCCTATGCTACCGATTTGCCTGAAATTTAGTATGTACGCTTACAATAGTGGCCTGCATAGGAATCAAAAATAAATTTTGCAAAACGTTGCAGTTGGGAAAATATCATACTTTTCATGGGCATAATGCAACACTTTGGCTCGAAAAATTTTAAAATGTAATTTTCTCCGGCCCTATGCTACCGATGGGTATGAAATTTGGTATGTACGCTGAGAATAAAGGCTTGCATAGGAATCAAAAAGAAATTTTTCAAAAAGTTGCAGTTGGGAAAATATCAAAATATCATGGGCATAATGCAACACTTGGGCTCGAACAATTTTAAAATGTAATTTTCTCCGGCCCTATGCTACCGATGGGTATGAAATTTGGTATGTACGCTGAGAATAAAGGCCTGCATAGGAATCAAAAAGAAATTTTTCAAAAAGTTGCAGTTGGGAAAATATCATACTTTTCATGGGCATAATGCAACACTTGGGCTCGAACAATTTTAAAATGTAATTTTCTCCAGCCCTATGCTACGGATTTGCCTGAAATTTGGTATGTACGCTAAGAATAGTGGCCTGCATAAAAATCAAAAAGAAATTTTGCAAAAAGTTGCATTTGGGAAAATATCATACTTTTCATGGGCATAATGCAACACTTGGGCTCGAACAATTTTAAAATGTAATTTTCTCCAGCCCTATGCTACCGATTTGCCTTAAATTTGGTATATACGCTGTCAATAGTGGCCTGCATAGGAATCAAAAAGAAATTTTGCAAAAAGTTGCATTTGTGAAAATATCATACTTTTCATGGGCATAATGCAACACTTGGGCTCGAACAATTTTAAAATGTAATTTTCTCCAGTCCTATGCTACCGATTTGCCTGAAATTTAGTATGTACGCTAAAAATAGTGGCCTGCATAGGAATCAAAAAGAAATTTTTCAAAAAGTTGCATTTGGGAAAATATCATACTTTTCATGGGCATAATGCAACACTTGGGCTCGAACAATTTTAAAATGTAATTTTCTCCGGCCCTATGCTACCGATGGGTATGAAATTTGGTATGTACGCTGAGAATAGTGGCCTGCATAGGAATCAAAAAGAAATTTTTCAAAAAGTTGCAGTTGGGAAAATATCATAGTTTTCATGGGCATAATGCAACACTTGGGCTCGAACAATTTTAAAATGTAATTTTCTCCGGCCCTATGCTACAGATGGGTTTAAAATTTGGTATGTACGCTTACAATAGTGGCCTGCATAGGAATCAATAAGAAATTTTGCAAAAAAATGCAGTTGGGAAAATATCATACTTTTCATGGGCATAATGCAAAACCTGGGCTCGAACAATTTTAAAATGTAATTTTCTCCAGCCCTATGCTACCGATTTGCCTGAAGTTTGGTATGTACGCTAACAATAGTGGCCTGCATAGGAATCAAAAATAAATTTTGCAAAAAGTTGCAGTTCGGAAAATATCATACTTTTCATGGGCATAATGCAACACTTTGGCTCGAAAATTTTTAAAATGTAATTTTCTCCGGCCCTAGGCTACCGATGGGTATGAAATTTGGTATGTACGCTGAGAATAAAGGCTTGCATAGGAATCAAAAAGAAATTTTTCAAAAAGTTGCAGTTGGGAAAATATCATACTTTTCATGGGCATAATGCAACACTTGGGCTCGAACAATTTTAAAATGTAATTTTCTCCAGCCCTATGCTACTGATTTGCCTGAAATTTGGTATGTACGCTAAGAATAGTGTGGCCTGCATAGGAATCAAAAAGAAATTTTGCAAAAAGTTGCATTTGGGAAAATATCATACTTTTCATGGGCATAATGCAACACTTGGGCTCGAACAATTTTAAAATGTAATTTTCTCCAGCCCTATGCTACTGATTTGCCTGAAATTTGGTATGTACGCTAAGAATAGTGTGGCCTGCATAGGAATCAAAAAGAAATTTTGCAAAAAGTTGCATTTGGGAAAATATCATACTTTTCATGGGCATAATGCAACACTTGGGCTCGAACAATTTTAAAATGTAATTTTCTCCAGCCCTATGCTACCGATTTGCCTTAAATTTGGTATATACGCTTACAATAGTGGCCTGCATGGGAATCAAAAAGAAATTTTGCAAAAAGTTGCATTTGGGAAAATATCATACTTTTCATGGGCATAATGCAACACTTGGGCTCGAACAATTTTAAAATGTAATTTTCTCAAGCCCTATGCTACCGATTTGCCTGAAGTTTGGTATGTACGCTAACAATAGTGGCCTGCATAGGAATCAAAAATAAATTTTGCAAAAAGTTGCAGTTCGGAAAATATCATACTTTTCATGGGCATAATGCAACACTTTGGCTCGAAAATTTTTAAAATGTAATTTTCTCCGGCCCTAGGCTACCGATGGGTATGAAATTTGGTATGTACGCTGAGAATAAAGGCTTGCATAGGAATCAAAAAGAAATTTTTCAAAAAGTTGCAGTTGGGAAAATATCATACTTTTCATGGGCATAATGCAACACTTGGGCTCGAACAATTTTAAAATGTAATTTTCTCCAGCCCTATGCTACTGATTTGCCTGAAATTTGGTATGTACGCTAAGAATAGTGTGGCCTGCATAGGAATCAAAAAGAAATTTTGCAAAAAGTTGCATTTGGGAAAATATCATACTTTTCATGGGCATAATGCAACACTTGGGCTCGAACAATTTTAAAATGTAATTTTCTCCAGCCCTATGCTACTGATTTGCCTGAAATTTGGTATGTACGCTAAGAATAGTGTGGCCTGCATAGGAATCAAAAAGAAATTTTGCAAAAAGTTGCATTTGGGAAAATATCATACTTTTCATGGGCATAATGCAACACTTGGGCTCGAACAATTTTAAAATGTAATTTTCTCCAGCCCTATGCTACCGATTTGCCTTAAATTTGGTATATACGCTTACAATAGTGGCCTGCATGGGAATCAAAAAGAAATTTTGCAAAAAGTTGCATTTGGGAAAATATCATACTTTTCATGGGCATAATGCAACACTTGGGCTCGAACAATTTTAAAATGTAATTTTCTCAAGCCCTATGCTACCGATTTGCCTGAAGTTTGGTATGTACGCTTACAATAGTGGCCTGCATAGGAATCAAAAAGAAATTTTGCAAAAAGTTGCAGTTGGAAAAATATCATACTTTTCATGGGCATAATGCAACACTTGGGCTCGAACAATTTTAAAATGTAATTTTCTCCGGCCCTATGCTACCGATGGGTATGAAATTTGGTATGTACGCTGAGAATAAAGGCCTGCATAGGAATCAAAAAGAAATTTTTCAAAAAGTTGCAGTTGGGAAAATATCATACTTTTCATGGGCATAATGCAACACTTGGGCTCGAACAATTTTAAAATGTAATTTTCTCCGGCCCTATGCCACCGATGGGTATGAAATTTGGTATGTACGCTGAGAATAAAGGCTTGCATAGGAATCAAAAAGAAATTTTTCAAAAAGTTGCAGTTGGGAAAATATCATACTTTTCATGGGCATAATGCAACACTTGGGCTCGAACAATTTTAAAATGTAATTTTCTCAAGCCCTATGCTACCGATTTGCCTGAAGTTTGGTATGTACGCTTACAATAGTGGCCTGCATAGGAATCAAAAAGAAATTTTGCAAAAAGTTGCAGTTGGGAAAATATCATACTTTTCATGGGCATAATGCAACACTTGGGCTCGAACAATTTTAAAATGTAATTTTCTCCGGCCCTATGCCACCGATGGGTATGAAATTTTGTATGTACGCTGAGAATAGTGGCCTGCATAGGAATCAAAAAGAAATTTTTCAAAAAGTTGCAGTTGGGAAAATATCATACTTTTCATGGGCATAATGCAACACTTGGGCTCGAACAATTTTAAAATGTAATTTTCTCCAGCCCTATGCTACTGATTTGCCTGAAATTTGGTATGTACGCTAAGAATAGTGTGGCCTGCATAGGAATCAAAAAGAAATTTTGCAAAAAGTTGCATTTGGGAAAATATCATACTTTTCATGGGCATAATGCAACACTTGGGTTCGAACAATTTTAAAATGTAATTTTCTCCAGCCCTATGCTACCGATTTGCCTGAAATTTAGTATGTACGCTTACAATAGTGGCCTGCATAGGAATCAAAAATAAATTTTGCAAAAAGTTGCAGTTGGGAAAATATCATACTTTTCATGGGCATAATGCAACACTTGGGCTCGAACAATTTTAAAATGTAATTTTCTCCAGCCCTATGCTACCGATTTGCCTTAAATTTGGTATATACGCTTACAATAGTGGCCTGCATGGGAATCAAAAAGAAATTTTGCAAAAAGTTGCATTTGGGAAAATATCATACTTTTCATGGGCATAATGCAACACTTGGGCTCGAACAATTTTAAAATGTAATTTTCTCAAGCCCTATGCTACCGATTTGCCTGAAGTTTGGTATGTACGCTTACAATAGTGGCCTGCATAGGAATCAAAAAGAAATTTTGCAAAAAGTTGCAGTTGGGAAAATATCATACTTTTCATGGGCATAATGCAACACTTGGGCTCGAACAATTTTAAAATGTAATTTTCTCCGGCCCTATGCTACCGATGGGTATGAAATTTGGTATGTACGCTGAGAATAAAGGCCTGCATAGGAATCAAAAAGAAATTTTTCAAAAAGTTGCAGTTGGGAAAATATCATACTTTTCATGGGCATAATGCAACACTTGGGCTCGAACAATTTTAAAATGTAATTTTCTCCGGCCCTATGCCACCGATGGGTATGAAATTTGGTATGTACGCTGAGAATAAAGGCTTGCATAGGAATCAAAAAGAAATTTTTCAAAAAGTTGCAGTTGGGAAAATATCATACTTTTCATGGGCATAATGCAACACTTGGGCTCGAACAATTTTAAAATGTAATTTTCTCAAGCCCTATGCTACCGATTTGCCTGAAGTTTGGTATGTACGCTTACAATAGTGGCCTGCATAGGAATCAAAAAGAAATTTTGCAAAAAGTTGCAGTTGGGAAAATATCATACTTTTCATGGGCATAATGCAACACTTGGGCTCGAACAATTTTAAAATGTAATTTTCTCCGGCCCTATGCTACCGATGGGTATGAAATTTGGTATGTACGCTGAGAATAAAGGCCTGCATAGGAATCAAAAAGAAATTTTTCAAAAAGTTGCAGTTGGGAAAATATCATACTTTTCATGGGCATAATGCAACACTTGGGCTCGAACAATTTTAAAATGTAATTTTCTCCAGCCCTATGCTACTGATTTGCCTGAAATTTGGTATGTACGCTAAGAATAGTGTGGCCTGCATAGGAATCAAAAAGAAATTTTGCAAAAAGTTGCATTTGGGAAAATATCATACTTTTCATGGGCATAATGCAACACTTGGGCTCGAACAATTTTAAAATGTAATTTTCTCCAGCCCTATGCTACCGATTTGCCTTAAATTTGGTATATACGCTTACAATAGTGGCCTGCATAGGAATCAAAAAGAAATTTTGCAAAAAGTTGCATTTGGGAAAATATCATACTTTTCATGGGCATAATGCAACACTTGGGCTCGAACAATTTTAAAATGTAATTTTCTCCAGCCCTATGCTACCGATTTGCCTGAAATTTAGTATGTACGCTTACAATAGTGGCCTGCATAGGAATCAAAAATAAATTTTGCAAAAAGTTGCAGTTGGGAAAATATCATACTTTTCATGGGCATAATGCAACACTTGGGCTCGAACAATTTTAAAATGTAATTTTCTCCGGCCCTATGCCACCGATGGGTATGAAATTTTGTATGTACGCTGAGAATAGTGGCCTGCATAGGAATCAAAAAGAAATTTTTCAAAAAGTTGCATTTGGGATAATATCATACTTTTCATGGGCATAATGCAACACCTGGGCTCGAACAATTTTAAAATGTAATTTTCTCCAGCCCTATGCTACCGATTTGCCTGAAGTTTGGTATGTGCGCTTACAATAGTGGCCTGCATAGGAATCAAAAAGAAATTTTTCAAAAAGTTGCAGTTGGGAAAATATCATACTTTTCATGGGCATAATGCAACACTTGGGCTCGAACAATTTTAAAATGTAATTTTCTCCAGCCCTATGCTACTGATTTGCCTGAAATTTGGTATGTACGCTAAGAATAGTGTGGCCTGCATAGGAATCAAAAAGAAATTTTGCAAAAAGTTGCATTTGGGAAAATATCATACTTTTCATGGGCATAATGCAACACTTGGGTTCGAACAATTTTAAAATGTAATTTTCTCCAGCCCTATGCTACCGATTTGCCTGAAATTTAGTATGTACGCTTACAATAGTGGCCTGCATAGGAATCAAAAATAAATTTTGCAAAAAGTTGCAGTTGGGAAAATATCATACTTTTCATGGGCATAATGCAACACTTGGGCTCGAACAATTTTAAAATGTAATTTTCTCCAGCCCTATGCTACCGATTTGCCTTAAATTTGGTATATACGCTTACAATAGTGGCCTGCATAGGAATCAAAAAGAAATTTTGCAAAAAGTTGCATTTGGGAATATATCATACTTTTCATGGGCATAATGCAACACTTGGGCTCGAACAATTTTAAAATGTAATTTTCTCCAGCCCTATGCTACCGATTTGCCTGAAGTTTGGTATGTACGCTAACAATAGTGGCCTGCATAGGAATCAAAAAGAAATTTTGCAAAAAGTTGCATTTGGGAAAATATCATACTTTTCATGGGCATAATGCAACACTTGGGCTCGAACAATTTTAAAATGTAATTTTCTCCGGCCCTATGCTACCGATGGGTATGAAATTTGGTATGTACGCTGAGAATAAAGGCCTGCATAGGAATCAAAAAGAAATTTTTCAAAAAGTTGCAGTTGGGAAAATATCATACTTTTCATGGGCATAATGCAACACTTGGGCTCGAACAATTTTAAAATGTAATTTTCTCCAGCCCTATGCTACCGATTTGCCTTAAATTTGGTATATACGCTTACAATAGTGGCCTGCATAGGAATCAAAAAGAAATTTTGCAAAAAGTTGCATTTGGGAATATATCATACTTTTCATGGGCATAATGCAACACTTGGGCTCGAACAATTTTAAAATGTAATTTTCTCCGGCCCTATGCTACCGATGGGTATGAAATTTGGTATGTACGCTGAGAATAAAGGCCTGCATAGGAATCAAAAAGAAATTTTGCAAAAAGTTGCATTTGGGAAAATATCATACTTTTCATGGGCATAATGCAACACTTGGGCTCGAACAATTTTAAAATGTAATTTTCTCCGGCCCTATGCTACCAATGGGTATGAAATTTCGTATGTACGCTGAGAATAAAGGCCTGCATAGGAATCAAAAAGAAATTTTTCAAAAAGTTGCAGTTGGGAAAATATCATACTTTTCATGGGCATAATGCAACACTTGGGCTCGAACAATTTTAAAATGTAATTTTCTCCAGCCCTATGCTACCGATTTGCCTGAAATTTGGTATGTACGCTAAGAATAGTGGCCTGCATAGGAATCAAAAAGAAATTTTGCAAAAAGTTGCAGTTGGGAAAATATCATACTTTTCATGGGCATAATGCAACACTTGGGCTCGAACAATTTTAAAATGTAATTTTCTCCAGCCCTATGCTACCGATTTGCCTTAAATTTGGTATATACGCTTACAATAGTGGCCTGCATAGGAATCAAAAAGAAATTTTGCAAAAAGTTGCATTTGGGAATATATCATACTTTTCATGGGCATAATGCAACACTTGGGCTCGAACAATTTTAAAATGTAATTTTCTCCGGCCCTATGCTACCGATTTGCCTGAAATTTAGTATGTACGCTTACAATAGTGGCCTGCATAGGAATCAAAAATAAATTGTGCAAAAAGTTGCAGTTGGGAAAATATCATACTTTTCATGGGCATAATGCAACACTTGGGCTCGAACAATTTTAAAATGTAATTTTCTCCGGCCCTATGCTACCGATGGGTATGAAATTTGGTATGTACGCTGAGAATAGTGGCCTGCATAGGAATCAAAAAGAAATTTTGCAAAAAGTTGCATTTGGGAAAATATCATTCTTTTCATGGGCATAATGCAACACTTGGGCTCGAACAATTTTAAAATGTAATTTTCTCCAGCCCTATGCTACCGATTTGCCTGAAATTTAGTATGTACGCTTACAATAGTGGCCTGCATAGGAATCAAAAATAAATTTTGCAAAAAGTTGCAGTTGGGAAAATATCATACTTTTCATGGGCATAATGCAACACTTGGGCTCGAACAATTTTAAAATGTAATTTTCTCCGGCCCTATGCTACCGATGGGTATGAAATTTGGTATGTACGCTGAGAATAGTGGCCTGCATAGGAATCAAAAAGAAATTTTTCAAAAAGTTGCAGTTGGGAAAATATCATACTTTTCATGGGCATAATGCAACACTTGGGCTCGAACAATTTTAAAATGTTATTTTCTCCGGCCCTATGCTACAGATGGGTTTAAAATTTGGTATGTACGCTTACAATAGTGGCCTGCATAGGAATCAAAAAGAAATTTTGCAAAAAAATGCAGTTGGGAAAATATCATACTTTTCATGGGCATAATGCAACACCTGGGCTCGAACAATTTTAAAATGTAATATTCTCCAGCCCTATGCTACCGATTTGCCTGAATTTTTGTATGTACGCTGAGATTAGTTGCCCGCATAGGAATCAAAAAGAAATTTTGCAAAAAGTTGCATTTGGGAAAATATCATACTTTTCATGGGCATAATGCAACACTTGGGCTCGAACAATTTTAAAATGTAATTTTCTCCGGCCCTATGCCACCGATGGGTATGAAATTTTGTATGTACGCTGAGAATAGTGGCCTGCATAGAAATAAAAAAGAAATTTTGCAAAAAGTTGCATTTGGGATAATATCATACTTTTCATGGGCATAATGCAACACCTGGGCTCGAACAATTTTAAAATGTAATATTCTCCAGCCCTATGCTACCGATTTGCCTGAATTTTTGTATGTACGCTGAGATTAGTTGCCCGCATAGGAATCAAAAAGAAATTTTGCAAAAAGTTGCATTTGGGAAAATATCATACTTTTCATGGGCATAATGCAACACTTGGGCTCGAACAATTTTAAAATGTAATTTTCTCCGGCCCTATGCCACCGATGGGTATGAAATTTTGTATGTACGCTGAGAATAGTGGCCTGCATAGAAATAAAAAAGAAATTTTGCAAAAAGTTGCATTTGGGATAATATCATACTTTTCATGGGCATAATGCAACACTTGGGCTCGAACAATTTTAAAATGTAATTTTCTCCGGCCCTATGCCACCGATGGGTATGAAATTTTGTATGTACGCTGAGAATAGTGGCCTGCATAGAAATAAAAAAGAAATTTTGCAAAAAGTTGCATTTGGGATAATATCATACTTTTCATGGGCATAATGCAACACTTGGGCTCGAACAATTTTAAAATGTAATTTTCTCCGGCCCTATGCCACCGATGGGTATGAAATTTTGTATGTACGCTGAGAATAGTGGCCTGCATAGAAATAAAAAAGAAATTTTGCAAAAAATTGCATTTGGGAAAATATCATACTTTTCATGGGCATAATGCAACACTTGGGTTCGAATAATTTTAAAATGTAATTTTCTCCAGCCCTATGCTACCGATTTGCCTGAATTTTTGTATGTACGCTGAGATTAGTTGCCCGCATAGGAATCAAAAAGAAATTTTGCAAAAAGTTGCATTTGGGAAAATATCATACTTTTCATGGGCATAATGCAACACTTGGGCTCGAACAAATTTAAAATGTAATTTTCTCCGGCCCTATGCCACCGATGGGTATGAAATTTTGTATGTACGCTGAGAATAGTGGCCTGCATAGAAATAAAAAAGAAATTTTGCAAAAAGTTGCATTTGGGATAATATCATACTTTTCATGGGCATAATGCAACACTTGGGCTCGAACAATTTTAAAATGTAATTTTCTCCGGCCCTATGCCACCGATGGGTATGAAATTTTGTATGTACGCTGAGAATAGTGGCCTGCATAGAAATAAAAAAGAAATTTTGCAAAAAATTGCATTTGGGAAAATATCATACTTTTCATGGGCATAATGCAACACTTGGGTTCGAACAATTTTAAAATGTAATTTTCTCCAGCCCTATGCTACCGATTTGCCTGAAATTTCGTATGTACGCTAACAATAGTGGCCTGCATAGAAATCAAAGATAAATTTGGCAAAAAGTTGCAGTTGGGAAAATATCATACTTTTCATGGGCATAATGCAACACTTGGCCTCGAACAATTTTAAAATGTAATTTTCTCCAGCCCTATGCTACCGATTTGCCTTAAATTTGGTATATACGCTTACAATAGTGGCCTGCATAGGAATCAAAAAGAAATTTTGCAAAAAGTTGCATTTGGGAATATATCATACTTTTCATGGGCATAATGCAACACGTGGGCTCGAACAATTTTAAAATGTAATTTTCTCCGGCCCTATGCTACCGATTTGCCTGAAATTTAGTATGTACGCTTACAATAGTGGCCTGCATAGGAATCAAAAATAAATTTTGCAAAAAGTTGCAGTTGGGAAAATATCATACTTTTCATGGGCATAATGCAACACTTGGGCTCGAACAATTTTAAAATGTAATTTTCTCCGGCCCTATGCTACCAATGGGTATGAAATTTGGTATGTACGCTGAGAATAGTGGCCTGCATAGGAATCAAAAAGAAATTTTTCAAAAAGTTGCAGTTGGGAAAATATCATACTTTTCATGGGCATAATGCAACACTTGGGCTCGAACAATTTTAAAATGTAATTTTCTCCAGCCCTATGCCACCGATTTGCCTGAAATTTGGTATGTACGCTAAGAATAGTGGCCTGCATAGGAATCAAAAAGAAATTTTGCAAAAAATTGCATTTGGGAAAATATCATACTTTTCATGGGCATAATGCAACACTTGGGCTCGAACAATTTTAAAATGTAATTTTCTCCAGCCCTATGCTACCGATTTGCCTGAAATTTAGTATGTTCCCTTACAATAGTGGCCTGCATAGGAATCAAAAATAAATTTTGCAAAAAGTTGCAGTTGGGAAAATATCATACTTTTCATGGGCATAATGCAACACTTGGGCTCGAACAATTTTAAAATGTAATTTTCTCCGGCCCTATGCTACCAATGGGTATGAAATTTGGTATGTACGCTGAGAATAGTGGCCTGCATAGGAATCAAAAAGAATTTTTTCAAAAAGTTGCAGTTGGGAAAATATCATACTTTTCATGGGCTCGAACAATTTTAAAATGTAATTTTCTCCGGCCCTGTGCTACCTGCATGTGGTTTTCTCCGGCCCTTAGCCACCGATGTGACCGAAATTTGGAATCTACACTGATAATAGTGGCTTGCATAGGAATCAAAAAGAAATTGTGCAAAAAGGTGCAGTTGGGAAAATATCATACTTTTCATGGGCATAATGCAACACTTGGGCTCGAACAATTTTAAAATGTAATTTTCTCCAGCCCTATGCTACCGATTTGCCTTAAATATGGTATATACGCTTACAATAGTGGCCTGCATAGGAATCAAAAAGAAATTTTGCAAAAAGTTGCATTTGGGAATATATCATACTTTTCATGGGCATAATGCAACACTTGGGCTCGAACAATTTTAAAATGAATTTTTCTCCGGCCCTATGCTACCAATGGGTATGAAATTTGGTATGTACGCTGAGAATAGTGGCCTGCATAGGAATCAAAAAGAATTTTTTCAAAAAGTTGCAGTTGGGAAAATATCATACTTTTCATGGGCTCGAACAATTTTAAAATGTAATTTTCTCCGGCCCTGTGCTACCTGCATGTGGTTTTCTCCGGCCCTTAGCCACCGATGTGACCGAAATTTGGAATCTACACTGATAATAGTGGCTTGCATAGGAATCAAAAAGAAATTGTGCAAAAAGGTGCAGTTGGGAAAATATCATACTTTTCATGGGCATAATGCAACACTTGGGCTCGAACAATTTTAAAATGTAATTTTCTCCGACCCTATGCTACCAATGGGTATGAAATTTGGTATGTACGCTGAGAATAGTGGCCTGCATAGGAATCAAAAAGAATTTTTTCAAAAAGTTGCAGTTGGGAAAATATCATACTTTTCATGGGCATAATGCAACACTTGGGCTCGAACAATTTTAAAATGTAATTTTCTCCGGCCCTATGCTACAGATGGGTTTAAAATTTGGTATGTACGCTTACAATAGTGGCCTGCATAGGAATCAAAAAGAAATTTTGCAAAAAAATGCAGTTGGGAAAATATCATACTTTTCATGGGCATAATGCAACACCTGGGCTCGAACAATTTTAAAATGTAATTTTCTCCAGCCCTATGCTACCGATTTGCCTGAAATTTTGTATGTACGCTGAGATTAGTTGCCCGCATAGGGATCAAAAAGAAATTTTGCAAAAAGTTGCATTTGGGAAAATATCATACTTTTCATGGGCATAATGCAACACTTGGGCTCGAACAATTTTAAAATGTAATTTTCTCCGGCCCTATGCCACCGATGGGTATGAAATTTTGTATGTACGCTGAAAATAGTGGCCTGCATAGAAATAAAAAAGAAATTTTGCAAAAAGTTGCATTTGGGATAATATCATACTTTTCGTGGGCATAATGCAACACTTGGAGTCGAACAATTTTAAAATGTAATTTTCTCCGGCCCTATGCCACCGATGGGTATGAAATTTTGTATGTACGCTGAGAATAGTGGCCTGCATAGAAATAAAAAAGATATTTTGCAAAAAGTTGCATTTGGGATAATATCATACTTTTCATGGGCATAATGCAACACTTGGGCTCGAACAATTTTAAAATGTAATTTTCTCCGGCCCTGTGCTACCTGCATGTGGTTTTCTCCGGCCCTTAGCCACCGATGTGACCGAAATTTGGAATCTACACTGATAATAGTGGCTTGCATAGGAATCAAAAAGAAATTGTGCAAAAAGTTGCAGTTGGGAAAATATCATACTTTTCATGGGCATAATGCAACACTTGGGCTCGAACAATTTTAAAATGTAATTTTCTCCGGCCCTATGCTACCGATGGGTATGAAATTTGGTATGTACGCTGAGAATAGTGGCCTGCATAGGAATCAAAAAGAAATTTTGCAAAAAGTTGCATTTGGGATAATATCATACTTTTCATGGGCATAATGCAACACTTGGGCTCGAACAATTTTAAAATGTAATTTTCTCATGCCCTGTGCTACCTGCATGTGGTTTTCTCCGGCCCTTAGCCACCGATGTGACCGAAATTTGGAATCTACACTGATAATAGTGGCTTGCATAGGAATCAAAAAGAAATTTTGCAAAAAGTTGCATTTTGGAAAATTTCGTACTTTTCATGGGCATAATGCAACACTTGGGCTCGAACAATTTTAAAATGTAATTTTCTCCAGCCCTATGCTACCGATTTGCCTGAATTTTTGTATGTACGCTGAGATTAGTTGCCCGCATAGGAATCAAAAAGAAATTTTGCAAAAAGTTGCATTTGGGAAAATATCATACTTTTCATGGGCATAATGCAACACTTGGGCTCGAACAATTTTAAAATGTAATTTTCTCCGGCCCTATGCCACCGATGGGTATGAAATTTTGTATGTACGCTGAGAATAGTGGCCTGCATAGAAATAAAAAAGAAATTTTGCAAAAAGTTGCATTTGGGATAATATCATACTTTTCATGGGCATAATGCAACACTTGGGCTCGAACAATTTTAAAATGTAATTTTCTCCGGCCCTGTGCTACCTGCATGTGGTTTTCTCCGGCCCTTAGCCACCGATGTGACTGAAATTTGGAATCTACACTGATAATACTGGCTTGCATAGGAATCAAAAAGAAACTTTGCAAAAAGTTGCATTTTGGAAAATTTCGTACTTTTCATGGGCATAATGTTTGACTTGGGCTCGAACACTTTTAAAATGTGGTTTTCTCCGGCCCTTAGCCACCGATGTGACTGAAATTTGGAATCTACACTGATAATAGTGGCTTGCATAGAGGAATCAAGAAGAAATTTTGCAAAAAGTTGCATTTTGGAAAATTTCGTACTTTTCATGGGCATAATGTTTGACTTGGGCTCGAACACTTTTAAAATGTGGTTTTCTCCGGCCCTTAGCCACCGATGTGACTGAAATTTGGAATCTACGCTAATCTAATCTAATTGGTATATACGCTAACAATAGTGGCCTGCATAGGAATCAAAAAGAAATTTTGCAAAAAGTTGCATTTGGGAAAATATCATATTGGCATAATGCAACACTTGGGCTCGAACAATTTTAAAATGTAATTTTCTCCGGCCCTATGCCACCGATGGGTATGAAATTTTGAATGTACGCTTACAATAGTGGCCTGCATAGGAATCAAAAAGAAATTTTGCAAAAAGTTGCATTTGGGAAAATATCATACTTTTCATGGGCATAATGCAACACTTGGGCTCGAACAATTTTAAAATGTAATTTTCTCCGGCCCTATGCCACCGATGGGTATGAAATTTTGTATGTACGCTGAGAATAGTGGCCTGCATAGAAATAAAAAAGAAATTTTGCAAAAAGTTGCATTTGGGATAATATCATACTTTTAATGGGCATAATGCAACACTTGGGCTCGAACAATTTTAAAATGTAATTTTCTCCGGCCCTGTGCTACCTGCATGTGGTTTTCTCCGGCCCTTAGCCACCGATGTGATTGAAATTTGGAATCTACACTGATAATAGTGGCTTGCATAGGAATCAAAAAGAAATTTTGCAAAAAGTTGCATTTTGGAAAATTTCGTACTTTTCATGGGCATAATGTTTGACTTGGGTTCGAACACTTTTAAAATGTGGTTTTCTCCGGCCCTAAGCCATTGATGTGACTGAAATTTTGGATCTACGCTGATAATAGTGGCCTGCATAGGAATCAAAAAGAAAATTTGCAAAAAGTTGCATTTTGGAAAATTTCGTACTTTTCATGGGCATAATGTTTGACTTGGGCTCGAACACTTTTAAAATGTGGTTTTCTCCGGCCCTTAGCCACCGATGTGACTGAAATTTGGAATCTACACTGATAATAGTGGCTTGCATAGGAATCAAGAAGAAATTTTGCAAAAAGTTGCATTTTGGAAAATTTCGTACTTTTCGTGGGCATAATGTTTGACTTGGGCTCGAACAATTTTAAAATGTAATTTTCTCCGGCCCTATGCTACAGATGGGTTTAAAATTTGGTATGTACGCTTACAATAGTGGCCTGCATAGGAATCAAAAAGAAATTTTGCAAAAAAATGCAGTTGGGAAAATATCATATTTTCATGGGCATAATGCAACACCTGGGCTCGAACAATTTTAAAATGTAATTTTCTCCAGCCCTATGCTACCGATTTGCCTTAAATTTGGTAAATACGCTTACAATAGTGGCCTGCATAGGAATCAAAAAGAAATTTTGCAAAAAGTTGCATTTGGGAAAATATCATACTTTTCATGGGCATAATGCAACACTTGGGCTCGAACAATTTTAAAATGTAATTTTCTCCAGCCCTATGCTACCGATTTGCCTTAAATTTGGTATATACGCTTACAATAGTGGCCTGCATAGGAATCAAGAAGAAATTTTGCAAAAAGTTGCATTTTGGAAAATTTCGTACTTTTCATGGGCATAATGTTTGACTTGGGCTCGAACACTTTTAAAATGTGGTTTTCTCCGGCCCTTAGCCACCGATGTGACTGAAATTTGGAATCTACGCTAATCTAATCTAATTGGTATATACGCTAACAATAGTGGCCTGCATAGGAATCAAAAAGAAATTTTGCAAAAAGTTGCATTTGGGAAAATATCATATTGGCATAATGCAACACTTGGGCTCGAACAATTTTAAAATGTAATTTTCTCCGGCCCTATGCCACCGATGGGTATGAAATTTTGTATGTACGCTTACAATAGTGGCCTGCATAGGAATCAAAAAGAAATTTTGCAAAAAGTTGCATTTGGGAAAATATCATACTTTTCATGGGCATAATGCAACACTTGGGCTCGAACAATTTTAAAATGTAATTTTCTCCGGCCCTATGCTACCGATGGGTATGAAATTTGGTATGTACGCTGAGAATAAAGGCCTAAAAAGGAATCAAAAAGAAATTTTTCAAATAGTTGCATTTGGGATAATATCATACTTTTCATGGGCATAATGCAACACTTGGGCTCGAACAATTTTAAAATGTAATTTTCTCCGGCCCTATGCCACCGATGGGTATGAAATTTGGTATGTACGCTGAGAATAAAGGCCTGCATAGGAATCAAAAAGAAATTTTTCAAAAAGTTGTATTTGGGATAATATCATACTTTTGGGCATAATGCAACACTTATGCCACCGATTTGCCTGAAATTTTGTATGTACGCTGAGATTAGTTGCATACAGATGGGTATGAAATTTGGTATGTACACTGAGAATAGTGGCCTGCATAGGAATCAAAAAGAAATTTTTCAAAAAGTTGCAGTTGGGAAAATATCATACTTTTCATGGGCATAATGCAACACTTGGGCTCGAACAATTTTAAAATGTAATTTTCTCCGGCCCTGTGCTACCTGCATGTGGTTTTCTCCGGCCTTTAGCCACCGATGTGACTGAAATTTGGAATCTACACTGATAATAGTGGCTTGCATAGAGGAATCAAGAAGAAATTTTGCAAAAAGTTGCATTTTGGAAAATTTCGTACTTTTCATGGGCATAATGTTTGACTTGGGCTCGAACACTTTTAAAATGTGGTTTTCTCCGGCCCTTAGCCACCGATGTGACTGAAATTTGGAATCTACGCTAATCTAATCTAATTGGTATATACGCTAACAATAGTGGCCTGCATAGGAATCAAAAAGAAATTTTGCAAAAAGTTGCATTTGGGAAAATTTCGTACTTTTCATGGGCATAATGTTTGACTTGGGCTCGAACACTTTTAAAATGTGGTTTTCTCCGGCCCTTAGCCACCGATGTGACTGAAATTTGGAATCTACGCTAATCTAATCTAATTGGTATATACGCTAACAATAGTGGCCTGCATAGGAATCAAAAAGAAATTTTGCAAAAAGTTGCATTTGGGAAAATATCATATTGGCATAATGCAACACTTGGGCTCGAACAATTTTAAAATGTAATTTTCTCCGGCCCTATGCCACCGATGGGTATGAAATTTGGTATGTACGCTGAGAATAAAGGCCTGCATAGGAATCAAAAAGAAATTTTTCAAAAAGTTGTATTTGGGATAATATCATACTTTTGGGCATAATGCAACACTTATGCCACCGATTTGCCTGAAATTTTGTATGTACGCTGAGATTAGTTGCATACAGATGGGTATGAAATTTGGTATGTACACTGAGAATAGTGGCCTGCATAGGAATCAAAAAGAAATTTTTCAAAAAGTTGCAGTTGGGAAAATATCATACTTTTCATGGGCATAATGCAACACTTGGGCTCGAACAATTTTAAAATGTGATTTTCTCCGGCCCTGTGCTACCTGCATGTGGTTTTCTCCGGCCCTTAGCCACCGATGTGACTGAAATTTGGAATCTACACTGATAATAGTGGCTTGCATAGAGGAATCAAGAAGAAATTTTGCAAAAAGTTGCATTTTGGAAAATTTCGTACTTTTCATGGGCATAATGTTTGACTTGGGCTCGAACACTTTTAAAATGTGGTTTTCTCCGGCCCTTAGCCACCGATGTGACTGAAATTTGGAATCTACGCTAATCTAATCTAATTGGTATATACGCTAACAATAGTGGCCTGCATAGGAATCAAAAAGAAATTTTGCAAAAAGTTGCATTTGGGAAAACATCATATTGGCATAATGCAACACTTGGGCTCGAACAATTTTAAAATGTAATTTTCTCCGGCCCTATGCCACCGATGGGTATGAAATTTTGTATGTACGCTTACAATAGTGGCCTGCATAGGAATCAAAAAGAAATTTTGCAAAAAGTTGCATTTGGGAAAATATCATACTTTTCATGGGCATAATGCAACACTTGGGCTCGAACAATTTTAAAATGTAATTTTCTCCGGCCCTATGCCACCGATGGGTATGAAATTTTGTATGTACGCTGAGAATAGTGGCCTGCATAGAAATAAAAAAGAAATTTTGCAAAAAGTTGCATTTGGGATAATATCATACTTTTCATGGGCATAATGCAACACTTGGGCTCGAACAATTTTAAAATGTAATTTTCTCCGGCCCTGTGCTACCTGCATGTGGTTTTCTCCGGCCCTTAGCCACCGATGTGATTGAAATTTGGAATCTACACTGATAATAGTGGCTTGCATAGGAATCAAAAAGAAATTTTGCAAAAAGTTGCATTTTGGAAAATTTCGTACTTTTCATGGGCATAATGTTTGACTTGGGCTCGAACACTTTTAAAATGTGGTTTTCTCCGGCCCTAAGCCATTGATGTGACTGAAATTTTGGATCTACGCTGATAATAGTAGCCTGCATAGGAATCAAAAAGAAAATTTGCAAAAAGTTGCATTTTGGAAAATTTCGTACTTTTCATGGGCATAATGTTTGACTTGGGCTCGAACACTTTTAAAATGTGGTTTTCTCCGGCCCTTAGCCACCGATGTGACTGAAATTTGGAATCTACACTGATAATAGTGGCTTGCATAGGAATCAAGAAGAAATTTTGCAAAAAGTTGCATTTTGGAAAATTTCGTACTTTTCGTGGGCATAATGTTTGACTTGGGCTCGAACAATTTTGAAATGTAATTTTCTCCGGCCCTATGCTACAGATGGGTTTAAAATTTGGTATGTACGCTTACAATAGTGGCCTGCATAGGAATCAAAAAGAAATTTTGCAAAAAAATGCAGTTGGGAAAATATCATATTTTCATGGGCATAATGCAACACCTGGGCTCGAACAATTTTAAAATGTAATTTTCTCCAGCCCTATGCTACCGATTTGCCTTAAATTTGGTATATACGCTTACAATAGTGGCCTGCATAGGAATCAAAAAGAAATTTTGCAAAAAGTTGCATTTGGGAAAATATCATACTTTTCATGGGCATAATGCAACACTTGGGCTCGAACAATTTTAAAATGTAATTTTCTCCAGCCCTATGCTACCGATTTGCCTTAAATTTGGTATATACGCTTACAATAGTGGCCTGCATAGGAATCAAAAAGAAATTTTGCAAAAAGTTGCATTTGGGAAAATATCATACTTTTCATGGGCATAATGCAACACTTGGGCTCGAACAATTTTAAAATGTAATTTTCTCCAGCCCTATGCTACCGATTTGCCTGAAATTTGGTATATACGCTGAAAATAGTGGCCTGCATAGGAATCAAAAAGAAATTTTGCAAAAAGTTGCATTTGGGAAAATATCATACTTTTCATGGGCATAATGCAACACTTGGGCTCGAACAATTTTAAAATGTAATTTTCTCCGGCCCTATGCTACCGATGGGTATGAAATTTGGTATGTACGCTGAGAATAAAGGCCTAAAAAGGAATCAAAAAGAAATTTTTCAAATAGTTGCATTTGGGATAATATCATACTTTTCATGGGCATAATGCAACACTTGGGCTCGAACAATTTTAAAATGTAATTTTCTCCGGCCCTATGCCACCGATGGGTATGAAATTTGGTATGTACGCTGAGAATAAAGGCCTGCATAGGAATCAAAAAGAAATTTTTCAAAAAGTTGTATTTGGGATAATATCATACTTTTGGGCATAATGCAACACTTATGCCACCGATTTGCCTGAAATTTTGTATGTACGCTGAGATTAGTTGCATACAGATGGGTATGAAATTTGGTATGTACACTGAGAATAGTGGCCTGCATAGGAATCAAAAAGAAATTTTTCAAAAAGTTGCAGTTGGGAAAATATCATACTTTTCATGGGCATAATGCAACACCTGGGCTCGAACAATTTTAAAATGTAATTTTCTCCAGCCCTATGCTACCGATTTGCCTTAAATTTGGTATATACGCTTACAATAGTGGCCTGCATAGGAATCAAAAATAAATTTTGCAAAAAGTTGCAGTTGGGAAACTATCATACTTTTCATGGGCATAATGCAACACTTGGGCTCGAACAATTTTAAAATGTAATTTTCTCCGGCCCTATGCTACCGATGGGTATGAAATTTGGTATGTACGCTGAGAATAAAGGCCTGCATAGGAATCAAAAAGAAATTTTTCAAAAAGTTGCAGTTGGGAAAATATCATACTTTTCATGGGCATAATGCAACACTTGGGCTCGAACAATTTTAAAATGTAATTTTCTCCGGCCCTGTGCTACCTGCATGTGGTTTTCTCCGGCCCTAAGCCACCGATGTGACTGAAATTTGGAATCTACACTGATAATAGTGACTTGCATAGGAATCAAAAAGAAATTTTGCAAAAAGTTGCATTTTGGAAAATTTCGTACTTTTCATGGGCATAATGTTTGACTTGGGCTCGAACAATTTTAAAATGTAATTTTCTCCGGCCCTATGCTACAGATGGGTTTAAAATTTGGTATGTACGCTAACAATAGTGGCCTGCATAGGAATCAAAAAGAAATTTTGCAAAAAAATGCAGTTGGGAAAATATCATACTTTTCATGTGCATAATGCAACACCTGGGCTCGAACAATTTTAAAATGTAATTTTCTCCAGCCCTATGCTACCGATTTGCCTTAAATTTGGTATATACGCTTACAATAGTGGTCTGCATAGGAATCAAAAAGAAATTTTGCAAAAAAATGCAGTTGGGAAAATATCATACTTTTCATGTGCATAATGCAACACCTGGGCTCGAACAATTTTAAAATGTAATTTTCTCCAGCCCTATGCTACCGATTTGCCTTAAATTTGGTATATACGCTTACAATAGTGGTCTGCATAGGAATCAAAAAGAAATTTTGCAAAAAGTTGCATTTGGGAAAATATCATACTTTTCATGGGCATAATGCAACACTTGGGCTCGAACAATTTTAAAATGTAATTTTCTCCGGCCCTATGCTACCGATGGGTATGAAATTTGGTATGTACGCTGAGAATAAAGGCCTAAAAAGGAATCAAAAAGAAATTTTTCAAATAGTTGCATTTGGGATAATATCATACTTTTCATGGGCATAATGCAACACTTGGGCTCGAACAATTTTAAAATGTAATTTTCTCCGGCCCTATGCCACCGATGGGTATGAAATTTGGTATGTACGCTGAGAATAAAGGCCTGCATAGGAATCAAAAAGAAATTTTTCAAAAAGTTGTATTTGGGATAATATCATACTTTTGGGCATAATGCAACACTTATGCCACCGATTTGCCTGAAATTTTGTATGTACGCTGAGATTAGTTGCATACAGATGGGTATGAAATTTGGTATGTACACTGAGAATAGTGGCCTGCATAGGAATCAAAAAGAAATTTTTCAAAAAGTTGCAGTTGGGAAAATATCATACTTTTCATGGGCATAATGCAACACTTGGGCTCGAACAATTTTAAAATGTAATTTTCTCCGGCCCTGTGCTACCTGCATGTGGTTTTCTCCGGCCCTAAGCCACCGATGTGACTGAAATTTGGAATCTACACTGATAATAGTGGCTTGCATAGGAATCAAAAAGAAATTTTGCAAAAAGTTGCATTTTGGAAAATTTCGTACTTTTCATGGGCATAATGTTTGACTTGGGCTCGAACACTTTTAAAATGTGGTTTTCTCCGGCCCTAAGCCATTGATGTGACTGAAATTTTGGATCTACGCTGATAATAGTGGCCTGCATAGGAATCAAAAAGAAATTTTGCAAAAAGTTGCATTTTGGAAAATTTCGTACTTTTCATGGGCATAATGTTTGACTTGGGCTCGAACAATTTTAAAATGTAATTTTCTCCGGCCCTATGCTACAGATGGGTTTAAAATTTGGTGTGTACGCTAACAATAGTGGCCTGCATAGGAATCAAAAAGAAATTTTGCAAAAAAATGCAGTTGGGAAAATATCATACTTTTCATGGGCATAATGCAACACCTGGGCTCGAACAATTTTAAAATGTAATTTTCTCCAGCCCTATGCTACCGATTTGCCTTAAATTTGGTATATACGCTTACAATAGTGGCCTGCATAGGAATCAAAAATAAATTTTGCAAAAAGTTGCAGTTGGGAAAATATCATACTTTTCATGGGCATAATGCAACACTTGTGCTCGAACAATTTTAAAATGTAATTTTCTCCGGCCCTATGCTACCGATGGGTATGAAATTTGGTATGTACGCTGAGAATAAAGGCCTGCATAGGAATCAAAAAGAAATTTTTCAAAAAGTTGCAGTTGGGAAAATATCATACTTTTCATGGGCATAATGCAACACTTGGGCTCGAACAATTTTAAAATGTAATTTTCTCCGGCCCTATGCTACCGATTTGCCTTAAATTTAGTATATACGCTTACAATAGTGGCCTGCATAGGAATCAAAAATAAATTTTGCAAAAAAATGCAGTTGGGAAAATATCATACTTTTCATGGGCATAATGCAACACCTGGGCTCGAACAATTTTAAAATGTAATTTTCTCCAGCCCTATGCTACCGATTTGCCTTAAATTTGGTATATACGCTTACAATAGTGGCCTGCATTGGAATCAAAAATAAATTTTGCAAAAAGTTGCAGTTGGGAAACTATCATACTTTTCATGGGCATAATGCAACACTTGGGCTCGAACAATTTTAAAATGTAATTTTCTCCGGCCCTATGCTACCGATAGGTATGAAATTTGGTATGTACGCTGAGAATAAAGGCCTGCATAGGAATCAAAAAGAAATTTTTCAAAAAGTTGCAGTTCTGAAAATATCATACTTTTCATGGGCATAATGCAACACTTGGGCTCGAACAATTTTAAAATGTAATTTTCTCCGGCCCTGTGCTACCTGCATGTGGTTTTCTCCGGCCCTAAGCCACCGATGTGACTGAAATTTGGAATCTACACTGATAATAGTGGCTTGCATAGGAATCAAAAAGAAATTTTGCAAAAAGTTGCATTTTGGAAAATTTCGTACTTTTCATGGGCATAATGTTTGACTTGGGCTCGAACAATTTTAAAATGTAATTTTCTCCGGCCCTATGCTACAGATGGGTTTAAAATTTGGTATGTACGCTAACATTAGTGGCCTGCATAGGAATCAAAAAGAAATTTTGCAAAAAAATGCAGTTGGGAAAATATCATACTTTTCATGGGCATAATGCAACACCTGGGCTCGAACAATTTTAAAATGTAATTTTCTCCAGCCCTATGCTACCGATTTGCCTTAAATTTGGTATATACGCTTACAATAGTGGTCTGCATAGGAATCAAAAATAAATTTTGCAAAAAGTTGCAGTTGGGAAAATATCATACTTTTCATTGGCATAATGCAACACTTGGGCTCGAACAATTTTAAAATGTA
The DNA here is from genome assembly GCA_951813805.1 of Limnephilus auricula. Taxonomy (NCBI): domain Eukaryota; kingdom Metazoa; phylum Arthropoda; class Insecta; order Trichoptera; family Limnephilidae; genus Limnephilus; species Limnephilus auricula. The sequence goes on along the minus strand of OX638400.1, from coordinate 34,142,038 downwards.
ATTTTCTCCGGCCCTATGCTACCGATGGGTATGAAATTTGGTATGTACGCTGAGAATAAAGGCCTGCATAGGAATCAAAAAGAAATTTTTCAAAAAGTTGCAGTTGGGAAAATATCATACTTTTCATGGGCATAATGCAACACTTGGGCTCGAACAATTTTAAAATGTAATTTTCTCCGGCCCTATGCTACCGATTTGCCTTAAATTTAGTATATACGCTTACAATAGTGGCCTGCATAGGAATCAAAAATAAATTTTGCAAAAAAATGCAGTTGGGAAAATATCATACTTTTCATGGGCATAATGCAACACCTGGGCTCGAACAATTTTAAAATGTAATTTTCTCCAGCCCTATGCTACCGATTTGCCTTAAATTTGGTATATACGCTTACAATAGTGGCCTGCATAGGAATCAAAAATAAATTTTGCAAAAAGTTGCATTTGGGAAAATATCATACTTTTCATGGGCATAATGCAACACTTGGGCTCGAACAATTTTAAAATGTAATTTTCTCCGGCCCTGTGCTACCTGCATGTGGTTTTCTCCGGCCCTTAGCCACCGATGTGACTGAAATTTGGAATCTACGCTAATCTAATCTAATCTAATCTAATTGGTATATACGCTAACAATAGTGGCCTGCATAGGAATCAAAAAGAAATTTTGCAAAAAGTTGCATTTGGGAAAATATCATACTTTTCATTGGCATAATGCAACACTTGGGCTCGAACAATTTTAAAATGTAATTTTATCCGGCCCTATGCCACCGATGGGTATGAAATTTTGTATGTACGCTTAAAATAGTGGCCTGCATAGGAATCAAAAAGAAATTTTGCAAAAAGTTGCATTTGGGAAAATATCATACTTTTCATGGGCATAATGCAACACTTGGGCTCGAACAATTTTAAAATGTAATTTTCTCCAGCCCTATGCTACCGATTTGCCTTAAATTTGGTATATACGCTTACAATAGTGGCCTGCATAGGAATCAAAAAGAAATTTTGCAAAAAGTTGCATTTGGGAAAATATCATACTTTTCATGGGCATAATGCAACACTTGGGCTCGAACAATTTTAAAATGTAATTTTCTCCAGCCCTATGCTACCGATTTGCCTGAAATTTTGTATGTACGCTGAGATTAGTTGCCCGCATAGGAATCAAAAATAAATTTTGCAAAAAGTTGCATTTGGGAAAATATCATACTTTTCATGGGCATAATGCAACACCTGGGCTCGAACAATTTTAAAATGTAATTTTCTCCAGCCCTATGCTACCGATTTGCCTTAAATTTGGTATATACGCTTACAATAGTGGCCTGCATAGGAATCAAAAATAAATTTTGCAAAAAGTTGCAGTTGGGAAAATATCATACTTTTCATGGGCATAATGCAACACTTGGGCTCGAACAATTTTAAAATGTAATTTTCTCCGGCCCTATGCTACCGATTTGCCTTAAATTTAGTATATACGCTTACAATAGTGGCCTGCATAGGAATCAAAAAGAAATTTTGCAAAAAGTTGCATTTGGGAAAATATCATACTTTTCATGGGCATAATGCAACACTTGGGCTCGAACAATTTTAAAATGTAATTTTCTCCAGCCCTATGCTACCGATTTGCCTGAAATTTTGTATGTACGCTGAGATTAGTTGCCCGCATAGGAATCAAAAAGAAATTTTGCAAAAAGTTGCATTTGGGAAAATATCATACTTTTCATGGGCATAATGCAACACTTGGGCTCGAACAATTTTAAAATGTAATTTTCTCCGGCCCTATGCTACCGATGGGTATGAAATTTGGTATGTACGCTGAGAATAAAGGCCTCAAAAGGAATCAAAAAGAAATTTTTCAAAAAGTTGCATTTGGGATAATATCATACTTTTCATGGGCATAATGCAACACTTGGGCTCGAACAATTTTAAAATGTAATTTTCTCCGGCCCTATGCCACCGATGGGTATGAAATTTGGTATGTATGCTGAGAATAAAGGCCTGCATAGGAATCAAAAAGAAATTTTTCAAAAAGTTGCATTTGGGATAATATCATACTTTTGGGCATAATGCAACACTTATGCCACCGATTTGCCTGAAATTTTGTATGTACGCTGAGATTAGTTGCATACAGATGGGTATGAAATTTGGTATGTACACTGAGAATAGTGGCCTGCATAGGAATCAAAAAGAAATTTTTCAAAAAGTTGCAGTTGGGAAAATATCATACTTTTCATGGGCATAATGCAACACTTGGGCTCGAACAATTTTAAAATGTAATTTTCTCCGGCCCTATGCTACAGATGGGTTTAAAATTTGGTATGTACGCTTACAATAGTGGCCTGCATAGGAATCAAAAAGAAATTTTGCAAAAAAATGCAGTTGGGAAAATATCATACTTTTCATGGGCATAATGCAACACTTGGGCTCGAACAATTTTAAAATGTAATTTTCTCCGGCCCTATGCTACCGATTTGCCTGAAATTTTGTATGTACGCTGAGATTAGTTGCATACAGATGGGTATGAAATTTGGTATGTACACTGAGAATAGTGGCCTGCATAGGAATCAAAAAGAAATTTTTCAAAAAGTTGCAGTTGGGAAAATATCATACTTTTCATGGGCATAATGCAACACTTGGGCTCGAACAATTTTAAAATGTAATTTTCTCCGGCCCTGTGCTACCTGCATGTGGTTTTCTCCGGCCCTAAGCCACCGATGTGACTGAAATTTGGAATCTACACTGATAATAGTGGCTTGCATAGGAATCAAAAAGAAATTTTGCAAAAAGTTGCATTTTGGAAAATTTCGTACTTTTCATGGGCATAATGTTTGACTTGGGCTCGAACACTTTTAAAATGTGGTTTTCTCCGGCCCTAAGCCACCGATGTGACTGAAATTTGGAATCTACACTGATAATAGTGGCTTGCATAGGAATCAAAAAGAAATTTTGCAAAAAGTTGCATTTTGGAAAATTTCGTACTTTTCATGGGCATAATGTTTGACTTGGGCTCGAACACTTTTAAAATGTAATTTTCTCCGGCCCTATGCTACAGATGGGTTTAAAATTTGGTATGTACGCTAACAATAGTGGCCTGCATAGGAATCAAAAAGAAATTTTGCAAAAAAATGCAGTTGGGAAAATATCATACTTTTCATGGGCATAATGCAACACCTGGGCTCGAACAATTTTAAAATGTAATTTTCTCCAGCCCTATGCTACCGATTTGCCTTAAATTTGGTATATACGCTTACAATAGTGGCCTGCATAGGAATCAAAAATAAATTTTGCAAAAAGTTGCAGTTGGGAAAATATCATACTTTTCATGGGCATAATGCAACACTTGTGCTCGAACAATTTTAAAATGTAATTTTCTCCGGCCCTATGCTACCGATGGGTATGAAATTTGGTATGTACGCTGAGAATAAAGGCCTGCATAGGAATCAAAAAGAAATTTTTCAAAAAGTTGCAGTTGGGAAAATATCATACTTTTCATGGGCATAATGCAACACTTGGGCTCGAACAATTTTAAAATGTAATTTTCTCCGGCCCTATGCTACCGATTTGCCTTAAATTTAGTATATACGCTTACAATAGTGGCCTGCATAGGAATCAAAAATAAATTTTGCAAAAAAATGCAGTTGGGAAAATATCATACTTTTCATGGGCATAATGCAACACCTGGGCTCGAACAATTTTAAAATGTAATTTTCTCCGGCCCTATGCTACCGATTTGCCTTAAATTTAGTATATACGCTTACAATAGTGGCCTGCATAGGAATCAAAAATAAATTTTGCAAAAAGTTGCAGTTGGGAAAATATCATACTTTTCATGGGCATAATGCAACACTTGGGCTCGAACAATTTTAAAATGTAATTTTCTCCAGCCCTATGCTACCGATTTGCCTGAAATTTTGTATGTACGCTGAGATTAGTTGCCCGCATAGGAATCAAAAAGAAATTTTGCAAAAAAATGCAGTTGGGAAAATATCATACTTTTCATGGGCATAATGCAACACCTGGGCTCGAACAATTTTAAAATGTAATTTTCTCCAGCCCTATGCTACCGATTTGCCTTAAATTTGGTATATACGCTTACAATAGTGGCCTGCATTGGAATCAAAAATAAATTTTGCAAAAAGTTGCAGTTGGGAAACTATCATACTTTTCATGGGCATAATGCAACACTTGGGCTCGAACAATTTTAAAATGTAATTTTCTCCGGCCCTATGCTACCGATGGGTATGAAATTTGGTATGTACGCTGAGAATAAAGGCCTGCATAGGAATCAAAAAGAAATTTTTCAAAAAGTTGCAGTTGGGAAAATATCATACTTTTCATGGGCATAATGCAACACTTGGGCTCGAACAATTTTAAAATGTAATTTTCTCCGGCCCTGTGCTACCTGCATGTGGTTTTCTCCGGCCCTAAGCCACCGATGTGACTGAAATTTGGAATCTACACTGATAATAGTGGCTTGCATAGGAATCAAAAAGAAATTTTGCAAAAAGTTGCATTTTGGAAAATTTCGTACTTTTCATGGGCATAATGTTTGACTTGGGCTCGAACAATTTTAAAATGTAATTTTCTCCGGCCCTATGCCACCGATGGGTATGAAATTTTATATGTACGCTGAAAATAGTGGCCTGCATAGAAATAAAAAAGAAATTTTGCAAAAAGTTGCATTTGGGAAAATATCATACTTTTCATGGGCATAATGCAACACTTGGGCTCGAACAATTTTAAAATGTAATTTTCTCCGGCCCTATGCTACCGATGGGTATGAAATTTGGTATGTACGCTGAGAATAAAGGCCTAAAAAGGAATCAAAAAGAAATTTTTCAAAAAGTTGCATTTGGGATAATATCATACTTTTCATGGGCATAATGCAACACTGGGGCTCGAAAAATTTTAAAATGTAATTTTCTCCGGCCCTATGCTACCGATGGGTATGAAATTTGGTATGTACGCTTACAAAAGTGGCCTGCATAGGAATCAAAAAGAAATTTTGCAAAAAAATGCAGTTGGGAAAATATCATACTTTTCATGGGCATAATGCAACACCTGGGCTCGAACAATTTTAAAATGTAATTTTCTCCGGCCCTATGCCACCGATGGGTATGAAATTTTGTATGTACGCTGAGAATAGTGGCCTGCATAGAAATAAAAAAGAAATTTTGCAAAAAGTTGCATTTGGGATAATATCATACTTTTCATGGGCATAATGCAACACTTGGGCTCGAACAATTTTAAAATGTAATTTTCTCCGGCCCTATGCCACCGATGGGTATGAAATTTGGTATATACGCTGAGAATAAAGGCCTGCATAGGAATCAAAAAGAAATTTTTCAAAAAGTTGTATTTGGGATAATATCATACTTTTGGGCATAATGCAACACTTATGCCACCGATTTGCCTGAAATTTTGTATGTACGCTGAGATTAGTTGCATACAGATGGGTATGAAATTTGGTATGTACACTGAGAATAGTGGCCTGCATAGGAATCAAAAAGAAATTTTTCAAAAAGTTGCAGTTGGGAAAATATCATAATTTTCATGGGCATAATGCAACACTTGGGCTCGAACAATTTTAAAATGTAATTTTCTCCGGCCCTATGCTACAGATGGGTATGAAATTTTGTATGTACGCTGAGAATAGTGGCCTGCATAGAAATAAAAAAGAAATTTTGCAAAAAGTTGCATTTGGGATAATATCATACTTTTCATGGGCATAATGCAACACTTGGGCTCGAACAATTTAAAAATGTAATTTTCTCCGGCCCTGTGCTACCTGCATGTGGTTTTCTCCGGCCCTTAGCCACCGATGTGACTGAAATTTTGGAATCTACACTGATAATAGTGGCTTGCATAGGAATCAAAAAGAAATTTTGCAAAAAGTTGCATTTTGGAAAATTTCGTACTTTTCATGGGCATAGTGTTTGACTTGGGCTCGAACACTTTTAAAATGTGGTTTTCTCCGGCCCTAAGCCATTGATGTGACTGAAATTTTGGATCTACGCTGATAATAGTGGCCTGCATAGGAATCAAAAAGAAATTTTGCAAAAAGTTGCATTTTGGAAAATTTCGTACTTTTCATGGGCATAATGTTTGACTTGGGCTCGAACAATTTTAAAATGTAATTTTCTCCGGCCCTATGCCACCGATGGGTATGAAATTTTATATGTACGCTGAAAATAGTGGCCTGCATAGAAATAAAAAAGAAATTTTGCAAAAAAGTGCATTTGGGATAATATCATACTTTTCATGGGCATAATGCAACACTGGGGCTCGAAAAATTTTAAAATGTAATTTTCTCCGGCCCTATGCTACCGATGGGTATGAAATTTGGTATGTACGCTTACAAAAGTGGCCTGCATAGGAATCAAAAAGAAATTTTGCAAAAAAATGCAGTTGGGAAAATATCATACTTTTCATGGGCATAATGCAACACCTGGGCTCGAACAATTTTAAAATGTAATTTTCTCCGGCCCTATGCTACCGATTTGCCTGAAATTTTGTACGTACGCTGAGATTAGTTGCCCGCATAGAAATAAAAAAGAAATTTTGCAAAAAGTTGCATTTTGGATAATATCATACTTTTCATGGGCATAATGCAACACTTGGGCTCGAACAATTTTAAAATGTAATTTTCTCCGGCCCTATGCCACCGATGGGTATGAAATTTTGTATGTACGCTGAGAATAGTGGCCTGCATAGAAATAAAAAAGAAATTTTGCAAAAAGTTGCATTTGGGATAATATCATACTTTTCATGGGCATAATGCAACACTTGGGCTCGAACAATTTTAAAATGTAATTTTCTCCGGCCCTATGCCACCGATGGGTATGAAATTTGGTATATACGCTGAGAATAAAGGCCTGCATAGGAATCAAAAAGAAATTTTTCAAAAAGTTGTATTTGGGATAATATCATACTTTTGGGCATAATGCAACACTTATGCCACCGATTTGCCTGAAATTTTGTATGTACGCTGAGATTAGTTGCATACAGATGGGTATGAAATTTGGTATGTACACTGAGAATAGTGGCCTGCATAGGAATCAAAAAGAAATTTTTCAAAAAGTTGCAGTTGGGAAAATATCATACTTTTCATGGGCATAATGCAACACTTGGGCTCGAACAATTTTAAAATGTAATTTTCTCCGGCCCTATGCTACAGATGGGTATGAAATTTTGTATGTACGCTGAGAATAGTGGCCTGCATAGAAATAAAAAAGAAATTTTGCAAAAAGTTGCATTTGGGATAATATCATACTTTTCATGGGCATAATGCAACACTTGGGCTCGAACAATTTAAAAATGTAATTTTCTCCGACCCTGTGCTACCTGCATGTGGTTTTCTCCGGCCCTTAGCCACCGATGTGACTGGAATTTTGGAATCTACACTGATAATAGTGGCTTGCATAGGAATCAAAAAGAAATTTTGCAAAAAGTTGCATTTTGGATAATATCATACTTTTCATGGGCATAATGCAACACTTGGGCTCGAACAATTTTAAAATGTAATTTTCTCCGGCCCTATGCCACCGATGGGTATGAAATTTTGTATGTACGCTGAGAATAGTGGCCTGCATAGAAATAAAAAAGAAATTTTGCAAAAAGTTGCATTTGGGATAATATCATACTTTTCATGGGCATAATGCAACACTTGGGCTCGAACAATTTTAAAATGTAATTTTCTCCGGCCCTATGCCACCGATGGGTATGAAATTTGGTATATACGCTGAGAATAAAGGCCTGCATAGGAATCAAAAAGAAATTTTTCAAAAAGTTGTATTTGGGATAATATCATACTTTTGGGCATAATGCAACACTTATGCCACCGATTTGCCTGAAATTTTGTATGTACGCTGAGATTAGTTGCATACAGATGGGTATGAAATTTGGTATGTACACTGAGAATAGTGGCCTGCATAGGAATCAAAAAGAAATTTTTCAAAAAGTTGCAGTTGGGAAAATATCATACTTTTCATGGGCATAATGCAACACTTGGGCTCGAACAATTTTAAAATGTAATTTTCTCCGGCCCTATGCTACAGATGGGTATGAAATTTTGTATGTACGCTGAGAATAGTGGCCTGCATAGAAATAAAAAAGAAATTTTGCAAAAAGTTGCATTTGGGATAATATCATACTTTTCATGGGCATAATGCAACACTTGGGCTCGAACAATTTAAAAATGTAATTTTCTCCGGCCCTGTGCTACCTGCATGTGGTTTTCTCCGGCCCTTAGCCACCGATGTGACTGGAATTTTGGAATCTACACTGATAATAGTGGCTTGCATAGGAATCAAAAAGAAATTTTGCAAAAAGTTGCATTTTGGAAAATTTCGTACTTTTCATGGGCATAATGTTTGACTTGGGCTCGAACACTTTTAAAATGTGGTTTTCTCCGGCCCTAAGCCATTGATGTGACTGAAATTTTGGATCTACGCTGATAATAGTGGCCTGCATAGGAATCAAAAAGAAATTTTGCAAAAAGTTGCATTTTGGAAAATTTCGTACTTTTCATGGGCATAATGTTTGACTTGGGCTCGAACAATTTTAAAATGTAATTTTCTCCGGCCCTATGCTACAGATGGGTTTAAAATTTGGTATGTACGCTAACAATAGTGGCCTGCATAGGAATCAAAAAGAAATTTTGCAAAAAAATGCAGTTGGGAAAATATCATACTTTTCATGGGCATAATGCAACACTTGGGCTCGAACAATTTTAAAATGTAATTTTCTCCGGCCCTATGCTACCGATGGGTATGAAATTTGGTATGTACGCTGAGAATAAAGGCCTGCATAGGAATCAAAAAGAAATTTTTCAAAAAGTTGCAGTTGGGAAAATATCATACTTTTCATGGGCATAATGCAACACTTGGGCTCGAACAATTTTAAAATGTAAGTTTCTCCGGCCCTATGCTACCGATTTGCCTTAAATTTGGTATATACGCTTACAATAGTGGCCTGCATAGGAATCAAAAATAAATTTTGCAAAAAGTTGCAGTTGGGAAAATATCATACTTTTCATGGGCATAATGCAACACTTGGGCTCGAACAATTTTAAAATGTAATTTTCTCCAGCCCTATGCTACCGATTTGCCTGAAATTTTGTATGTACGCTGAGATTAGTTGCCCGCATAGGAATCAAAAAGAAATTTTGCAAAAAGTTGCATTTGGGAAAATATCATTCTTTTCATGGGCATAATGCAACACTTGGGATCGAACAATTTTAAAATGTAATTTTCTCCGGCCCTATGCCACCGATGGGTATGAAATTTTATATGAACGCTGAGAATAGTGGCCTGCATAGGTACCAAAAAGAAATTTTGCAAAAAGTTGCATTTGGGAAAATATCATACTTTTCATGGGCATAATGAAACACTTGGGCTCGAACAATTTTAAAATGTAATTTTCTCCGGACCTATGCTACTGATGGGTATGAAATTTGGTATGTACGCTTACAATAGTGGCCTGCATAGGAATCAAAAAGAAATTTTGCAAAAAGTTGCATTTGGGAAAATATCATACTTTTCATGGGCATAATGCAACACTTGGGCTCGAACAATTTTAAAATGTAATTTTCTCCAGCCCTATGCTACCGATTTGCCTGAAATTTTGTATGTATGCTGAGATTAGTTACCCGCATAGGAATCAAAAAGAAATTTTGCAAAAAGTTGCATTTGGGAAAATATCATACTTTTCATGGGCATAATGCAACACTTGGGCTCGAACAATTTTAAAATGTAATTTTCTCCGGACCTATGCTACCGATGGGTATGAAATTTGGTATGTACGCTGAGAATAAAGGCCTAAAAAGGAATCAAAAAGAAATTTTTCAAAAAGTTGCATTTGGGATAATATCATACTTTTCATGGGCATATTGCAACACTTGGGATCGAACAATTTTAAAATGTAATTTTCTCCGGCCCTATGCCACCGATGGGTATGAAATTTTATATGTACGCTGAGAATAGTGGCCTGCATAGGAACCAAAAAGAAATTTTGCAAAAAGTTTCATTTGGGAAAATATCATACTTTTCATGGGCATAATGCAACACTTGGGCTCGAACAATTTTAAAATGTAATTTTCTCCGGACCTATGCTTATGATGGGTATGAAATTTGGTATGTTCGCTTACAATAGTGGCCTGCATAGGAATCAAAAAGAAATTTTGCAAAAAGTTGCATTTGGGAAAATATCATACTTTTCATGGGCATAATGCAACACTGGGGCTCGAACAATTTTAAAATGTATTTTTCTCCGGCCCTATGCTACAGATGGGTTTAAAATTTGGTATCTACGCTTACAATAGTGGCCTGCATATGAATCAAAAAGAAATTTTGCAAAAAGTTGCATTTGGGAAAATATCATACTTTTCATGGGCATAATGCAACACTTGGGCTCGAACAATTTTAAAATGTAATTTTCTCCGGCCCTATGCCACCGATGGGTATGAAATTTTGTATGTACGCTTACAATAAGGGCCTGCATAGGAATCAAAAAGAAATTTAGCAAAAAGTTGCAGTTGGGAAAACATCATACTTTTCATGGGCATAATGCAACACTTGGGCTCGAACAATTTTAAAATGTAATTTTCTCCGGCCCTATGCCACCGATGGGTATGAAATTTTGTATGTACGCTGAGAATAGTGGCCTGCATAGAAATAAAAAAGAAATTTTGCAAAAAGTTGCATTTGGGATAATATCATACTTTTCATGGGCATAATGCCACACTTTGGCTCGAACAATTTTAAAATGTAATTTTCTCCGGCCCTATGCCACCGATGGGCATGAAATTTTGTATGTTCCTGAGAATAGTGGCCTGCATAGAAATAAAAACGAAATTTTGCAAAAAGTTGCATTTGGGATAATATCATACTTTTCATGGGCATAATGCAACACTTGGGCTCGAACAATTTTAAAATGTAATTTTCTCCGGCCCTGTGCTACCTGCATGTGGTTTTCTCCGGCCCTTAGCCACCGATGTGACTGAAATTTGGAATCTACACTGATAATAGTGGCTTGCATAGGAATCAAAAAGAAAATTTGCAAAAAGTTGCATTTTGGAAAATTGTGTACTTTTCATGGGCATAATGTTTGACTTGGGCTCAAACACTTTTAAAATGTGGTTTTCTCCGGCCCTAAGCCATTGATGTGACTGAAATTTTGGATCTACACTGATAATAGTGGCCTGCGTAGGAATCAAAAAGAAAATTTGCAAAAAGTTGCATTTTGGAAAATTGTGTACTTTTCATGGGCATAATGTTTGACTTGGGCTCGAACACTTTTAAAATGTGGTTTTCTCCGGCCCTTAGCAACCGATGTGACTGAAATTTGGAATCTACACTGATAATAGTGGCTTGCATAGGAATCAAGAAGAAATTTTGCAAAAAGTTGCATTTTGGAAAATTTCGTACTTTTCATGGGCATAATGTTTGACTTGGGCTCGAACACTTTTAAAATGTGGATTTCTCCGACCCTAAGCCACCGATGTGACTGAAATTTTGGATCTACTCTGATAATAGTGGCCTGCATAGGAATCAAAAAGAAATTTTTCAAAAAGTTGCATTTGGGATAATATCATACTTTTCATGGGCATAATGCAACACTTGGGCTCGAACAATTTTAAAATGTAATTTTCTCCGGCCCTATGCCACCGATGGGTATGAAATTTTGTATGTACGCTGAGAATAGTGGCCTGCATAGAAATAAAAAAGAAATTTAGCAAAAAGTTGCAGTTGGGAAAACATCATACTTTTCATGGGCATAATGCAACACTTGGGCTCGAACAATTTTAAAATGTAATTTTCTCCGGCCCTATGCCACCGATGGGTATGAAATTTTGTATGTACGCTGAGAATAGTGGCCTGCATAGAAATAAAAAAGAAATTTAGCAAAAAGTTGCAGTTGGGAAAACATCATACTTTTCATGGGCATAATGCAACACTTGGGCTCGAACAATTTTAAAATGTAATTTTCTCCGGCCCTGTGCTACCGATGTGTCTGAAATTTGGTAAGTACGCTAAGTATTCTTATATAATAATATATGGCATAATGCAACACTTGGGCTCGAACAATTTTAAAATGTAATTTTCTCTCGCCCTATGCTACCGATGTTTCTGAAATTTGGTAAGTACGCTAAGAATAGTGGCCTGCATAGGAACCAAAAAGAAATTTTGCAAAAAGTTGCATTTGGGAAAATATCATACTTTTCATGGGCATAATGCAACACTTGGGCTCGAACAATTTTAAAATGTAATTTTCTCCGGCCCTTTGCCACCGATGGGTATGAAATTTTGTATGTACGCTGAGAATAGTGGCCTGCATAGAAATAAAAAAGAAATTTTGCAAAAAGTTGCATTTGGGATAATATCATACTTTTCATGGGCATAATGCAACACTGGGGCTCAAACAATTTTAAAATGTAATTTTCTCCGGCCCTATGCTACCGATGGGTATGAAATTTGGTATGTACGCTGACAATAGTGGCCTGCATAGGAATCAAAAAGAAATTTTGCAAAAAGTTGCATTTGGGAAAATATCATACTTTTCATGGGCATAATGCAACACTTGGGCTCGAACAATTTTAAAATGTAATTTTCTCCGGCCCTATGCCACCGATGGGTATGAAATTTTGTATGTACGCTTACAATAAGGGCCTGCATAGGAATCAAAAAGAAATTTAGCAAAAAGTTGCAGTTGGGAAAACATCATACTTTTCATGGGCATAATGCAACACTTGGGCTCGAACAATTTTAAAATGTAATTTTCTCCGGCCCTATGCCACCGATGGGTATGAAATTTTGTATGTACGCTGAAAATAGTGGCCTGCATAGAAATAAAAAAGAAATTTTGCAAAAAGTTGCATTTGGGATAATATCATACTTTTCATCGGCATAATGCAACACTTGGGCTCGAACAATTTTAAAATGTAATTTTCTCCGGCCCTATGCCACCGATGGGTATGAAATTTTGTATGTACGCTGAGAATAGTGGCCTGCATAGAAATAAAAAAGAAATTTTTCAAAAAGTTGCAGTTGGGAAAATATCATACTTTTCATGGGCATAATGCAACACTTGGGCTCGAACAATTTTAAAATGTAATTTTCTCCGGCCCTATGCTACAGATGGGTATGAAATTTGGTATGTACGCTGAGAATAGTGGCCTGCATAGGAATCAAAAAGAAATTTTTCAAAAAGTTGCATTTGGGATAATATTATACTTTTCATGGGCATAATGCAACACTTGGGCTCGAACAATTTTAAAATGTAATTTTCTCCGGCCCTATGCCACCGATGGGTATGAAATTTTGTATGTACGCTGAGAATAGTGGCCTGCATAGAAATAAAAAAGAAATTTTGCAAAAAGTTGCATTCGGGATAATATCATACTTTTCATGGGCATAATGCAACACTGGGGCTCGAAAAATTTTAAAATGTAATTTTCTCTCGCCCTATGCTACCGATGGGTATGAAATTTGGTATGTACGCTGAGAATAGTGGCCTGCATAGGAATCAAAAAGAAATTTTTCAAAAAGTTGCAGTTGGGAAAATATCATACTTTTCATGGGCATAATGCAGCACTTGGGCTCGAACAATTTTAAAATGTAATTTTCTCCGGCCCTATGCTACCGATGGGTTTAAAATTTGGTATGTACGCTTACAATAGTGGCCTGCATAGGAATCAAAAAGAAATTTTTCAAAAAGTTGCAGTTGGGAAAACATCATACTTTTCATGGGCATAATGCCACACTTGGGCTCGAACAATTTTAAAATGTAATTTTCTCCGGCCCTATGCCACCGATGGGTATGAAATTTTGTATGTACGCTGAGAATAGTGGCCTGCATAGAAATAAAAAAGAAATTTTTCAAAAAGTTGCAGTTGGGAAAATATCATACTTTTCATGGGCATAATGCAACACTTGGGCTCGAACAATTTTAAAATGTAATTTTCTCCGGCCCTATGCTACAGATGGGTATGAAATTTGGTATGTACGCTGAGAATAGTGGCCTGCATAGGAATCAAAAAGAAATTTTTCAAAAAGTTGCATTTGGGATAATATTATACTTTTCATGGGCATAATGCAACACTTGGGCTCGAACAATTTTAAAATGTAATTTTCTCCGGCCCTATGCCACCGATGGGTATGAAATTTTGTATGTACGCTGAGAATAGTGGCCTGCATAGAAATAAAAAAGAAATTTTGCAAAAAGTTGCATTCGGGATAATATCATACTTTTCATGGGCATAATGCAACACTGGGGCTCGAAAAATTTTAAAATGTAATTTTCTCTCGCCCTATGCTACCGATGGGTATGAAATTTGGTATGTACGCTGAGAATAGTGGCCTGCATAGGAATCAAAAAGAAATTTTTCAAAAAGTTGCAGTTGGGAAAATATCATACTTTTCATGGGCATAATGCAGCACTTGGGCTCGAACAATTTTAAAATGTAATTTTCTCCGGCCCTATGCTACCGATGGGTTTAAAATTTGGTATGTACGCTTACAATAGTGGCCTGCATAGGAATCAAAAAGAAATTTTTCAAAAAGTTGCAGTTGGGAAAACATCATACTTTTCATGGGCATAATGCCACACTTGGGCTCGAACAATTTTAAAATGTAATTTTCTCCGGCCCTATGCCACCGATGGGCATGAAATTTTGTATGTTCCTGAGAATAGTGGCCTGCATAGAAATAAAAACGAAATTTTGCAAAAAGTTGCATTTGGGATAATATCATACTTTTCATGGGCATAATGCAACACTTGGGCTCGAACAATTTTAAAATGTAATTTTCTCCGGCCCTATGCCACCGATGGGTATGAAATTTTGTATGTACGCTGAAAATAGTGGCCTGCATAGAAATAAAAAAGAAATTTTGCAAAAAGTTGCATTTGGGATAATATCATACTTTTCATCGGCATAATGCAACACTTGGGCTCGAACAATTTTAAAATGTAATTTTCTCCGGCCCTATGCCACCGATGGGTATGAAATTTTGTATGTACGCTGAGAATAGTGGCCTGCATAGAAATAAAAAAGAAATTTTTCAAAAAGTTGCAGTTGGGAAAATATCATACTTTTCATGGGCATAATGCAACACTTGGGCTCGAACAATTTTAAAATGTAATTTTCTCCGGCCCTATGCTACAGATGGGTATGAAATTTGGTATGTACGCTGAGAATAGTGGCCTGCATAGGAATCAAAAAGAAATTTTTCAAAAAGTTGCATTTGGGATAATATTATACTTTTCATGGGCATAATGCAACACTTGGGCTCGAACAATTTTAAAATGTAATTTTCTCCGGCCCTATGCCACCGATGGGTATGAAATTTTGTATGTACGCTGAGAATAGTGGCCTGCATAGAAATAAAAAAGAAATTTTGCAAAAAGTTGCATTCGGGATAATATCATACTTTTCATGGGCATAATGCAACACTGGGGCTCGAAAAATTTTAAAATGTAATTTTCTCTCGCCCTATGCTACCGATGGGTATGAAATTTGGTATGTACGCTGAGAATAGTGGCCTGCATAGGAATCAAAAAGAAATTTTTCAAAAAGTTGCAGTTGGGAAAATATCATACTTTTCATGGGCACAATGCAGCACTTGGGCTCGAACAATTTTAAAATGTAATTTTCTCCGGCCCTATGCTACCGATGGGTTTAAAATTTGGTATGTACGCTTACAATAGTGGCCTGCATAGGAATCAAAAAGAAATTTTTCAAAAAGTTGCAGTTGGGAAAATATCATACTTTTCATGGGCATAATGCAACACTTGGGCTCGAACAATTTTAAAATGTAATTTTCTCCGGCCCTGTGCTACCGATGTGTCTGAAATTTGGTAAGTACGCTAAGAATAGTGGCCTGCATAGGAATCAAAAAGAAATTTGGCAAAAGGTTGCATTTGGGAAAATATTATACTTTTCATGGGCATATTGCAACACTTGGGATCGAACAATTTTAAAATGTAATTTTCTCCGGCCCTATGCCACCGATGGGTATGAAATTTTATATGTACGCTGAGAATAGTGGCCTGCATAGGAACCAAAAAGAAATTTTGCAAAAAGTTGCATTTGGGAAAATATCATACTTTTCATGGGCATAATGCAACACTTGGGCTCGAACAATTTTAAAATGTAATTTTCTCCGGACCTATGCTACTGATGGGTATGAAATTTGGTATGTTCGCTTACAATAGTGGCCTGCATAGGAATCAAAAAAAAAATTTGCAAAAAGTTGCATTTGGGAAAATATCATACTTTTCATGGGCATAATGCAACACTGGGGCTCGAACAATTTTAAAATGTAATTTTCTCCGGCCCTATGCCACCGATGGGTATGAAATTTTGTATGTACGCTTACAATAAGGGCCTGCATAGGAATCAAAAAGAAATTTAGCAAAAAGTTGCAGTTGGGAAAACATCATACTTTTCATGGGCATAATGCAACACTTGGGCTCGAACAATTTTAAAATGTAATTTTCTCCGGCCCTATGCCACCGATGGGTATGAAATTTTGTATGTACGCTGAGAATAGTGGCCTGCATAGAAATAAAAAAGAAATTTTGCAAAAAGTTGAATTTGGGATAATATCATACTTTTCATGGGCATAATGCCACACTTGGGCTCGAACAATTTTAAAATGTAATTTTCTCCGGCCCTTTGCCACCGATGGGCATGAAATTTTGTATGTTCCTGAGAATAGTGGCCTGCATAGAAATAAAAACGAAATTTTGCAAAAAGTTGCATTTGGGATAATATCATACTTTTCATGGGCATAATGCAACACTTGGGCTCGAACAATTTTAAAATGTAATTTTCTCCGGCCCTATGCCACCGATGGGCATGAAATTTTGTATGTTCCTGAGAATAGTGGCCTGCATAGAAATAAAAACGAAATTTTGCAAAAAGTTGCATTTGGGATAATATCATACTTTTCATGGGCATAATGCAACACTTGGGCTCGAACAATTTTAAAATGTAATTTTCTCCGGCCCTGTGCTACCTGCATGTGGTTTTCTCCGGCCCTTAGCCACCGATGTGACTGAAATTTGGAATCTACACTGATAATAGTGGCTTGCATAGGAATCAAGAAGAAATTTAGCAAAAAGTTGCATTTTGGAAAATTGTGTACTTTTCATGGGCATAATGTTTGACTTGGGCTCGAACACTTTTAAAATGTGGTTTTCTCCGGCCCTTAGCCACCGATGTGACTGAAATTTGGAATCTACACTGATAATAGTGGCTTGCATAGGAATCAAGAAGAAATTTTGCAAAAAGTTGCATTTTGGAAAATTTCGTACTTTTCATGGGCATAATGTTTGACATGGGCTCGAACACTTTTAAAATGTGGTTTTCTCCGGCCCTTAGCCACCGATGTGACTGAAATTTTGGATCTACACTGATAATAGTGGCCTGCATAGGAATCACAAAGAAATTATGCAAAAAGTTGCATTTTGGAAAATTTTGTACTTTTCATGGGCATAATGTTTGACTTGGGCTCGAACACTTTTAAAATGTGGTTTTCTCCGGCCCTTAGCCACCGATGTGACTGAAATTTGGAATCTACACTGATAATAGTGGCTTGCATAGGAATCAAGAAGAAATTTTGCAAAAAGTTGCATTTTGGAAAATTTCGTACTTTTCATGGGCATAATGTTTGACTTGGGCTCGAACACTTTTAAAATGTGGATTTCTCCGACCCTAAGCCACCGATGTGACTGAAATTTTGGATCTACTCTGATAATAGTGGCCTGCATAGGAATCAAAAAGAAAATTTGCAAAAAGTTGCATTTTGGAAAATTTCGTACTTTTCATGGGCATAATGTTTGACTTGGGCTCGAACACTTTTAAAATATGGTTTTCTCCGGCCCTTAGCCACCGATGTGACTGAAATTTTGGATCCACCCTTAGAATAATGGCCTGCATAGGAATCAAAAAGAAATTTTGCAAAAAGTTGCATTTTGGAAAATTTCGTACTTTTCATGGGCATAATGTTTGACTTGGGCTCGAACACTTTTAAAATGTGGATTTCTCCGACCCTTAGCCACCGATGTGACTGAAATTTTGGATCTACACTGATAATAGTGGCCTGCATAGGAATCAAAAAGAAAATTTGCAAAAAGTTGCATTTTGGAAAATTTCGTACTTTTCATGGGCATAATGTTTGACTTGGGCTCGAACACTTTTAAAATGTGGTTTTCTCCGGCCCTTAGCCACCGATGTGACTGAAATTTGGAATCTACACTGATAATAGTGGCTTGCATAGGAATCAAGAAGAAAATTTTGCAAAAAGTTGCATTTTGGAAAATTTCGTACTTTTCATGGGCATAATGTTTGACTTGGGCTCGAACACTTTTAAAATGTGGATTTCTCCGACCCTAAGCCACCGATGTGAATGAAATTTTGGATCTACTCTGATAATAGTGGCCTGCATAGGAATCAAAAAGAAAATTTGCAAAAAGTTGCATTTTGGAAAATTTCGTACTTTTCATGGGCATAATGTTTGACTTGGGCTCGAACACTTTTAAAATATGGTTTTCTCCGGCCCTTAGCCACCGATGTGACTGAAATTTTGGATCCACCCTTAGAATAATGGCCTGCATATGAATCAAAAAGAAATTTTGCAAAAAGTTGCATTTTGGAAAATTTCGTACTTTTCATGGGCATAATGTTTGACTTGGGCTCGAACACTTTTAAAATGTGGATTTCTCCGACCCTTAGCCACCGATGTGACTGAAATTTTGGATCTACACTGATAATAGTGGCCTGCATAGGAATCAAAAAGAAAATTTGCAAAAAGTTGCATTTTGGAAAATTTCGTACTTTTCATGGGCATAATGTTTGACTTGGGCTCGAACACTTTTAAAATGTGGTTTTCTCCGGCCCTTAGCCACCAATGTTACTGAAATTTTGGATCTACGCTTAGAATAGTGGCCTGCATAGGAATCAAAAAGAAATAATGCAAAAAGTTGCATTTTGGAAAATTTCGTACTTTTCATGGGCATAATGTTTGACTTGGGCTCGAACACTTTTAAAATGTGGTTTTCTCCGGCCCTTAGCCACCGATGTGACTGAAATTTGGAATCTACACTGATAATAGTGGCTTGCATAGGAATCAAGAAGAAATTTTGCAAAAAGTTGCATTTTGGAAAATTTCGTACTTTTCATGGGCATAATGTTTGACTTGGGCTCGAACACTTTTAAAATGTGGATTTCTCCGACCCTAAGCCACCGATGTGACTGAAATTTTGGATCTACTCTGATAATAGTGGCCTGCATAGGAATCAAAAAGAAAATTTGCAAAAAGTTGCATTTTGGAAAATTTCGTACTTTTCATGGGCATAATGTTTGACTTGGGCTCGAACACTTTTAAAATGTGGTTTTCTCCGGCTCTTAGCCACCGATGTGACTGAAATTTGGAATCTACACTGATAATAGTGGCTTGCATAGGAATCAAGAAGAAATTTTGCAAAAAGTTGCATTTTGGAAAATTTCGTACTTTTCATGGGCATAATGTTTGACTCGAGCTCGAACACTTTTAAAATGTGGATTTCTCCGACCCTAAGCCACCGATGTGACTGAAATTTTGGATCTACTCTGATAATAGTGGCCTGCATAGGAATCAAAAAGAAAATTTGCAAAAAGTTGCATTTTGGAAAATTTCGTACTTTTCATGGGCATAATGTTTGACTTGGGCTCGAACACTTTTAAAATGTGGTTTTCTCCGGCTCTTAGCCACCGATGTGACTGAAATTTGGAATCTACACTGATAATAGTGGCTTGCATAGGAATCAAGAAGAAATTTTGCAAAAAGTTGCATTTTGGAAAATTTCGTACTTTTCATGGGCATAATGTTTGACTCGGGCTCGAACACTTTTAAATAGTGGATTTCTCCGACCCTAAGCCACCGATGTGACTGAAATTTTGGATCTACTCTGATAATAGTGGCCTGCATAGGAATCAAAAAGAAAATTTGCAAAAAGTTGCATTGTGGAAAATTTCGTACTTTTAATGGGCATAATGTTTGACTTGGGCTCGAACACTTTTAAAATGTGGTTTTCTCCGACCCTAAGCCACCGATGTGACTGAAATTTTGGATCTACTCTGATAATAGTGGCCTGCATAGGAATCAAAAAGAAAATTTGCAAAAAGTTGCATTTTGGAAAATTTCGTACTTTTCATGGGCATAATGTTTGACTTGGGCTCGAACACTTTTAAAATATGGTTTTCTCCGGCCCTTAGCCACCGATGTGACTGAAATTTTGGATCCACCCTTAGAATAATGGCCTGCATAGGAATCAAAAAGAAATTTTGCAAAAAGTTGCATTTTGGAAAATTTCGTACTTTTCATGGGCATAATGTTTGACTTGGGCTCGAACTCTTTTAAAATGTGGATTTCTCCGACCCTTAGCCACCGATGTAACTGAAATTTTGGATCTACACTAAGAATAGTGGCCTGCATAGGAATCAAAAAGAAATTTTGCAAAAAGTTGCATTTTGGAAAATTTCGTACTTTTCATGGGCATAATGTTTGACTTGGGCTCGAACACTTTTAAAATGTGGTTTTCTCCGGCCCTTAGCCACCAATGTTACTGAAATTTTGGATCTACACTGATAATAGTAGCCTGCATAGGAATCAAAAAGAAATTTTGCAAAAAGTTGCATTTTGGAAAATTTCGTACTTTTTATGGGCATAATGCAACACTTGGGCTCGAACACTTTTAAAATGTGGTTTTCTCCGGTCCTGAGCCACCGATGTGACTGAAATTTTAGATCTACACTGAAAATAGTGGCTTGCATAGGATTCAAAAAGAAATTTTGCAAAAAGTTGCATTTTGGATAATTTCGTACTTTTCATGGGTATAATGTTTGACTTGGGCTCGAACACTTTTAAAATGTGGTTTTCTCCGGCCCTGAGCCACCGATGTGACTGAAATTTTGGATCTTCACTGATAAAAGTGGCCTGCATAGGAATCAAAAAGAAAATTTGCAAAAAGTTGCATTTTGGAAAATTTCGTACTTTTCATGGGCATAATGTTTGACTTGGGCTCGAACACTTTTAAAATATGGTTTTCTCCGGCCCTTAGCCACCGATGTGACTGAAATTTTGGATCCACCCTTAGAATAATGGCCTGCATATGAATCAAAAAGAAATTTTGCAAAAAGTTGCATTTTGGAAAATTTCGTACTTTTCATGGGCATAATGTTTGACTTGGGCTCGAACACTTTTAAAATGTGGATTTCTCCGACCCTTAGCCACCGATGTGACTGAAATTTTGGATCTACACTGATAATAGTGGCCTGCATAGGAATCAAAAAGAAAATTTGCAAAAAGTTGCATTTTGGAAAATTTCGTACTTTTCATGGGCATAATGTTTGACTTGGGCTCGAACACTTTTAAAATGTGGTTTTCTCCGGCCCTTAGCCACCAATGTTACTGAAATTTTGGATCTACGCTTAGAATAGTGGCCTGCATAGGAATCAAAAAGAAATAATGCAAAAAGTTGCATTTTGGAAAATTTCGTACTTTTCATGGGCATAATGTTTGACTTGGGCTCGAACACTTTTAAAATGTGGTTTTCTCCGGCCCTTAGCCACCGATGTGACTGAAATTTGGAATCTACACTGATAATAGTGGCTTGCATAGGAATCAAGAAGAAATTTTGCAAAAAGTTGCATTTTGGAAAATTTCGTACTTTTCATGGGCATAATGTTTGACTTGGGCTCGAACACTTTTAAAATGTGGATTTCTCCGACCCTAAGCCACCGATGTGACTGAAATTTTGGATCTACTCTGATAATAGTGGCCTGCATAGGAATCAAAAAGAAAATTTGCAAAAAGTTGCATTTTGGAAAATTTCGTACTTTTCATGGGCATAATGTTTGACTTGGGCTCGAACACTTTTAAAATGTGGTTTTCTCCGGCTCTTAGCCACCGATGTGACTGAAATTTGGAATCTACACTGATAATAGTGGCTTGCATAGGAATCAAGAAGAAATTTTGCAAAAAGTTGCATTTTGGAAAATTTCGTACTTTTCATGGGCATAATGTTTGACTCGAGCTCGAACACTTTTAAAATGTGGATTTCTCCGACCCTAAGCCACCGATGTGACTGAAATTTTGGATCTACTCTGATAATAGTGGCCTGCATAGGAATCAAAAAGAAAATTTGCAAAAAGTTGCATTTTGGAAAATTTCGTACTTTTCATGGGCATAATGTTTGACTTGGGCTCGAACACTTTTAAAATGTGGTTTTCTCCGGCTCTTAGCCACCGATGTGACTGAAATTTGGAATCTACACTGATAATAGTGGCTTGCATAGGAATCAAGAAGAAATTTTGCAAAAAGTTGCATTTTGGAAAATTTCGTACTTTTCATGGGCATAATGTTTGACTCGGGCTCGAACACTTTTAAATAGTGGATTTCTCCGACCCTAAGCCACCGATGTGACTGAAATTTTGGATCTACTCTGATAATAGTGGCCTGCATAGGAATCAAAAAGAAAATTTGCAAAAAGTTGCATTGTGGAAAATTTCGTACTTTTAATGGGCATAATGTTTGACTTGGGCTCGAACACTTTTAAAATGTGGTTTTCTCCGACCCTAAGCCACCGATGTGACTGAAATTTTGGATCTACTCTGATAATAGTGGCCTGCATAGGAATCAAAAAGAAAATTTGCAAAAAGTTGCATTTTGGAAAATTTCGTACTTTTCATGGGCATAATGTTTGACTTGGGCTCGAACACTTTTAAAATATGGTTTTCTCCGGCCCTTAGCCACCGATGTGACTGAAATTTTGGATCCACCCTTAGAATAATGGCCTGCATAGGAATCAAAAAGAAATTTTGCAAAAAGTTGCATTTTGGAAAATTTCGTACTTTTCATGGGCATAATGTTTGACTTGGGCTCGAACTCTTTTAAAATGTGGATTTCTCCGACCCTTAGCCACCGATGTAACTGAAATTTTGGATCTACACTAAGAATAGTGGCCTGCATAGGAATCAAAAAGAAATTTTGCAAAAAGTTGCATTTTGGAAAATTTCGTACTTTTCATGGGCATAATGTTTGACTTGGGCTCGAACACTTTTAAAATGTGGTTTTCTCCGGCCCTTAGCCACCAATGTTACTGAAATTTTGGATCTACACTGATAATAGTAGCCTGCATAGGAATCAAAAAGAAATTTTGCAAAAAGTTGCATTTTGGAAAATTTCGTACTTTTTATGGGCATAATGCAACACTTGGGCTCGAACACTTTTAAAATGTGGTTTTCTCCGGTCCTGAGCCACCGATGTGACTGAAATTTTAGATCTACACTGAAAATAGTGGCTTGCATAGGATTCAAAAAGAAATTTTGCAAAAAGTTGCATTTTGGATAATTTCGTACTTTTCATGGGTATAATGTTTGACTTGGGCTCGAACACTTTTAAAATGTGGTTTTCTCCGGCCCTGAGCCACCGATGTGACTGAAATTTTGGATCTTCACTGATAAAAGTGGCCTGCATAGGAATCAAAAAGAAAATTTGCAAAAAGTTGCATTTTGGAAAATTTCGTTCTTTTCATGGGCATAATGTTTGACTTTGGCTCGAACACTTTTAAAATGTGGTTTTCTCCGGCCCTAAGCCACCGATGTGATGACATTTCTAACATACGTGATTGATTTCTTAGAAAAGCAAAAATTAGTTCCGACCCTGGAATCTCCTCACTGGGCAATTTAGACTCAAATTGACGTTTAGTTGTCGGATCCATCGCTCGTATTATAATATGACCAACAAATTTATCAAAGATATTTTCTATTTTCGTCGCATTTATAGCGGCGTAATTCTCTTGAAAATTACTAAGTATACGCGCTATACCTGACGCTGACTCGGTCTGTAAGCATTTGAAATTAAGAATTTCATCAACATAATGCGTAAAAAGCAATCTAGAATTTTGATTTACCAGAATGTTCCAGGCTATGTCATAGTTCTCTTCAATAAGAGGCAATAATTTTATAAGTCCAAGTGCCGGCCCTGTAATTACCGACAAGAGGTAATGGAATTTTTCTACATTTGTATACGCAGTACTATCGTGAATCAGACTTTTAAATAGTGAATGAAACGCGCACCAACTTTTAATGTCACTGTCAAACGTAGGCAGCTTTATTATTGGAGCACGCACTGTCGGATTACTTGTAGTTTTAGGTATTGAATTTTAATTTTTAATAATAGCATTTTTTGTTTGCATTATTTCAAAATACCACTCATCTACTCTATTAGAAATCGCTCCTAAATCCTGGACTTCTTTCATCCTGTCTAACTCTAGTAACTGCTCTTCAATCTCTTTTTGAACATTTTCAAAATCTTGTAACCATTCCTCTATTTTTTCACATCGCGCGAGAAACGACTCCCGTTTCTTACTATCATCATGGATGCTGGATGTAAAGTCATGCGTAACTCGAATTCTAGAAACTATTCGCTCACATCGGTTTTTTAGCAAAACTACTTTTTTCTCTGCCATTGTAATGAGAAAAAATATTATTACAATAAAAGAATTGAATTCCGTTAAATTTGAAAGAATATTATCAAATCAAAAGTATAGTTTATAATAGTAATAATTTGTAAGCAGTAAAATAATTTTGAACTACCTTACTACCTAGTAAATTCGCCCACAGCACGGCTGATGCGAATTTTGCAGATCAACAACTTTCATGAACAATTCATCCTAAGATACATTAAATTTATAACAATTATTCAATTTATCCAGGCTCGAATCGACCAAATGTTGGGGACAGAAATAGGTCCCGCAAAGCGGAAGGAAGTGGATAAGAGAGGAATTGTCGACTTACCGCTTTTCTTCCTTCGCTTTCAATTTTTCCGCTGGTTCTCACTTAAAACGAGCTCACTAGCACACGATAGAATTGCTTTCCACAAGACTTTCCGACACGGTCGAAATATCAGCTCCGTATTCAACACTGCGATGCTGACAGGACGAAGTGCTAATTTGAACTAACAATTTGGGTGACAATTTTATTGCATTCGGTCGACAATAAAGGTAAGGAAACAAAAGGATTTTGGGGGTAGAATTATTTTCGGAAAAGGTACATTAGGATTATTGCAAGGCACCAACATGCCGTATGATGAAATTATTGTTGGTTTGGTCTATCTCTGCCCAGAGTATGGATATATAAACCAACATTAAATATGGTTACGGTACAAACCAACATTCATTTTTTGATATTTTGTTTAAAAAGTGTTTTTTACATTTTTCTATTATGCTTTTATTAAAAAAATTTCAACCATCATGTCGTTCAGGTATACCATAACACGTTTTTTTGTATTATTATTTATAACAATTAGTTTGAAGTAAAGGAAACCAAAATATAATGTTTTTATACTTCAAACCTTGTTTTCTCTATACGAGTTTTTGTGGATATATTACAAACCAATCCTCAGCCAGCCATATGTATATAGACACTGATTCATAGCATTAATATTTTCGCAAATTAAAGCGATACATGGTGTTTTTAGCGATAAATACGTTAAAATGCAAAATAGCAGCGATTTTTACGACAAAACTCAAGAATATGCGATCTTCTCAGTAATGCGAACATTCAAATCTGTTGACGACAGTAAATTCCTGGAAGGTAACAGCTATTTTCCATGACAGCTTATAGAGCAAGTGAGGGATGGAGTCTCTGTAGACATAATTCAGCTATTCTTAGCTGTAATAATAAATTGTTCACAGAGAATTTGCTGAGGCAGCTCTGATGACTGTGTGGGCACCTGTGAATAGTGTTGATGCAGAAAGATTTTTTAGTCGTTTTAATCTTGTATTGATAGATCGTAGAACGAACATGACACACTCTACTGTAGAAACATGCGTCATGTTGAGTTTCAATCAATAGTATAATAAATATGTTTTAAGTGATTTTGCTAATTTAATTGTTTTTCTCCACTTGCCGACTTCTATTCCTTGACGTTATCCTATTTGACCATAAACGCTATGAAAAAGAAAAATTAAAGCTATTTTTTCAATAATTAATGCTACATTTCTTAAAAATTATAGCTATGAATCAGTGTCTCTAGTTATATAGTTAATACTATAATATTAAATTTTGATTTACCAAAGTATAATTTAATAAACTCATAATGCAGGATTTACACTTACTTTCGTAACTTTAAACGCTGATATCTCAAAACTATACTTTTCGACTTATGACGGTTGACCTCCCGACAGTTGGCCCCCTAGCATTCTTATGCAGGGTGTCCAGGGGTAAAGTGTATTAACTCCGGGGTGGTGATTCTACATGATGATACGAGTAAAAAAGATTTAACAACTTTTTTCGAAATTTAAACTTTTTTCCCCATACAAAAAGGTGTACCTATTAAAAATCCTTAGTGTGAGGTACAAACTTACCCGATAAATTTGCTGTGAGTCAGCCGGGCGCGTTGTGGCGACGTTGGTTTTGATTGGCGCATATCGTACCAGCGGAAAATACGTAATAGTGCAGGCCGCACACGCCATATTAATTTTACCTTTTTTCCAAAAAAGTACCCCTAAAAGTAATAATTTCTTCTAAAAGTCATTTATCTTTTTTACTTACACTATCATGTAGAATCACCTCCCGAAGTAAATGCACTTTACCTCCAGACACCCTGTACACAATACAGTTGGTTAAGGGAAAATACGGTTTACCTACTTACACAAAATATAACTAAGTGCCCCCGTAGAGGTGCGCAGAGAGGATATACCGCCGAATAACAAAATAATAAAACATATTTTCATTCTAATTCTTCCAGGAAAAACTACTTGTCTTTATACTGTAGGGGAGGGGTGGCATGAAAGGGACATTTTTGAATTTGAAATCCTAATAAGTGATTGAGATAATATTTGGAACAGGTTGGAGTCGAATAGGAAGCGTTTATTATTAAATAATTGAAATGAAATGCAATAATGGTCATTAATCTATTCTTAGTTATTTATTGACGCATCTTTAAAAATTGTGTATTTTGTCCCTACATAAAATATGGACTGTATTGAAAGGGACGCAGTAATTTATGAAAGGTACAGTACCTAATTTCGAGGAACTATGTATCTTAAGTACAAATCAACAATATTAAAATGTTTTTCTCTGATAAAATGAACTTTAAAATTATTAATAGCTTTTCTTAAGATAACTTATAATCAGTTTCCTTATAATTTACAAGAAATTTAACACTTATATAAAATTCATAGCCGTTCATATTAAATTCACGTCCCATTCATAGCCATTTATTCTGCCCTTTTCATAAATATCATACAAAAATTTTGAACATAACCACAAAATCTACAATATTAAATTAAAGTTCACTGAACTTTGTTCTTGCGTCTGTGGAAGTCCAGCCTATTTTAAACAGTGGTTTACACATAAATGGTTAACTCGCAGCACTCGATAAAACGTTTCACAAATATAACATAAAAAATACTATTCAATGCCAATAACAACACTCGCACGTATTCGCCATGTTTGAAATGACAAGAGTATGAAGTTAGCCGCGAACGAACTTGCATTCAATACACGTGTCCTTTTCATGCCACCCCTCCCCTATATACCAGCTTTTAAGTTAAAAAAATCGAAGCTGTAAATAAATTGGTTTGATATCCAGGTATTTTTTAATACGATTTTAGGTTTTACATTGGTTTGATATCCAGGTATTTTTTAATACGATTTTAGGTTTTACATTGGTAATCGCACAAAAAATTATAATTATAATTTCTAGGGGCCAACTGTCGGGGGATAAACTGCTGGGGGATAAACTGCCGGGGGATAAACTGCCGGGGGATAAACTGGCGGGGGATAAACTGCCGGGGGATAAACTGCCGGGGGATAAACTGTCGGGGGATAAACTGCCGGGATACATTTTAGGGGATCAAATGTCGGGGGATCAACTGGTGGGTCATCACTTTTCAAGATTCTTACTGATTATTTGTAACTTAGTATCATTTCTACAATTCGGATTTGCATTGATTTAAGTGATTCTTTCAAAATTGGAACTGATGGTGTGAAAAATTGAGACAGTAGACCAATCAACTCGGATTTTGCGTTCAAATTAATTGTAATTTTCAAAATTCGAATTGGTTATGTGAATAATTCAAACAATCGATCAACTCGGATTTGCAACGAATTTGAGTCGTTTTCAAAATTGAAACTGATTGTGTGAATAATTCAGTCAATCAATCAAGTCTACTTACTGTCTTGTGTGTAATTTTTTCTTTTCAAATTGCCGTTGGAAACTTTGGTTTTACATATATAGTATAAAGGTGTACATTTTAATTATTTTGTCGTTAACTTTTAGATTTGAATAAATAGCATTACCATTTAGATCATATTTCTAACTTATTTAGAGACACAACGATTTTTATGAAACCTGTACGACTTGTTTCTAATATGGCATGAAATGAAGTTACAGTATTTTGATTGGTGATGTTATGGTTGTTAATTTTTTAAGAATAATTTGATCTCTTTCTTAAATGATACCAAATCGTATATATGGATATGTATAGCACATGTCCTACGAAAAGTGCTAATGTTTGAGGCTTCCTTAATGGCATTCGGTAGGTTATTATAAAGTTTGTTATTATAAACGAGTGTCCCATCTCCCAAGGGGTGCAGAGGGAGAGTTGGGATGGGGGGGTTGATGGGGTAGCTGGTAGGTGAGATGGGTCTAGGGTGTTTTTTCAACTTTCCCGGATTACGAATAATTTTTAATTAAGAATAAGACGCTAATATATGACGCCTGTGAAAATACGATTCCGCAATCTACACTAATTCAAAGCTGTGCATATTGCCGGGACTCCATTTGCTAGGGTCAAATATATGACGCATGTGAAAATACGATTCTGCAAGCTATATTTTTTTCACCAGATTTACAGAAACGGGTTTAGTTTTTCCCATAGGAAAAACTAAACCCTTTCATACACTTTTCCATATAAATGATCATCTAGTAAATCCACGTTATGCAAGTGTATATAAGTATAATTAATACAGAACAATACAAGAACAACACGTTAATCTACCAAACTATTAAATGGGAGTATAATTCACCGTCTCCAGATATTTTTATATCAGAGGGTTCGGCTCTGTGGAATTCCTAATTTGACCGATAAATCCTACTGATTCCTCAATATAAATATTTAAAAAATCTTTCGTAATTCTACATGTATTTAAAATGACTGATTTTTAGAGAGAGCTAGGTATAATGCCAGTAGCCGAAATAACAAAAGGTAATATTTTTATAGTCTGAGAATGCCAAATTCTTTTAATTTCATTTCCTAAATCTGTATACTTTCTTATTTTTTCAGAAACAGATTTTTGAATATTACAGGAATTCGGAATAGCTACATCAATAATTTTTATTCACCAGATTTACAGGAACGGGTTTAGTTTTTCCCATAGGAAAAACTAAACCCTTTCATACACTTTTCCATATAAATGATCATCTAGTAAATCCACGTTATGCAAGTGTATTATATAAGTATATTTAATACAAAACAATACAAGAACAACACGTTAATCTACCAAACTATTAAATGGGAATATAATTCACCGTCTCCAGATATTTTCATATCAGAGGGTTCGGCTCTGTGGAATTCCTAATTTGACCGATAAATCCTACTGATCCCTCAATATAAATATTTAAAAAATCTTTCGTAATTCTACATGTATTTAAAATGACTGATTTTTGCATTTTTATATACAAATTCTTTGACAAATCTAATATGCCTAAATTTTTAATAAGAGAGCTAGGTATAATGCCAGTAGCCGAAATAACAAAAGGTAATATTTTTATAGTCTGAGAATGCCAAATTCTTTTAATTTCATTTCCTAAATCTGTATACTTTCTTATTTTTTCAGAAACAGATTTTTGAATATTACAGGAATTTGGAATAGCTACATCAATAATATAAGTTATTTTTTTAATTTTGTCATGTAAAACTATATCAGGTCTATTATGACCAATTGGTCTGTCTGTTAGTATAGTTTTATCATAGTAAATTTTAAAGAAATTATTTTCTAAAAATGAATTTGGTTCGTATTCATAATATGGTACTATATTATGACAGTCAATCAAGTTATGTTTAATTACCAAACTTTGGTGAATTATTTTTAAAACCTGATTGTGCCTAAATGTATACTCAGACGGTGCTAATATAGAACATCCTGATATAATGTGTTCTATAGTTTCCGGAAAAGCCATACATTTTCTACATAAATCATCAATTTGATTTGGATCTTTGATTATATGCTTCCTATAATTTTTGGTATTAATTACTCTATCTTGAATAGCAAGCATAAAACCTTCTATTTCTGCGTTCAACTCTCCAATACTCAACCATTTGTTTGACGAAAGTTTGTCAACATACGTTTGGTTGAGATAATTGAAGTGTTTTGCGTGAATAATTTTATTTGACCAGGAATCTAATAATTCCTGGTTGGTATTTATAAAAATTTTGGCATTCTCGTCGTATAAATTTAAAGGTGAAATATTTCTATCTGCCTTGCAAATTATTTTATGCAGCTCTGAGCTATTAGCTTTTCTATGAAAAAAATTTCTTAACATTTCTACCTGATTTTGTTTTAAAGAAGTAAGTTATTTTTTTAATTTTGTCATGTAAAACTATTATGACCAATTGGTCTGTCTGTTAGCATAGTTTTATCATAGTAAATTTTAAAGAAATTATTTTCTAAAAATGAATTTGGTTCTTATTCATAATATGGTACTATATTATGACAGTCAATCAAGCTATGTTTAATTACCAAACTTTGGTGAATTATTTTTAAAACCTGATTGTGCCTAAATGTATACTCAGACGGCGCTAATATAGAACATCCTGATATAATGGGTTCTATAGTAATAACTCTGGTTTCCCTTCAATAACGAATAAATCTTTCGCCTTTTCCTAAAGATTTCCGTGGAGGGTGTAATGGTTCACCCGTTTTTGACATACCTTGTTTTAAGAATCAATCAATCAATCCTATTTAAGGGTGATCATTTTTTTTTTCGTATAACTTTAAGTTTTGAAAACCTTAAGTTACTGCTGGAGCTGCCAGTACGTAGGCAAGTACGTACTGATAAATTGTTGTTTAATTACTTTTGAATTAACTAGACACATTGTGATTATTTTTGTTTCGCCTTTATAGCGCTAATTCAGGTAGATTAAACGGATTTGTGGTAACTTTTGGTTCTTAGCTGTGGTGTGTTGCAATCTGTCAGATCTTCAACAATGACGATATTTTATCTAACTGGCTAATCATTTGACTTCCCAGTCTATCTTACTATTTACTGATCTAATACCCTTCCCCATGCTATTGACGAATAGTCTACCTACGATATACCTAACTCTCTGTGCCGTTCTACCTAAACTCGGAGTTATAAACCCTTTTGTTAGAGTATATCAAAACATCATTCACACAATAATTTAAATTAGTTATTCTAAGTTCCTATTGGTTGTTAGTTGTATGCAATCTACTTACAGGTAGGTATAATGGGTAGGAATAGGGACAAACATGTGCTTGCTACGATTGGTCTCCTCCAATTCCCAATCAGCTCGATGAAGGATTAACCTGTCGAACTAACCCCAATCCCAACACCTCCAGGAAGATTTAGATGTTGCCTCGCAACTGGTGAAAATGACATGTTTCGCCCCTGTCGGGAAGGGAATGTGTGTGATTTTTGTAGGTTGATTGATATATGTTGTTTAATTCAGCGGTGAAGGATCCATTGTATATATTCGTGCGGTAATTGGAGTGGTCTCTACCAACGTCGCCAGGTAACGGTGGTGTGATGATTAATATGTTGAAATCTCCATAGTACAATGCGGTAATGGGAGAATATCTCTACCAAATCTTCGCAAGGTAAAGATGGTATGATGATTAAGATGATAGGTTGAAGGTTCATGATGAAAGGTCATTCCATGTCGCTAGACATAAAAATGACGCTCCGTTCCGCCGAGTGTGATTGAAGTATGTCTAAGAGCTCTCAGAAGGTGCTCAGATGACTTCCGGTTCAGGTCGTGCCCTTCGGCCCGAGCCTGATGATGATGATGGTATGTTGATGATGGCCAACATGCTGGAGGTTAAGGGTCCGCCCAGCTAACCGCAGCCATGAACATTATACCGAAGTGAATACTTGCGGATAAGTCAGGGGTCGGGAATCCCCGCGTGCATCCCACTGGTTTCAAAGAAATAAAATTAGCAGGCTCAGGGGCCGAACTCTTCGCCGTCTCCTCAGCATCCTTTACAGCAAACTGTCAGCTCCCAGACTTTCGTCAATCACACCTGCCAAATCCGTTCGTCGGAAATCATCGAAACAATACAAGCCATTGTTCCCTTCGTCCAAACGAATACAAGGGTCATTCCTCACGCGTCAACATAAGATAACGGAGCCCATCACGATCTTGTCCCCTTCGTCTGGAGACTAGCGGGAATAGAAAAGCTGTCAATGACCTCAGACTCCTCCTACAGATGTTCTGCTTGATTGCTCTCTCACCGCTAATACTGTCGAAACAGAAGCCATACCAGTGACATAGTGGGATCACGTCCTTTGTTCTCCGGACAATGCCAAGTGCCTGGGTGAGGTGGGACTCGTGGTCAACCAACCGACACAGCTGATACAGGGCCATTTCTAGGTTCAGGGTTCAAGTCCATCCGCGCAAGGTCACCGATATTCAGAATCGAGTCAATGATCCGTTTCCTTCGTTTCCGCCGATCAAGAGATAGGTAGAGCCACGTGGATTTCGTCCATTTCGCCTAATGTGCGACGTACGTGAAAACAACCCATATCGCCGGATAGGGAAGCCCAGCGAAGTTATTCTCTCGACAATCACCTGACACTGCTGGGTTTTTTTGAAGTAAAGTTTGTTTAGACGGTATTCAAATAATTCGAATATCAATGAAAAACCGACGCTCGCTGCGTAAAACATAATAACTTAAGAAAATATAAGTAGATCTTTAATAATACTGTGGGGAAAATATTTATTACCGTATAATCCCTCGTGTGCGCCCTTTTGTCAAACGTACCGATATTGAAAGAACAAGCACTATGCTACCTAAAAGTGCAATTTGAATATACCTAAATGTTATGAATCTAAACGTCAGCGGTAGAGGTAAACGAGAAGATAATATCCTTAAATTATATTGCACTAGCAAGAAAGGTAATTTGTTTTTTTTCCAAAATTGTTCCACTGTGATTAAACTTGAACATTATACCGAGTAGTAAAGGTCTTTATATTTATGTGCAGGAATATATATAAATATTTGGGATAATTAGCATTCACATGCAACTGTAATTATGTTTAAATTAATACATTGAAGAAGCAGATAACAATAATAGTCTAATTTTTTCTTAAATGTGAAAAGGAACAAGACACAGAAAATAATAAAAGATAACGGTCGCAACCGGGACTCGAACCCAGAACCTTACGTCTCACTGAAATAATATACAATCAATTTTTCAATTTGAATGTGAAAATTTAAAGCTTTGCAAAGTTACAATTATATTATAAATATAATTTGGGATAACTAAATATTGCTTACTGCCTCCTTAAAAGGTCAACTTACGAGGAAAATAGTTTTGCTTCAAGATGCACAAAATCCATTTCAATTTTCAAATTTCAAGGCCCAAATTGCAAGGTGTTGATTAATAATTAAGTGATTTTATTGTTAGTCCATTTGCATTCACTTACCTAACGCCCATCTCTGTGTTATCCGATCACATTTTTTTCACATTCACAAGCGGTATATATTTCATGCAGTTAAACGGCGCATGCTTCTCTTCTCTCGTAAATAATAACTCCGTTAGACTTCTCAAACTTCATGCGACGCCCCACATTCACTTATCGCGACCGCCCTTCTCGATCAACTCCCCGAAAACCGCCTGTGTGTGTTCGTAATTAAAATGCACTTCGCTATTTAACTTATTACTAAGCGACCTTCCCGTCCTCCCCTCGAAAATCGACTATCCGTGTTCGTAATTAAAATGCACTTCGCTAATTAACTTATTTGCGCGACCTTCCCGTCCTCCCCCCTGAAATCGACTATCCTCTATAATACCCCGAAAACGACTGTCCTTGTTCTTCACTTTTTAACCCAGAATTAAGCACTCAAGGCCGGGCCCGTATCCAAGGATGCTTCGCCCGCACAAATTAGCGTACCTTCTTATTAAAGTGCCTTTATTGGAAATAGACCTATAATGCAAGTATGTTCCCTGCACCCATTTATGTACAATAAGAGTCCAAACATAATATATAAATAAAATCTCGCGCCACGATGTTTGTTCAAGATAACCTCCGAAACCCCTCAACCGATTCTGATGAAATTTAGCACACTATCCGTAATTTTGCCCAACCTAAGGTAGGATAGTTTTTATCTCGAATATTGACCTCAATATTTATTATAGTGAATTAATTATTTATTATTGTTTGATGGCGGAGTGAATCAACCACTCAATAGATAGCACTACGTTTAATAGTAAATAACAAGTTACTTACTTTTATCATTTTTATTTACGATACGGCCCTAAATACGCCTATAACTTTCGTTTCAATAAAACTGCCAACCCGTGTCTACCAGTCCGACTCTGTACAAGCCCTGTCTTCTGTACTCAGAACTACGTCATAAAAAACCCAAAAGCCCATGAATTATTTCATGAATAGGAGCCCATACATGTAGTCCGGTCTTTAGATGTTCTTTGGATGTTAAAATAACATCCCCTTGTTTTTTCTAACTGCGTCAAAATCGAGGTCCAGGAATGTCACTTGGTGCAAACGCCTTAGCGACAATTTTGACCCTTAATAAATCGATTCTGTCAACCTTTGTGCCTCAGATGTTAGTCTTGAAATTAAATTTAAGACCCATTAATTATTTCATGAATAGGTTTCGCCCGTATTTTTTTGTTTGCGGCAGTCATAAATTTGCTTCAAACTGACTTTTTTGGAATGTTAATTGTCCCAACGTCTGAGAAGAACTCTACCCCAGTTCCATATGTGTTTTCCTTTTTTAGGTATACTGAAAATACTAATTCTTTGGCTGAAAGGCGAGATCATCACAAGGGGAGCACTCAAATAAGTCTATAAACCAATATATTATATATAATAATTATATATGTCAAATCTAACGTAGATTATTATTATTTTAATATTAACTGTATATCATATTTTCATAAATTTATAAAATCATTTACAATCATCCTTATTTTTCAATATCCAGAAATTATAATGTATGTAACATATTTCTGTAATATTTTTTATTCCTTTTATATTTATGTAATTATGTTTGCATAGGTACATTTATGTACCTCTATGTCTGTCTCGACACAGGTAATATCCTAGTGAGACAGTTTTATAGATTAATAACGTATTGTCGTATAATATAATTTGTACTGAAAACATTTTTTTTAAATCAGTGAAAATAATCATGCTTGCAAAAAATGTATTACACATTGTAGTTACAACGCTTAATTTTTTTTAAATATATTATTGTATACATAAATTATATCTAATATTGTAAATTTAAATGTAGTTTCTCTTTCTCTATGTTGGTATTATTAGTTCACACTTCTAAACATATAACCTAAAGTAATTTCATATCGTTATGTTGTAAATCATATTGAAAATCCTCCATCTTGTTATCAGGTAACTGGTTTACACTTTAAATACTACCAACTTACCCTTCTTATCTCATACTCTGTACATCTGAATAAAGTATATGTTACCAGGCTAATTCGGTAAATCCGAATAGAAAATATTTTACCATAATATAACGTTTTCTACAGTGTCACAAAAAATGTATGCATATATTTATATATTTGTTCATTACACAACTTGGTTTGAGAGAAAAATATTTTTTTTGTTTTTTACGGTTTTAAGTTTTGGTTACTTTTAATTATGTACATTACTTAAGGAATAACATAAACTAAACCTGTCAATTTGTCTGTCCTGGAACGGGAAACTTTCCTAGTTGGAGACAGGCAAAGCTTCCTAATATGTAAATTGTACTTTCTTTTGTATCTATCTATAATAAATAAACATTTTTTTTTTAAATACGAATAAAGAAAAAAGAAATACTTTGAAGCAATGCAGATTGCCTGATTGCCTTTCGCAAGGCGCTAAATATATGACGTCCGTGAAAATACGACTCCGCAAACTACACTTCGTTGAAGCAATGTAGAGTACCTGAATTCCATTTGCAAGGCGCTAATATTGACGCCAGTGAAAATACGATTCCGACAGCTACACTACATTGAAGCAATGTAGATTGCCTGGATTCCATTTGCAAGGCACTAATATTTTACGCCTGTGAAAATACGATTCCACAAGCTACAAAACTTTGAAGCAATGTAGATTGCCTGAATTCCATTTGCAAGGCGCAAAGACGCCTGTGAAAATACGATTCCGCAAGCTACACTACGTTGAAGCAATGTAGATTGCCTGAAATCCATTTGCAAGGTGCAAATATATGAAGCCTGTGAAAATACGATTCCGACAGCTTCACTACTATAAAGCAATGTAGATTGCCTGAATTCCGTTTGCAGGGCTCTGATATTTGACCCCAGCGAAAATACGTTTCAGAAATCTGATTAATTGAAAAGAAATTGAAAACCTAACCTAACCCATCCTAACTTAACCCAACCTAACCCAACCTAACCTAACCTAACCTTACCTAACCTAGCCTAACCCAACCCAACCTAACCTAACCCAACCCAACCTAACCTAACCTAACCCAATCTAACCTAACCCAACCCAGCCTAGCCCAGCCCAACCCAGCCCAGCCCAGCCTACCCCAGCCCAGCCTAACCCAGCCCAGCCCAACCCAGCCAGATGCACAAATTTCGCCAATCTGGAAGAGCTAGTGTCCACAATACGCTTTCAACTATCTGCCTATTGCGTGTCTTTAAATACTTTGGACCTGTTGCTCGCCAAACTGAAGACTCCGACTTGAAGAAACTCATAATCACTGGCAAAGTTTAAGGCAGAAGAAGCAGAGGAAGGTCACCAATGTGCTGGATGGAGTGACCAAGCATCACTTGCGTCTAGTACTTGGATGTCCTTGACTCTTCACGCAGCGCAGAACCACGAGGAATTGAGGAGCCTAGATCTTCAGCTATGAGGAGATGACTTGAGAAGAAAGTAGGCATTTAAGGACCTACTTACAAGTCTTAGGTAAGTCTCATAGGTAATTTTTTGGTTTTGATTTATTTTAGTGAAATTAAGAAATATATTTCCCGTTAGTTATGGGATGACAATTATTTAGATCGAACTCTGTGAATTAGGCAACTATCAGACTTATCGGCTCGTAGCTTAGCCCTCAATGTTTATTTGTTAACCTTTTTTAATGGTACACATACTTTTTTTGTATTAAAAAATTGTTATCATGAAAAACCAAACATTTTTTATTAACACTGCTTTATTGATGAAAAATAATTAATGGGTACAAACAAAAGAGAACAATTTTACAAAATTTTTAAGGGTTTTTTTTATTTGTCGAAATGTTAAAATGAGAAATTCTGAATATCTGCAAATAAAAAAAACTTTTTTTTAATAAACATTTTAAAATTTTCAATCGTTTAATATAAATTACTGGCAGATTTGTATCGAATGTGACGTCCTTTTTTGTGGAGGCAAATTTCAAATTGAAACGTTGTAATGTAATATTATGATATTTCTAATAATTCTGAAAATGTCTTGTGCTATTTTTTTGTGTTAATTGCAATATGTGCTCTTTTTACAATAGCTCCAGACGAGTAGGAGAGGAGGCCCTGCGGAAAACAACATAAAATGAAAACAAGATGATGTGTGGAAGGTCTTTTCCTATAAAGGAAGGAGAGGAAGTTCTGGGAAGGAAAAAAAGAGTGAGGGGAGGGTAGCAATCTGGAGGTCAGTGTGTTCAGAAGTGACGGACGTATGGATCCATCCCTTCCATTATGGTACAAGCCAATGGATCGATAGAGTCTGGCTGGAGAGGTAAAGAGGTCACCCTCAACCACTCTCTCCCAATCTGGCCCGCCACGCAGAAGGAGTGGTGTGCAAACGCATGTGAAACCAAGACCTAGGCAAACCTCATCCCATGCATGAACCCGGGCACCCCTGATGAGTCACCAAACGTAGCAAACCTCTTGGGGTTATCTTTGTCAGGGATGTAGTTATCCAATAAATGGTTCCCGGGCGGCGGTACCCACACCCGCCCCCCCAAATTGAAACATCGAAATATGTTTTTGAATTTGGAATTCAAATACATTCATATACAAGGAAAATATATCGCAATTCATATACTTACTTAGATAAGTAAGTATATGAATTGCGATATATTTTCCTTGAATGAATGAATTCAAATTGTGAAAGTGGTAATTAACCCACTTCCCAACAATTTGAAACTTGATTAGAATATAAAGCGTGGTATTTTCTCTTTCTAACACTGTTTTTGATGTTTTTCACTATAATAGTAAGGGAAATACAAAGATTACTGTGAGACCTATGTGAGAAGTTCCCAAAAGCGAACAAATCAGCCTGATGGGGGAGACGAGATATAATTTAGTTATAATGTTCACCAAAAACCTTTATTTATTTTAATCAATTTTAGTTACATTTAAATAAAAACCACCTTGGTTATTCGTTGTCTCCTGGTCCCACCACGCAAGAAAACAGAATGACCAGTCGACTCAATGAAAAGGCAATGTCCACTTCTGGTTCCGTCATTTGCAGAGTTTGACGTAGATTTCTTCTAATGTCACTACAGTTAAAATTAAAGAATAAAGTTTTATCATTAAATGACGTTGTTTACTTACAGTACATTGTTAAATTATACACAAAATCCAATAATGCTGTGGACCAAATAAATATGCTTTACATGTAACATTCATTGACCTCTGTTAGCGGTATTAGGTAGAAAAAAAGATTGTAATGAATCGTACACAATTATTTCTTAGATCAATTGTAAAATTGTGACTCTTCCAAGTTTTCGGTGATGCCCCAAAAATATCAACTCAAAAAATATAAAAAAAGTTCAAAGTTTAAAGAGTTTGTAATTTTCATATGCCATTTGGTTTTGTCACTGTTATTGTATATTGTATAGTAATTATTTATTGTACGGTTATTGTCAAATAGTGAAACACTGGAAAACAGTTATTCCTTTCACTCAGCATTTAGAGGGGGTAATAGCGACAGTGATATCAAAATGTAATTGGCCCAGATGCAATAATAGCAATTTTTGATGGCACTTTAAGATGATAGACTTCGCTTTTCGGCCCATACAAAAAAGACGCCACGGAAAAAACACTTTTCTACATCGAAAATTGCACAAAATTATTTTTTTTTTATACTGCCTTCTAGAGGGTGAAAACTATATCGGTATGTTTTCGAATTTTCGATGCGTTTCGTATTAACGTAAACATTCACTGTCACACATGTACGATTTATCAAAAAATATTATTTAAGGAAAAAGTGCTGCTAACTCAGCTTTCATAAAGAATTATAAAATTATAAAAAGCTACCGACGTAGCTTCTTTTTTTTTTTAAATATATATTTTTTTAAATTTCAATATCGTGAAAGTTTCGGTGTAGAAAAGTGTATTCTCCATAAACCCCTTTTCGAGCGATTTCTGTAGGTAAATTTGAGCATTGTCTCATTCGCACATATCGCATTCGCATGTATTGTAAGTGTGCGTGAGCTTATTGTGAGCGGGACAGAATTACAGACGCGGGTGTTCCGCGTGTGGTTCAAAGTCTAGCCTCTTAAATAAACTAAAGTATGCTAGTGGTATATGTATGTATGAATAAAGTATGTATGAATTCCGCACCAAACTAAATATATAAATGTTCTGGAACAAATCCAGATAAAATCATTGTAAGGGTAAGCTCATTGAACCAAACGTCCTGCCAATTTTACAATACTTAGTTTTAATATAGTTCATAACAAATCTATTCATAGACCATTTCTTTTAGAATGCGATGGCTTATAAGTGTTAAGAATGAAAAAAAAGTTACCTGTCATACTCCCACATCACAGTATGATTTCTGTTATCCCATCCCTTCATATTCTTCTCACACATCTCTTCCCCTTTTATCGCAGCGACATTGCACACAAACGGTTTCTGAAATTATGAACATTTATTTTAATGTGAGAGTACTTGCTTCCAAATTTCAACAAGATTGTGTCAAAATAGGCCTTATGCAAAATAATCGTATGACAAATTATATCTGGTCACTTGACTGGATATGATTGTACAAAGTCCGATTAATAAATAATTATAAAAAATTGCATATAAATATTGTATTTATATCACAGTTGTGTGAGTTTGGGTGTATGGCCTGTTTATAACAATTAATTATACAAGCAAGTTTTAAGATTTTTATCGTGAAAATGCAATAAATTAAGCACATATTTTCATAAAGTAGAGAAAGTTTTTTTTTTTTACTTTAGCTCCACATGGGAGGCTGTGAGGAAAACAATTTCTCTAGGGATGCTGTGTGAAGGGTATTTTTTTAAAGAAATGAAGGTGAGGATGTTTAGGGAATGAAAAAGGTATGGGGAGTGGGCAGGAATTTAGGGTTCAATGTGTCCAGGAGTGATCAATCACTCCCACCGTAGTACAATGGGATTGTTCAAAAGAGTCCGGCCCGCAACGCAGTAGTAAGTGGGCAAACGCATGTTCCGCCAAGACCTAGACAAACCTCACCCCATGAACCCGAGCACTCCTGCTGAGTCACCAAACGTAGCGAACCATTTGGGGTGACCAAGGCAGGGGTGTTGGTTATCCCATAAATGGTTCCCACACGGAGAAAAATGTTATTCTAAAATACGATCATTTTATTCGTAAAAACTGTTAAAAACGGGACTGAAGTTATTACGAACAAATTAACAGGGTTTCAATGTTTATTGGCGGGAACATGTGAGAATAATTTGTTGGTATACGTAATTTCATACGTAAACCAAATAATTATTCTTACATTTTCCCGCCAATAAACATTGAAACACTGTTAATTTGTTCGTAAGAACTTCAGTCCCGTTTTTACGAATAACATGATCGTATTTTAGAATAACATAGGTGGTGATACTCGTACCCTCCTCCCAAATTAATTGTGGGTGAAGGAACACCCATTCAAAGAAAATGATACCGACTCTAATAGAACGGGTTGTTGTGAAATGGCGAAAATGTGGCAAAAAAATGTAGGCTGAACTCAAACCTGATCATGTAGCCTAAATAATCATTATGTCTTAATATGGGTTACTTACATATTAAAGTTATTATATTATTCTACAGTCAGACTACGAATCAATCAATTCATTCGTTCAAACACCTTGATGCCTCAAACAACTGGAATGTGAGAATACCTTATGGGAGAATTGTTGTACCAATCCACCTGCATAATAAATTCCTCCATAGGGAATTGTGTGCCAGTGAAAGTGACAAGGATTTGGGCTCAAATCCAAGCCTGGTTGTGTGGTTTGAGAAATGTTTCAGTCTCAATAGATCTTAGCATTAAATGTTCTTAGAACTAATGTTACCTTATCATAAATAAGTGGAGTTGATGTATCCACTAATACGATCACATCCTTCCTTTCACCAGGCATTATGTGCCCCAGGGAAGGAGAAAACGAGACACACTCTGTTGGTTCAAACTCAAACCTGAACATGTCGCTTGAGGAATGGTTCACAATCACAATGTTCCTCAGAATTATGGTATTTAGATCGCAATATCCTATAAATAATACCAAAATATGAAAGAAAATCTTTTCCGGCATGATTAATGGAAGAGCTGTGATATATTTTACATTTAAAAAAATTACAGGTCTCTACAATATTTTTCATTTTTTACTCTGTTATTTATAGTCTACACAACAGAGTTTAACAAAGAATTAATACCAACCGTCCAATAACGGTGTAGGTACAACAAAATGTGAGAATAAAACAATAATCCCCTTATTATTTTTTTTTCATATTCTCCGTAAAACCGTTATACACCAATATATATGGAAAAGATTACAAATTAAAAAGTGGACAAGGGCAGTTGTACTATTTTGTGACATAATATGTCAAAAGATAGTTGCTGAACTGTCTTAAGTGATATTGAAAATGTCGATGGTCAATGCAGAATCGTTAAGGCTGGAATCAGACGGTTCACTAATCATTTCTGTATTTCATTCCACCTATTTCACTCGGAATGACAAGTCTGAACAAGAAATGAAACAAAAGTGAAACGAAGATGGGAACATTCGCTCGAGTAGCCATAGAGTAAACCTTCACTCGAGTGAACCGTCTGATTCCAGCCTAAGCAGTTGAGTCGCTCTGTTTAGGCTGGAATCAGACGGTTCACTCGAGTGAAGGTTTACTCTATGGTTACTCGAGCGAATGTTCCCATCTTCGTTTCACTTCTGTTTCATTTCTTGTTCAGACGTGTCATTCCGAATGAAATAGGTGGAATGAAATACAGAAATGAACGATTAGTGATTAGTGATTAGTGAACCGTCTGATTCCAGCCTTATTGGCGCGTTCTGATAGGCAGAAGTCCTCGCTTTCGAAGCATAAAAAAGTGCATGGCATCTCCCAGGAGTATACTTGTTAGCGACATAAAAGTTAACCTCTTTCAACATAGGCGGATTGAGCACG
This sequence comes from Limnephilus auricula, assembly GCA_951813805.1. NCBI lineage: Eukaryota > Metazoa > Arthropoda > Insecta > Trichoptera > Limnephilidae > Limnephilus > Limnephilus auricula. The sequence continues at coordinate 34,099,409 of OX638400.1, read as the reverse complement.
GTACCAGAGATTAGCTTAAAAAAGTGTTTACCTAAAAATATTTTTCTGCGGGCTTCTAAGGTAATAAAGTCGAGCAAGGATGGATAAAGGAATGGATAGTATGTATATTCCCTCATGTACGAGTAACGTAAAAACCTTTTTTGTACTTTTTCTATTTCTAGGATATGGTTTTGTTCAGAAGGTGCCCAAATAATGGAGCTATATTCCAGAATGCCACGAACAAGTGCTTCATATATACTCCATGTTATTTGATTAATTTACATGTCATTAATAAACATGTTATTGACACAGCTGATAAATAAGCATTTACCCTACATTAAAGGCTGTTTATCAATAAGGCCATAAGTATGTGAGCCCTTCAGTCTATAAATAATTTTTCCTGCAAGTCCCAACAAAAGTTGAAATTTCATGGAATTTAATTCCATATATACCTCGTTATAATCACATACCTCGCTATTTAATTTTGTTCGCAATTTTCAATTTTGAACAGTTTACTATACAGTTATTTTTGTTGTGATCTTTAAAATTGTCATGTATAATTATATCAAAATTTTGGGGAATGTCTTTCGATTTTATTGCAAATGGTATAACATGAGTTTTTTCACTATTTAGGGATAATAGATTTATATCAAACAAGTGTTTAAGTATGTTTATGTCTTCTGTTGCCTTTTGTTTTACCAGTTCCCATGTATCATCACTTTCAACGAGTACTGTATCATCCGCATAAGAGGTTATACTACCATGAAGTGACTGAGAGAATATGCCGTTTACATATAGGATGAATAATATTGGTCCTAGCACAGTACCTTGCAGGATTCCATATTCAGATGTTTCCTCATTGCTTAGTACGTTGTTTATTTTGACATATTGAGGGCGATTTTTTAAGTAATTTTTTTTCTTTTATTAATGCGAATTAAATGTTTGTTATAGTACAATGCTTTGTAATTTTTTTTGAGTTCCATAAGTTTCTAACAGATGGCGGTGTGAGTTAATTTATTCTTATGGCCGTCATGAGGGGTTCGACAACAACAAAAAATAAGAGACAATGATGTTTGAGTCAAGTGAAATTAAGCGAGAACAAGAGAGATGAGAAATTTAGTGTAAAGTTCTGGGGGCTATTGCTAAATATGTCCGGAATCCTGCCATTACAGGGGATGGCATATATTTGGCATATTCGCTCATGTATAAGAGGTTCGGAGAAAGTTAAGTTTTGTTCTTTGGAAAGAAATATGGGAAGTTTCAGGGTCTTAGTTTACGGTGATTGATATTGATTTTGATTGTGGCCAAAAGTGATGATTCCATTTGACTATTTATAATTTTGAAAAGAAATTTGGTATTGTAAAAAAATAATATTTACCAATATTCATGTCATAGGTTATGATGACGTCATTGGCTGATTCTTTTGTACGGTCTTCAATTATTGTTCTGGAAGACTCTGATTTGCATTTTGACAGGAGCTTAATCTTCTTATTTCTGGAATAAAGTTTAGCATTTATAAGTTACAGCGTTAGATGGGGGAATTCAACAGATAAATATTACACAATTGGAAGATACAGAAGCGACCTCTCCAACAAGCCAATTATCACGTGCTTACAAGGGACGAGAAGAAATCCCTGTTACTCTATGACTCAACCGAATGGAATCATTTGAAAATTTGTGAATCGCAAAATTCATGATGACCAAGGCCACAATATGCGACCAAGGCTCTCCTGAGGTGATTTCTCTCAAAAACTACAAATTATACAATTATTACTACAATTAGATCTAAAATGTAGTAAAAGTAAAACCAGACCACCAAAAACTAAACATATCTCGTTAACGGCTTAGCCAACTTTTGGTCAGAGATAGTAAGTCCTGCCTTTAATTATGAATTAAATTGCGATATCGATTACTTCCGTGTGAGAACGCCTAATAGATCGAAAAATTGCTTTATAATGGCTGATACATAAATTTTAACTAATGGAGCTGAAAAGTCCTGACCTTCATCGTTCCTTTCTCCTTCTCGCACATACTAAAATCAGTCTTATACACGTTGAACAAGCGTGTATACATTATTCGATACTTACATCAATGCTTTGGTTGCGCTGGTTATGGAAGAACCGGACTGTCTGCTAATCTGGGCACTTTTTGGCCGATCTTCGGCCTGATGGCAAATCTTCTTACATGAAACCACGTCGATTCCGACTATGTTTATGGAGGTGTAGTAACTCTTGCCAACTATAGACACCTTAACAAAATATTAAATGCCAATTACTAAATACACTATCAAATTAGTTTTATTCCAAAATTTAAGCCGCGGCATACCGAATTTCTACCGATTTCTTACTTATTTTCCTTAAACATTTGAAGTTTTTAAGCTCCTAATAAATATATATTATTCTTTAAGATAGTATCTTTACATTCCCCATGCCAAAATGGTAATTATTTGTTTACATATTAAAATAAATCGCAAAGTATGTTCCGAAAATTATTATTTACATTTTTGTTTCTGTTATTTTACAAGCTATTATGTATGAAAAAATTCACAATGTTTCTTTAAATACCAACACAACCCCCACGAAATTTTTGCTCTACTTTAAACGAGTCGTGTTTTATTAAACATTTTCCCAAGTTTCGCTTGAATATTATCATTTTTTTTAAGGCGCGCTCTCCCTTTAACATTTGTATTATCGTAGCTCTACTTCTTTTTCTTTTTGAGAGTGTATAACCCAGGCTTAAGGCTGCTTCATGGGCCATCGGGCGTTTAGCATTGAACATAATCCTGCCTAAAATATGTTAAATTTTGCCGAATCTTTGGGAATTCACCCATCCGAAGCCGGCAACACTTTTCTCATTCGTTTGCAAAGAAAGACTCCATTTCTGCTTGTCTTTTGCAAAGAAAGACTAGAACCGAGATGGTTTGATTTCTAACAGTCATCTGTTAGTCGTACCATATCACCACATTCATATGAGTAGTATCTGTATGCAAATCTCACATGAGTTTGAAGATTCTTACGATAAAATCAGTTATCTTTGACTGGTTCCTAACCCATTATTTGAAATACGCGAGCTTCAAAACAGTTACAGCAACAGCAACGAAACAGAGTAAATAGAGAATAAATGTAAAAATGAATATTTTACCACATAGTTATCATAAGGATTATTCATGATATTGAAGAATATTTGACATCCAAAGCGTCCTTCTTCAGTCGGCTTGAAATGTATTAACATTTTGGATGATTCATCTTGCTTTAGGATCTTAGTGCACTCTCTCAATAAAGGTTCTGCAAATGAATGAATTAATTAATTAACCCAAACAATTAATTAATTAGCCATTAATTTACATGTCCATTTCATGTTTCAATTCACCGTAAAACCTGGATTTTCATACTGGTTAACATGTTATTACTAATTATGTACCTTCTGGATTCCACTTTTCAAGTGAATCCTTCTTAGGTCGTTCACTCAATATATTAAACATATCCTGAGGTCCATTGTCCTCTGTAACCTTCACCTTAACCTTGCATGTAATCGGAGAAGTGTTCCAGAATCGAATTTCGCAGACAGAAACATCCCGCAAGAACGTGGGAGGCAAGCATATCGTTCCCTGATTCGATTCGTCGAACTCTATCGGGCTAAGGAAGGTTATTTCGGGGGCTATGCCTTGTCCTACCAGATCCACCGAGTATATCTTTGGAGGAAGGTTGTTGGGCATCTCTATGCTGATTTGTAAAGCCGCTTCATAGATCTGTAAAGAAAAAGGTATTTTTAACATTTTGTTATCATTAATGTTTTCCACGGCCAGCAGCAACTTTTTTTTTTGATTGGGTAGTAACTGAGAGGACAATTGTGTCAGGTTTTTTTCATTTCAACAATTAAAGCTTGGAAAGTCACATAGGAAACTGTATATGTTAGAGTCACCAAGAGGGAATTAAGATTTTATGCGATTTTCAGCTTTGGTCGTCGATTGAATCTTCAGGCCAGTTATTATATATTGACCACTTATCTGACACACACAGGAGGGCGCGTTAAAAATGGCGGCTATTGTCAACCGACTGTCGGAATCATATGTTAATCGTGCTCGCAAATAACGCTAACTGACCGTAAATGATTACTTTAGTGGGTGGCTGCTCAACTGATTGTATAATGTATATGCCGAGAGCAAATATTTTAGAGCTGACCGCCATCTCAATATTATGATCATATTATTTAAATGATAAGTCATAAGCAACTGACTCACCTCTATGGTGGTGGGATTAAAGCTCAATGTAATACAGCCTGTTTGTTTAGGCTTTATTTTGAGGTTCTCCGGCTGGACTTCGAACCCACTGTCAGACGAGGAAGATTTGGTGACGATACTTGCGCTTACGGGGCACAGCAAGGTTCTGCTGTTGGGAAGATACACCCTGATGGCATTCCAAGTGTTGATAGCTGTTCTCATGAAGTGAAGACAAACCTCATTTTTGACGAACAGACCATGTTGTTCCATCTACAAATCAAAATACATATTATTTTTGTGTATGTTTGTGAATAAGTTCCACAATAAAACAGAACATTAAAGAAAAGCAAACAACAAACCTGAGCTAACCTAAACTAACTAAGGAAAATGTATGTCTAAATATATGAAAGAGACAACCGAGTATGAACGAGTCAACATGATAACTGATAACAAATATGCATACACAACCGTACCTCTGTTCTACATACAGAGGTAGTCCCCCCCCCCCCCTCCCCCTCCTTCCTCTTCACCATCTTCTTCCCCTTTTTACTATCTTCAGCCTCACAACATATCCCGATTGGGGATGCCGTCGTTTCACCGGCTCCAGACGTTTTGGAGCAGGTAGAACTACACAGTACTACTACAGTCAATCGCACAAGAATTTACAATGAAAGGACTACCTACTTGTATTTGTGATTATATTATTTATTTTGAATTTTAATATTATTTGCTTTAATTTTCATTTTCATTTATATGAGACATAGTTTTAATTTTATTTTCATTACTAATTATTGCATTATATTAAAGGTACTGCTGAAAACCAGCTGCATTCCGGGAGAAATCCTGAATGCTTAGCTGAGCAGTGACCCATTTGTCAATACAATCCATACTAAATAAATTAAGGCCCAGGTTTTACGGTAACATTTTGGAAATTTATTCAGTAATGAGTGGACATTTGAGGGGAGAGGTCGCGCGCTCGCATTGCAGTTCCGTCAAGCAATGAATGGGGAAATGGGTGTTATACAAGCAAAGTAGAAATTAAATAATTAATTATTTTATCGTATAAAAATGAATGTTTCTTTGTTTGTTCCTCGTGCGGAACCTAAAGCATTTATCCTATAGCGATTTGTCGTGTATGAAATTATTTCCTATTTAGCGTTATGAAATTATTTCCTATACCATTTAACCGATTGTGATGAAACTCTGGTGAGTTGTTATGTGCACACCCGCCAATGTTTCTATAAATAATAGTGAGCTCTGGCGTCATGAAATTTGTAAAAAAAAATACATAAAAAATTAATGTTTCTTTGTTTGTTCCTTATTCGGTACCTAAAGCATTCATCTGAGTGCGATGAAACTTTGGCGGATTTTTCGTATACGTGTACATGCCCTTGAAGGTTTCTATATATATTATAGTGCAAGTGAGCTCTAGCGTTATGAATTTATTTCCTCTACTATTTATCCGATTGTGATGAAACTTTTGTAAGTTGTTAAATGCACACCTTCGTAATTCCTTATACGGTACCTAAAGCATTACTCCGATTGCAAAGAAACTTTGGTGATTTGTTGTGCACATACCTGTATTGTTTTCTTTATGTAGTGCTGAGCTCTGGCGTTATAAAAAATTTCCTTTACCATTCATTCGATTGCGCTGAAACAATAGGTGATTTGTTGTGCACACGCCCGCAAAGGATTCTATATACATATAGTGGTGAGCTCTGACGTCATGAAATTTGTAGAAATAATTACAATATTTCCTTCTCATCCCCATTCACCTTCAGCCACACAACATACCCCAATTGGGGATGCCATAGTCTCACTGACTCCAGACGGGAGCAGGTGGGACTTTTGTAAGGTATTCATATAAAAAAAGGAGTGGCGGACGAATGAATCCATCTCTCCCACAGCGGGGCAAGGCGATGAGTCGAGAGAGTCAAATAAATTTTGGGTAATTTGTACACGAGCTGCCAATAAGAAGGAATAGCCTCAGGAGCACACGTGCTTCAAGAATTATTCAGGGTCGTCTACCGCGATGGAATCCTTGTTCTACCGTTATTTCAGACATGGAAGATGCTTCAGAGAGGAACTAGCATCATTGATCCCTTCAGCACCGGTGCAAAGTCGGGAAACACGCCAAACGCGCGCCCAACATATATACACGGTCGAAATTTCTCACATGAGAACGGGTCGCTTCTACCACTCGTTCTTGAGTTCAACAGCTCAGCTGTGAAATGATTTGCCGGCCTCTGTGTTTCCTCCTTCATACAATATGGGTCTCTTAAAGACAAATTTTCTCCGGGCCTCCTGTGCGAAGTTATATATAAAAATAAAAAAAAGATTCTACTATTATTGTTGAGAGGTTTAAAAATTCCGTACGACTAACACTGTTTAACACAAGTACTAAAGATAAAATTAATATCATTCTAAAATCCACAAGTCTTGGCAATTTTTGTAGGATATTATGCTGAATATTTGCATACCAAGTTTACATTTAGTTGATTTTATATCAATTTGTATTAAATTTTGTGATTTTTCGTTTATGTGCGCCATTCTACTTTTTGTTTATCTGATCTAATATTTTGAAATATATTCTTTCTTGAGTACGAAAAAATTTGTCTAAATAAACTTTCAAAAACAAAACCACCTTTTGTCATTTCTATTGCACGTACTTAAAAATATTTGTCCCAACTTTATTTTATGATCTCCCTTTATTCAACCCATTATTTTCCGGTAATATTGTAAATACAGTTATTACCATTTTATAAACCATACAACCTACGTCAAAACACCATTAGATTCAAAGTCTCATTGAGTAAAAAACGGAGACGTCAAAAAAGGTTCAGGGCGTAAAAGATGTTTCTATGTATCCATTCCATTGCTAATATGATTTTTTGTCTGTCTAGCTGTATCCATTATCTAGTAAACAAATTTAAATTTTATAGAGCAAGTGTATTTTTTTATTTCGTACTTTATCAAAATGCTAAATGGTTTACCAATTTGGTGTCAATCTTACCCGAGTCTGCCCCATAGACGGCTAAAATTGTGGTTCGCTAGCGGGCCGTACAAGTATCAAAAATACCTAACTGCAGTCAAGCCGAGTTTTGATATCCCCCCCTTAACGAGATATATAAATTTGTAAAAATCTATTGGCAAATAAGCAAATATGTATATGCAGGGCGATAATGAGAGAATCTTCCATTCAGGGATCATATAACTGTACCTACCTCAACAGTAGTTTCATAATCTTCCAAATTTTCTACAATGATGCAATCTTGGAAGGCTTTTCTGCTATTAGTAAGTATGTCCAAATCGGGTACACAGCCCTCCACCAGGACCCTGAGCGTGGAGTGCGCTTTCTCCACCGACGCGTCGCTAATCCTGAAGGTGACCTCCTCGCAGCTCAGTCCGAGGTGGTCCACGTGACATTTAATGGTTATCGCCACCATTTCTTGTGGGGTTAAGTGGCCTCTTGACGGTGTGACATCAAGCATTTTCCTGAATGGCATGGCGGATTCTCTGAAATGGAATATTATTAACGTCTTATTTATTAGATTCTTACGCACCGGTTCAACGTTGGTATAATTAAACTGGCCTAAAACCTTATAAGACAGTTTTCATTATTCCGACCTTATGCACTGCATAATAATACTAGATTTACACACATGTGTTTGGGATCCCGCTTCAATGAACCATAGAATTCGGTTTGCTTTGAATTTAAGTGTCATTTTCAATAATAGGAATGTTTGTTTGAACAAATTCAGACAATCGATAAAGTGCTTACCTATAATTTAATATCGTTATTTTAAAAACTGGAACTAATGTATCAAGAATTGAGCTTAAGCGCCTCCGCCCACTGAGGCAACTGAAAACTCTCAACTGCCAACTGTCTTTGTATGACAATGTGATGGCCCGCACACTACACAATCACACAAAACCCCGTTGTCAATGGTAACGCAAGCGGTGACTTGCGACCATCTTGCGACTGTCACTGCTCATTGCCCTGGGCGGCCATTTCTAGTTGCTAGCTGTCAGCTGTCTCGTAGTTCGTCTATGGTTAAACAAGCTTTTTGACCAATCAAGACAGAGAAAAAGCCGGTTTTAGTTGGTTTTCAGTTGCCTCAGTGGGCGGAGCGCCTAACACATAATTTGTCTGCCTGTGTAACTCTGGTTCAAAGAGCTCGGATTTGTTTTGAATAATTTTGAACATTCAAACTGATTGGGTGAAAAATTCAGACAAGCGATATGGTGCCTACATATTTCATTTTTTGTTTTTTCCAAAAATTATATATTTTATTTATTTATTTATTATAAGAACTTTGTACATTGTATAGATTTATTTGTTATTTCGTCTGTCTTGCTAGGGATGTCCCGGTGTATTTAAATTTGTAATTTTTTTATTTAAATTTCTTATGGTTTTTGACATTTAAAGTCAGATTTCTCCAGTTTTTAGGGTCTGCACTTTTTAGCTAATACAATTATCAATCCTACATTTATAATATCCTATGATTTTGGCACGGTTTTGCGCTAGCAGTATACCACCAACAGCTTTATTGTTTTAAATCTGACATTGTGAAAGCTTTTTATTGATGAAGAATTTATAAGCAACACAGTTACTATAGCGCGTCCAAATAAAAGGGTAATTAACAAGATTAGTAAAGGGTTGGCATCTGGAGTTGGATTGCCAACCCTTTCCAGGAGAAGGAGGATGGCCACGAGAATATATAGAGACGCTACTGGACAAATGAATAAGTTGCGGGCACTGCAAAAAGACATCTGACGCAGTTCTGGGGATCAATGGCGTATAAATCTTGCATAAGATAATGAAGATTTAGTCGTGTAGTACAATTTAGTTTCTGTAATAACTAAATCAATCTGTGCAAAAATATTTTTTTGTTCTTGTAATGTAGTTTCACACTAAACATAGTGTATAAAACTTACTAACCCAGATTCATGACCTATCCCTCCATTTTTCCTAGTAGTTGTAGAAGTCATCTTGATTTTGTCTTCTCTGCAGTTTGTCGTCAGTAATTCATAAGACAAATCGAAAAACCCAATGTTTGTGAGGTAAACATCTTTTGATACCTTTGACCCGAGAACGGTCAAACCCAAATTGATATCTTCAGATGGTTCTACGACAAACCTAAACAAAATGAACACAGGTTTAGAAAATCAGTCAATTGATTTGCCTAGAATAAGGTTATCAAAAACAAGTTGGTTAGGTAGGTAAATTATTGTTTAGTTTTTATATTTGTTATAATGTTTATGTTTTCCTACCTATATATGTTTCATAGATATGTTGCTATAAATTAAAAGTAACTATTTTATAGCTGTTCGATTTTAAATAAATTAAATTAAATATTCTTTAGGAGAAATATACCTATATTTTTTAATTAATGTTGTAATTTTATTTTTCTGTTTCCCTCACCACACGTCTCGTGAAAATGCCTCACACATATAAACTGATAGACAAATTTTGGTAAAATGTAGAAATTTCATAATTGTATTAAGGATTGGAGTCGAATTCAGACTCAGAAGAAATGAGTTGTTGAACACAGGGGAGACAATTTTAGATAAGGCTTGATAGAAGAGAGACACTCTCTATGGGATAGTTATTTGTACCCATAGCAGACTCTTGAAGGTTAAACGATACCTTTTTAATGAAAAAATTAAACGTACTTATTAAAGTGACTTCTCACTGAAACTTGAATTGGAAAAACAGCCACCACTTTCTGTGTTTCGTTTGCATCTATGAGCTGACAGTGCAGCAGTGGGTGTTCCTTGAGAGTTAGCTCATCTGTTATAGATATTGAAACTTGTATGTTGGTTGGGGTGTCGTGCGGCCTCAGGAGACCTGTTGATGGACTCACTTGAAGGTCGTTTAGTAGCGTCTTCAGTTTTCCTTTTTTGTGGTCCGTTTTTACGATTCTGAAAGAAGAATTGAAGGAAAATTACGGCCATTGAAAATGAATATTATTAATTTTTAAAAAAATATTACTTCCACACATTTTCATTCAGGACCTATGTCAACTTTGGGGATGCTGTATGGTAAATTTTTTAGGAAAGGTAGAAGAAGAAGTTCTGGGAGGGAAAAAGGTATGAGGGATGGGTAGGAATCTAGGGATCGGGTGGCCAGGACTGCCACTACGGTGCAGCTGGTGGGCAGAGGCAGCCACTGCCAAGATTTGAAAAAATTCACCCTAAGAACCTGGGCACCCCTGATAAGTCAATAAACATAGTGAACCACCTAGGGTGACCTATGACAGAGGTTTCAGTTATCTAATGAACTGTTACCAGTGCGGCAGTGCCCATACCCACCTACCAAATTGTTGGAAGTCCACTTTACAATGCAATACTGTCATTTAACGATTTTTTAAGCGGTTCCGGAAACTTTAATCAAAATTTGTAATATTCGGACATCCACAGTAAAGTTAATGACTTATTTTGCTTTACCAGCTGCACTGGATAGAACACTATTATATGGCTGAGAGTGTATTTAAATTTATTGGCAATGGTTTTTTTTTAGTTTTTTAGGATTAACTTCTTTTTCTGAGGATGTTTTCTCTCCGAGGTTGGCTAACATCACAAAAATCTTAATATTCCAGCCCTTTATCATGCAGGTTTCCATCAATCTTTCTGTGTTGAGTAATATTGCATTTGATGCTCTACCTAACAAGGCATTGGAATTTTTTTGTTTACTTGGTAAAATTTCTAATATATTGCAAACCGAACAAAATGGCACACTTTTACAATTCGTCTACCATTACATATCAGGGGCGGTGCGTGAGTTTTCAGTGAGCTAGAGTGCTAAGATTGAAAAAATCGACATTATTGATGTGGTTGAAATTTTGAAAAAAAATAAAATTCATTTTCAGCTACAACAACATCAGTAACATCGTTTTTTTTTTCAATCTTAGCACTCTAGCTCACTGAAAACTCACATTCCGCCCCTGTTTCATACCTGAATACTAAGTCATACAATCCACGGTTAGTGAAATTAACATTTCTTGTGATGACGCAACCCACAATAACGTTTCCACAGTTCATGTGAGTTTCCTCAGGGGGTTCGAATATACAGTCGAATATCACATCGTAGCATTCTGCCGATATCAATACCATGGTAGTCAACACAGGCTCCTTTTGATTGTTCAAGTCAAACACCTGGAATTGGATTGGAAACAATAATCAATATAAACCATACAATAATTAATAATCAAAGTTTCATGAACAGTTGCATCCCAGCAAGCCGGCAAGCGAGAAAGAGAGGGCGAAGTGTGCATTACAAATTTATTTACAGTGTTTTAAAAGTTACGGCATTTTACAGTGTTTTAAAAGTGTGGTACCCATAACCGCCTCCCATTGACAACTTGAGAATTGTGTGTTGAACAGGGACATCGATGAATGATACTCCTACATGGAACTAACACAGCGTTGCTGAATTAACCTCATACATTACATGTACATATATATTTCTCACGGTACAATCCGCTTTTGAATCAAGAATATTTTATTTGCTAAGATTTAACGAACTTATATCATACTTCACCAACTAATCTGACAATGTTTTTTTGGCTTTCTAAAAAAGGAAAAGTTTGTTTGTAATTATTACACCCGTAAACTGCACACACAAAACCTACTTTGTGGGACGTGATTGAATCACCGGTACAATATTGTATTTGTATGTCTTTCTCGAAAGATATCAGTGTTAATACAGACAAAAACTATTTTTTCATATTCTTGTTACGTATGAACGAGTGCAAAAAAATATTTAATCCTAATATTTTAAAGCACAACTATAAAAAGTGTTTTTCCTAAAACAATTTAAATAGCGCCATCTATGAAAGAGCATCTTATTAATTGTTTTAAGTTTACCTTTTATTATAGGTTTGTATTTTACCTTTTATTTGGTTTCACAAGAATATAGATTTCTACAATAGATGCTAATAATTAACTTACTGTACTACCAACCACGAATGCGAGGTACATTTTTATTTGCTCACATTAACGATTGATATTTGAAAATCAACCTTTTTCATTTTAATAAACTAAGGGAGTGACTTAAAAATGATCATTCCGAACAATACATCCATCCATAAACTGCATCAAGATTAATGTACAAAGCGTTAATGTATGTAGTGAATAAAATAATACAATTTGATATTACAAAGGTGTTCTGTATTCATACATGCAAAGCCTACCGAATTTATTTTGGTCATGCCCGGAATAAACCCTCTATGGACCATAAGAGATGGATATATAGCTACACATTTCTTCAAATTGATTTGTGATTTCTATATTCCCGATGTTTATCTCTACAGCATAGACTGTACCATATCCCAGCCTGCAAAACTACCTTACCAATGTAACCATAAATTATATTATCTGTAAACTTCACCCGCCATAACACAGGGACATCCCTAGCATGGCGGATGAAATAATATCTATACAATATACAAAATTCATTTAATAAATACATAAAATGTTCATGCCGGTGGGGAGAGCAATCTTGCTGTTGATTAGATATCGACATATTTAGCATCGTACACTACACTGTTTACATTTTTTTATGTATTTATTATCGCATTAGAATGAACTATTTTAATTGAGTAGCCAAGGAGACCTTCTCCTGCCGATAAAACGCAACGAGTCCAAAACTCATCACTTACGTCAATATACAAAGGTTTCGATATAATGTCAACAGGATCGGAGCCAATAAAACTCAGTTTGAATTCCGCAAAGGATAGACCAGGCACCACGTCTTCTAGCTTGGAGGGCTGTAGATGGCCAGCAAAGTCCACCAGGTTGCGTAACTTCCACAGCAGCGGAAGCTCGCAGGAGTTGGTCAGGTCGATTGTCCTGTTCTCCTGGCGGTACAGCAGCATCTTACCGAAGTCTTAAATCAGATAAAGATTGAAGAGAAGTTGTATCCTCTTATATAGAAATCAGGAAATCGGGCACTGTTATATTACTATTTAGCTATGGTTAAACGGTTCCACGACAAAACAGAATATTTATAAAAGTAAAGACAAATAAAACATCTGAAACCTGTTCTTTCATCATGTTCTGTTATTTTCATCCACGTAAACATTGTACACACCATTGGATACAAACCACCATGCCTCACCATAAACCTTCATAACCACCGCATACAATCATAATCCACCCATACTCTTTCATTTTTGTTATTATTAGTCAACAAACGTTTGATTCTTTTCATGAGTTTCAGCATAATTATGTTTTAAAACCCAGGCGAAATTACTTAATGACATTTTACAGATTTACGTAATAGGTACATAACCATGTAACTTTTTTAACATACTTTAAAACTTATATTTAATGTACTGTGTATATCTTATAAACAAATAAATAATAAATAAAATACAAACAAACCACACATTTCGTAATGATAAAGATATTAGTTGATGTAAAGTATCATTATATCAGTCTATTATCACTTCTAACATTAAATTAAAACAAATAACTTTGTTTAAACCACTAATATAATCACAATTACCTACATGTTTCAAAACCGATGGTTTCTTCGTCAGGGTAGTAATAAAAAAAATTTAAAAAAAATAAAATAAAAAAAAAAATTTCAAAACCGAAGAAACCATCGGTTTTGAAACATGTAGGTAATTGTGATTATATTAGTGGTTTAAACAAAGTTATTTGTTTTAATTTAATTCAAAATGATGCCACAAAGTGATTTTGCGAAGTTTGAAGAAATACTTCTAACATTGTTTCCCGTTATCTATGTTATATTCGGGTCACATGGTGTCGGTTACAACGTGTGTCGAAGATCGCCGAACACAGGCAGGCATGTCATTATTTTGCAAGAGCTCTGCAGACAAAAACTTTAACCAAATTTAAAAACTAACCAAAAAGTTAAACCATATTTGTATATAAACGAAATATTAATAAACAGTCACTGTGATCTTAAAGAACTATTAGTCTTTAAATCAATACAAAATAAATCTATGTATCCACAGAGGGACTTAAAGTCAACCTAAAATAAAAATCTGAACCGCACTAGAGTCCCTGGAGCCAGTGAGACTATGGAATCCTGGAGCCAGTGAGACTATGGAATCCCCAATTGGGGTATGTTGTGAGGCTGAAGGTAGTGGGGAGGGAAAGGAGATATGAACAGGAAGGTGGGGAAGTACCTGACTATTCAGATATAGTCATCAAAAATAGATATAGCCATTTAAAGCAACGTTTCAATTCTGAATGGTGTTCTCACACCAGGGCGATACTAAGGGGGTCTTCACTCTGGAACCTACCGCAAATATGCCTCAGTTATTTTTAAAGAATAAATTGTGAAATAACTCAAATCAATCATATAAAAATTACATGAACACACCGGAAACGGAATGAATACATCGCTAGTCGAGAGCCTTACCCCTCGACCACGGAGGCTTTCAAACTTAGGGGCATTAGAGAAAGGGAAAGTCAAAAATACTAATAGTAAGATTATTCCCAACCAAATAAACCCAAGGACGAGTTGTTTTACAGTATTTGAATAATCCATCAAATATAAGATAATATTTTAGTTCTGTAAAAGTTCTATACAAGTTCTATTACTATAAAACAAAGTGAAACACGATTAAATATTAACTGAACTTGAATAGAACTTTCGCAGAACTTGAAATTTAACTTATAAATTCGATGAATCGTTGAAATTCTGAAAACGACCCATAGTCCGATTCTAAAGTGGTTCCCTATTGATAAAGAGCACTCTCTTCCCACACCTCCACTTATTTCCTCCACTAGACCTCAGTCCATTTTTTCTAACTCTCTGTAAATGCATCTGTACTTAAATTTAAGAGTATTATAATCTCAGATCAGACATAAATAATATAAGATTATACTGCCCCCGAGCTCTAGCACGGTGAATTCGATAAGTTTGTAATATCGGATCGGTAGGCGTAATTTTCAATGATTTTATATCGATGTCCCTAGCACAGTCTATAATATCTATCTGGACTTAACTTCCATTCTAACTGATGGTCTGTGATAATCTGGAGCAGGAGAAATGCTCACTAAAGGTGCCCAACCATAGATCAAATATGATCAGCTATCTTCGTAATGACTTCGTAGGATATAGTTGTCTCTCTCAAATATTATGTATTACCACTAACGACATCTATTGAGATGCCTTAAAACTACATTCACAATCACATTTACTACATTTATCTGGTTCCATGACAACTTAAGTAGCATTTCAACACCGCTTTGAAAAGACATTGAAGGTGATGAAAAAAAAATAGCCCATAAACTAACCTAACGTGACCTATTTAAGTACGTTTTTTCTACAATTTTAAAGACTTTTCAAAGGAGTGATGAAGTTGCACAATCTTGAGTTGCACGGTCACAGTTTATTTGCTATGTTTTCATGTTTATGTATTTAAAACCAGAGGCCCTAGCACGCTTGCTCTATAACGATCGGTAGGATAACTATCGGTAACTTCTCATCGTTCCCTATGACAACTGCAGATCGCAAACGAATAGGTGACAGTTCACAATGACTAAGTGTGCTTAATATATTCGATATCAACTGTCGTTTGTACGTTTTAGATCTGCAGTTGTCCTAATATGGAGCGACCGTGCTAGCACACCTGAATCGATTGATTCAATTCAAGTCTTTAGACACTAACATTCAATCTGTATTTTCTTACTAATATTGTTATAACCACTCAAACGCTTTTTGCCACAATACTATTTCGAAAACCACGAATTGCTTTGTTTCTTTTTGTTTGATTTTATAATTTATTTATTTTTTATAAATCCTACGAATATGTGATGATAAGTGAATTCATTGGCTATATAGAACTATAATCAGTTTGTATGTCTCCATATTTAAATTCGGAGGTATGATTTTTTTTAATGTGGGCGGAACAATTTCCTTAGCAATCCGCGAAAAATGTTTTAAATTGCTCTGTCGCTAATAGTGGAATGAAAGGAAATATCGTCACACAAGGAAGGAAAAGAAAAACACAAACCCAACACTTCAGGGGCAGAAGAGAAGTTGGCCAACACGCCTCTCGATGTGATGGGAACTTCAAATACTTCCGGATTATACTTGACAGAACAAAGCAAAGTGTTTCTCTTGGCCTCTGGAGAACTTGGCTTCACAGAAACTACTATACTTCTGATTACACCAGGCTAAAATAAATTTAAAAAATAACTCAACATTTTCTTGTATTAATGCAGTATGAAGGAAGGCAAATTTGAGAGACGTGTATGAATACCACCGCCCTGGGAACTATTTATTGAATTACCAACTGCCATAGGTCCCCCCAAGTGGTGCGCTACTTTTGGTGACTTAGCAGGGGTGCCCGGCTTCATGGGGTGATGTTTTTCTAGGATTTCCTACTGCGAGGCAGGCCGGATCGGGAAAGACTGGTTGAGGGAGGCCTTTGACTTATCAGCAGGACTCTCTCAAAACATCACCTTGCACCGCAGTGGGAGGGATAAATGCATACGTCCATCACACCTGGACACACTGACCCCCAGATTCCTATTCACCCTTCATACCTTTTTCCTTCCCAGAACTTACTCTCCTTTCTTTGACACAGGCCCTGGGGGGAATTATTTTCCTTAAGGCCTCCTGTTTGGAGCTAATGTAAAAAAGCAAGATTGTACATTATTTGAGATATCGTAAATTGTACCAGAATTGTTATATTTTTTGGGTCCACTTCATGCCAATCGTCTTCATTTAAGAATGATAAAGTTAACTCCAATGGTAGTTGGGAATTGTTGTGAATATTGAAACGTTCATCGTATTTTGTGATTCTGAAATTTTGAACACAATTAAAAAAAAAAACTCGCCTTTTTCAAAATACCTCTAAAATCTTAGACATTTAGCTTGCTTGTTGGATCGTTCCGACGTCGATAGATCGTCAACAATCTGTGGTTAATTTTTTTTTTTTTGCTTTTCTTAACAATGGCATTATTGGATCATATTTGTAATTTAATAGTCATCCGTTAGTTGCGCTAGGTGACTCCTAAACTACACATTTGTAATCCAATAGTCATCCGTTAGTTGCACTAGGTGACTCCTAAACTACACATTTGTAATCCAATAGTCATCCGTTAGTTGCACTAGGTGACTCCTAAACTACACATTTGTAATCCAATAGTCATACGTTAGTTGCACTAGGTGACTCCTAAACTACACATTTGTAATCCAATAGTCATCCGTTAGTTGCACTAGGTGACTCCTAAACTACACATTTGTAATCCAATAGTCATCCGTTAGTTGCGCTAGGTGACTCCTAAACTACACATTTGTAATCCAATAGTCATCCGTTAGTTGCACTAGGTGACTCCTAAACTACACATTTGTAATCCAATAGTCATCCGTTAGTTGCGCTAGGTGACTCCTAAACTACACATTTGTAATCCAATAGTCATCCGTTAGTTGCACTAGGTGACTCCTAAACTACACATTTTTAATCCAATAGTCATACGTTAGTTGCACTAGGTGACTCCTAAACTACACATTTGTAATCCAATAGTCATCCGTTAGTTGCACTAGGTGAGTCCTAAACTACACATTCGTAATCCAATAGTCATCCGTTAGTTGCGCTAGGTGTAAAGGTTATGATTGCAATGTCGACAATCTTGGCTTGCTCCTAATACATTTATTCGTGATCTCATTTGTGTAGCAGTTTCATGAACGGCTCTTTAATTTAATTTTGTATATATCTTCGCAGCAAAGCAATACTGCTGTAATCGCCACTACCATGAAAATACTTTTTATACACCATTTTTTTCTGATGTAAGCGTAATGATTAAAATTAAGAAAGGAACCCTCAGATGGTTTGGGCATGTAGAGCGAATGAACAAAGAAAGGAGCGTAAGGAGAATATACGATGCAAGTGTGAATGGTATAAGAAGTAGGGGACGTCCGAGAAAGACATGGCACGATCAAGTGAATCAGATACTTGAGTCGGGCCATGTCAAGAGTCAGAAAAATAGAAGAGAATGTATGAGACGATGTATGAACGTGACTGAGGCAAAGAGTGTGTACCAAGACCGAGGTGTTTGGCGGTCCGTCCTCTGTGCCTACCCCTGCGGGGAAACGGCGTGATGGTTAGTTAGTTAGTTTTTTTTTACACCATTTTGAAGAGTTTTTTTTTCTGCATCGATCGATCTGGGTCCTGTGACTCTACAACGATAAATAAGAACTGAACGACATTGGAAAAACTAGCCATTTTGTCAATGATACGTTTTTTAACTGATGTACTGTGTTTTTAAACCTTAAAATTCTGTGTTTTTTTACGTTTGGCGGCTACGACAATATTCAATTTTCAAAGAAATGACAAAATCACTTACACGGAAACATTACACGTTCGGTTGGTGTTTACAGCATTTGCAAAGATTGCATTTAAAAGTTCGCGGCGGTTACTACATTTCATTTGTTTGCTATCTAATAACACTTGTCGATTACTACAACTTGTCAGTACTTTTAGTAAGTTAGTGCATTTACTACAATTATACAGGTCATGCGTTATCGTTATTTATATGTTACGGTGTTGTAAACAAAACGAATTTAGCCCAAAAAATAACTACTCACATTTACAGCTATTCAAAATTTTAATATTGATATACTTTGGCGCTTACAGCAATGTATGCAGCTGAAAATAAAGTTGATTTTCAGTATTCATACATTTAGCAGCGGTGTTTACAACATTTTTGAAATACACAAAAAAATGTTAACCGCTGTAAGCGCCAAAAACATTGTCCTTCTTCACTTATAAAAGATTTAAATGCTGCCATTTGATAGATGATATTTTTTCAGCTAAGCCTTCTAACATTCGGGCATTTCCGTAACTACTAATTTAAAGTTACAATGTTTTTTCTAAATTCTGAAACGTTTTTTGGCTCTGGTGAACAATTTGGTTTTTGGTTGTTACAGCAGTATTGCTTTCTTGCGACGTTATGTAGAACTTAGGCACACATAATACAAAAAAAAAACTACAAAAATTGAATAATTTTTTGTCGAAAGTAGGTATAACAAATATCTAGTACGGACAAGGGCATTTTTGTGAGTTGATTATAATAAATTATTAAAAACAAAATTATCTATCCACACCCATTAGTCAATATATTGAAAAATAAATAATCTTCACAAAATATGAATTTCATTGAATAGAAATTTTAATTTATATGCGAAAATTTTGTCTTAACAATGTAAATAGGGAGTTTTTAATTTGCATTTATGTCCATCAAAATGCTTTTTTATAATTTTTTATTATATTTTATCGTGTTTCTATAGTTCACAGAACAAAATAATTACTTTAAATAATTATGGTTAACTCACAAATAATTGCCAAAGTTGCCTCTAAAATAATGAAAAATTGATTTCATTGGTTAACTGTATTTTAAAATTTAAAACATAAAAAATAGAGTAGCACACATCCATACTAGATATTTGCTATTGCTTTTGGTTAAAAAAAATTCAGTCTGGTATTTTGGCCTCAAATAGGTTTTGTATTATGTGCATCCGGTATTTTTAGATGTGCATCCAACTGTTGAACTACCAGGGTTGTCTATCCCTGCATGACCAATGACCTCAGCAACCCATTTGAACCTTTATCAACTTTTGTACATCAAACGAAGAAGAAGTACCTTTCTATCTCTGCTGAATACAGCATAGGACCAAAATTGAATTCCTCAGTGGACAAATCGTAAGCTAATGGGTGTGCAATGCCTTGCTTGGATTTGGGTGCGATTTTCGGGAAAAAAGTTATCGGGCATTTGTCGATTCTGAAAATCAGAACTTAAAGTATTACATTATATAGGTGAAAACAAATATAAATACAGTTTTTTAAGTGGTATCATATTGTGCTCACGTTGGTACATCACAATATCCAGATACAAATATCTTCTGTTTCAATTTTGGACATCCAACAGACGAAATCAGGAAACTCTTTGTAGATTCTCCATGTGCATGGGGCTCAAACAATACTTTATACTTCATAAAGTACAATGGGGGTAAGACAATGTGTGAACAGAAGCCTGAAATAACAAAGCATAGCTAACGGATGATATAATTGTAAAAAGATGTAATCCAGAAAGATTAAATAAATGGCCGACCTGTTTGCTGTTCGGGCAGAAGAACATCAGTTGCACTCATATTATGGCAGATAGTTTCACAAGTGCAATTGGCTTTTTCTAAAAACTTTTGTACTTTTATAGATTCTAACTTATTCACCGGCATCTTTTGATTGCAGAAACACATTGGCAGCTAAAATACATTCATTTTGTATTTAATATAAATAACAGGTAGGCGCACATTAGATAAAAGAACAGATAAATAGAAGCTATATAAAAAATATTGTAAGTTAATTCACTTGGGTCATGTAGTGCTATATTCTCTTTATATCGTAAAAACATCTCCTTTTCTAATATACATACCTGCAAAAATTTAGAAAGAGTGACACAAGTTTTCTCATTGCATTTAAAAGTTTACCATAATCGCTATGTTATAAAGTGGAAAACAAAGTTTTCAAGAAAAAAAAAACATTGGTCGGTGATTATATAAAATAATATACAATGACTTATTTAAAAAAAAACTTGACCTAATTTATAATTCATTCACAAAACCACTTACAATGTGACATTAGAATGGGGTACCCCAGTAAGGTCTCATTCTTTTCGACTTTTGTAAAAAAATATACAAAAGAAAGTTTTAGTTAAAAACTTTAAAATTTTAAACTGCAAATTATTTTTGTGATATTAAAATCTGAAAAACTTTTTCACCTGCTTTCCAAAATAGTGTTTCATCTTGGGATTCGTTAAAAACAACAAATCCATTTGAAATTGAATGTCATCCGGGAATATTTGATAACAAGATGACCCGAGGAGTTAACAAAATAAATCTTTTCACTCACAGCAAAATCATCATCGGTCGTAATTTGAAACGGTGGTGAGATGTTATTAAAGGGATCATCTTCACTATGAAGGATCGAGTAAAGGGCTATTTTGATTGGCTTATCGATGATACTGTGATCAAACACTTGCTCAGTTTTTATTAACATTATATTGTGGACTATTATGTCTGTCAGATAAGTGTTAGTAGAGTTGATTATCCAAGAAACGAGGCCAATATCTGGGTTTATTGCCGCCAGATCCAGGACACTCTGAAATATTTCACAAAAATATTATTTACATTGAGGTAACAAATATGGGAACAAACTATTCACCTACCTGTCAAAAACTTACTTAATTACGACTTCTGTGCTATAAAAAACAGTAAGTGACTTACGTTGTCTATTCATTTGTAATTTTTTCATAAGTTACTTACGTAAGCGACTGACCGGGAAATACTTAACTTTTGTAAGGGCAGCCTTACAAGAGAACTGTGCGATTCAGTTGAATAGGCACATAAAAATGATAACAATGTTTTTTTGCAGAGTAGTTTTTAAATTTTATTTTATTAAAGCGGAGTCGGTCTACATATATTTCCCGTGAGGTCCCTCTTTGTTTGGGTTCCCTGAAAGCCCCGTGAGGGACGATGTCCTCAGTTTTCCTCTCCACTCCCCTTGGTTTCCGGGAGGCCTCACGAGGGAAGAGTCCACCGAGGCGGTCTCAGCTCTCCTCTTCACTTTCTCTTAGTTCCCCGAAGGCCCAAAGAGGTAAAAATCGACCGACGTGGCCTCAGCTTTCCTGGCCACTCCCCTTTCGTTTCCTGAAGGCCCCAAGAAGGAAAGAGTCCCCATGGTGGTGTCCTCAACTCTCCTCTCCGCTTTCTTTGGTTCCTTTAAGGCCCCATGAGGAAGGAGGGTCCCAGATCTCCGCTCCTTGGTTCCTTCTATCGGTTTCTCCCTGCAAGCCCCATGAAGGAAGTGGTCACAGAGATGGCCTCAGCTCTTTTAGGTTCCCTAAAGATCCCCAGCTTTTGAATTATCCAATTTTTGTTCAATTTTCCTCAGTGACTGAGGAAATAGAAGGTCTACTCCAGCAGAGTCCCGAGTGTTGGGGGTGAGATCTGAATACTCCGAGATACGACTCTGTATTTCGGAGCCACTTTTCCTCAGGGCTGATTCGGTCCAAGCATGGTAGCTCATACCTTAGGTTGGGACGACTATTGCAGTGTTTTCACTCCCTGAGCGACGAGTTTGGAACACTCCCCACGCTCCTGTCGCAAAGTATATTACTAAACAATAATAAAAAGGTTCTACCAATAATTCCTTTGACAAAATATTATACTCCGTACACTGATACTATCTGTTACACGGTTAAAGTGTTGCTTTTCAAATGTGTTATGTGATAATTATTCGAGCTACACGACATTGATGGCCCTAGTGTAGTTAGATCTTAGATGTTATGCTCAGACGTTTCAATTTAAGTTGATAATCTCGACACTTGAAAGCAAATTGGCAAGTGTGAACCTTATACAAAGTTATCAAGTTTTTAGTTAGTTATCTTATTTTTATCCGACAGATGTCAGTAGTATATAGGTTTGCCCCTCCACGTCCAGAATCGAGGTGGACTAGCAGTCAAGTTTCTAGTTTCTAGCAACAGAGAGATTTTAAGAGCATAATAGAGAGAAATTTAGCCTCCAGGCCGTCCAACACAATTGTTATTGAGTTTTTAGTCTAAGTGACAGACACAGTCTTTTATTCTGAATAAGGTGATATTATTTACAAGTACCAAACATTATTGAATATTATTTTTGGAAACAACATAACTTTGAACTTACCGCCGTTTCATCTTTCTGTTTGCCTTTCTTAGGCGGTGGTTTCTTCTTTCCTTTGGCCGTTACGACCACAGGTAAGACCAAGCAATTATTTCTATAGTCCCAGTTATCCACCGTGTACAAAAGCTTTTCCAAATCTCTCTCGTATGCGTAGAATTTCATGCCGGCATTGACCAATATCTGAGATGGACTCGCCTCCATCTCAATAGCTGATGAAAAAAATAAGTACATAAATATTTAAATTTATTGACGATACACTTAAATTCCTTCAGTTATGACTGTTCGATGTTGTGTCGTTATATTTGTTACATTGGCGGATTGTCTCTGACCTTGTTCTATTTAATAAAATTACCGGGCGGCATTTTATCCATTCATCGTATTCCCTAAATTCCTCTCTGGATTGTGACACGTTTTAATGTAGATATCACAATTTTATTAATTATTATAATTTATAAACATTTCATTTTATAAATTACTAGCTGATACCCGGCATGCGTTGAGATGCCAATTAAATAAATAAATTGTTTCTCCCTTCACGTCATTTCCCGTTCGTCCCCGTTCCCTGCCGACTCCTCTTCCTCTTCCCCTCCCGCGTCCCCTTCCCCTCCCGCGTTTCCTTTTCACCTTCCCGCGTTCTACCCTCTCCCGCTCTCAACTTCCCCCAGCGGTTTTTCCCTGCCCCCTAACTCCATAAAAAACACCCATTTTTCCAGCAACTCGCGTGGCCTATTTAATTTTTTTATGCATATTTCATAATACCAGAGCTCACCAGTATACATATAGAAGTATTCACGGGCATGTTCACAACAATTCAAAAAAAATTAATAGCAATCGGATGAAATTTTAATCGCAATCGTACGAATATTATAGAAAATAATTTCATAACGTCAGAGCTTACTATCCTATAACCATCCATCATATTCCCAAAGTTTCATCGCAATCGGATGAACGATATGGCCGCGCCATAAGGTACGAACACACAAACAAACAAACATTAATTTTACATTATAGATTTTATATTTTACACTGGCTGGTATTTAAATTAATTTGCTAATCATATTTCTAATTTTAAAGAAATGATATTTCTATATTATTTCACATGTTGTGAAATCGTGCGTCTTGCTTCATAACTTTACTTATTTTATAAATTAATAATATGTGCCTGTTTTACCATTATTACTATTTACAACAAATTGAAACACAAATGAATTACAAATTGAAACAAGTGAATTACTTAAATTAACATATAAATTATCAGACAGACATATTTTCACAGACTTTGTATTGTCACTGTATAGACCGCAAAACAGATGTCAGACGGACAGTGCGGAGTTCATATACATTTTTAAAAACTACTACTAACCTGTATTTGAGGTAATTGTTGGGGTTAAAACTTCCTTCGAATCTCTGAAAATGAAAAGAAAACTTTATTTTTTTTAATACTGTTGAAATCTGCCTTGTTAGTATTTTTTATGTGAATACTAAACAATAGTCCCAACTGCTCCCGTTTGGACCCAGTGAGGAAACCCATTTGGGTTATGTTGTGAGGTTGAAGGTGGCGAGGAGGGCAAGGAAACAGGGAAGAGGAAGGTGGGAAAGTAAACCTGGCTATTCAAATCTGGCCTCCAAACATGGCGAAAGCCATTTAAAGTATTGTTTCAATTCTGAATGAGGGTCTTACACCAGGGGATACCTACAGTATCTTGCACTCTGGAACGTGCCGCAAATATTCTTTATATAATTTTAAATGAATGAATTGTGAAATAATACATTTTCTAGCCATGATTTGAACACATAATCTTCGGATTGCTAGTCGAGAACCTTACCCGTCGACCACGGAGGCCATCAAATATTAATTAAGTGCAGAAATAAAATAACCTTTTCGGAACGGATTCAGCAAAATCGTCATATGAGTTGTGGAAGACAATCAGCTGAAGGTTTTTGGTATCTTGCAGAGACCTAAGAACGCACATGAAGGCTATGCTCGGAGTATCCAGGAATTTACTGTCGAGATTTTCCAGAAGAAAGCCTTTAGGGTGCTTTTGAAATGCAATGGTCAGGGCATCAATCAAAAGGGACTGGAAAAAGGATAAAAATCAGAAAAAATCAACAAAAAGACAACTTCTACAACAAATGCAACACTATATTTGTTACTATAAATTGGTTAGGAAATGGCTTCAAGGGTTAGGGAGAAATAAGAGCGAAAAATTACTTTTACTAAAATTAATTTTTTTTTAAAGGAAATAAATACTACACACTCAAAATTCATAAAAAATGTCAAGTATATACTACACATAATACACATCACAAACAATTTAAATGATTCACGTCTTTAATAATATCTAAATTATCCACGTCTTTAATAATATCTTGATTGCATATGTACATTGTAAACTAATATTGTATTTTTGACTGTCCTAAAATGGGAATTTCTTAATTGATCAATCAAATCTTGATATATCTCTTAAATTGTGTAACTAAAAAAAATAATAAACAAAAAGTAACCTAGACCTCTCCAGTCGGACTCTCTTGACCCATCACCTTTCACCGCAGTGGGAGGGATGGATTCATACTCGGTTACTCCTCGATATACTGACCCCCAGATTTCTACCCACCCCTCTTACCTTTTTCCTTCCAATAACTTCCTCTCTTTCTTTCCCTAAAAAGACCCTCCACCTTGTAGGCCTTGAGGGAAATTATTTTTCTCAGGGCCTCATGTGTCCATGAATCCAATCTTGACCAAACATCCAACATGATCGGAGGATATCGGTGATCTTAGATCAAAATATGGCCCGTTCCAAAATGCCGGTTTTGTTATAGTTTAAATCTTTCAGTTGTTTGTCAAAGAAAATAATGGTGTTTAGAGACCATTATTTGCGTAAAAGATCGAGTTTTGGGCGGCTGATTCAAAATTTTATTTATTTTTCCTGGGCATATTATTATAAGATAGACCTAAATGCTTTCAGTTTGCGTAGTAATAAATAATGTTGTGATTTTTAAAAAGTTTAAAAGGAAATATGTAAAATAATTCAATGGAAAAGAAGATGAACATTGTATAAAAGACTATTTTTTATCTCTAAGACAATACAAAACTATATTTTGCGTAACTACCTCGGGTATATTCAATAGCAGATTCAGAGATTTTGCTGACATATTTGATCGATCTGTATCCACAGTAGGGACAGCTTTTGCTGACTTGGTTGACTTGGCTGGTGGCGGCTTTACGGGCTCTGATTTGCCTGACTTGGGTGTCTTTTTGCTTTGCAGCATATAGTCGGTGTTGGTCTCCCAGGCTGTTAGAAGAATTTCTATTTCATATTCTAAAGCATCAGTGTCATCCCAGCAAACAGTGTCAGCTAAAATATATAATTGAAGTTTCTTGATTACTATGACAGTTCTGAGTGTTCCGAGACCAAAATAATAATATTTTATAAATCATAACTTCAGTGTGTAATATACGCAACGAAAAAAGATAATGTCTCATAAAGTCCTTACTGCAAGTAAAAGACACAGACTCGTTCCAGTTATTCATATATTACGTAGCAATATACTTCACTGACAGATAAGTCAAACCAATCCGCATAGAAGCGGATGTGGAAGCCGGTGGCACCGCATTTTAGCCGTAAGGTAATCACTTCAGTGTGTAATATACGCAACGCAAAAAGATAATGTCTCATAAAGTCCTTACTGCAAGTAAAAGACACAGACTCGTTCCAGTTATTCATATATTACGTAGCAATATACTTCACTGACAGATAAGTCAAACCAATCCGCATAGAAGCGGATGTGGAAGCCGGTGGCACCGCAATTTAGCCGTAAGGTAATCACTTCAGTGTGTAATATACGCAACGAAAAAAGATAATGTCTCATAAAGTCCTTACTGCAAGTTAAAGACACAGACTCATTCCAGTTATTCATATATTACGTAGCAATATACTTCACTGACAGATAAGTCAAACCAATCCGCATAGAAGCGGATGTGGAAGCCGGTGGCACCGCATTTTAGGCGTAAGGTAATCAAAATAAATGTAATAAAGCTTATTATGTACGTTCTTCCATAGGGTTTCCACTCTTGGCAGCCCTGTCCACAATCTCCTGATAGGCCTGAGATATGGAACCCCTGATGTTCACTGAAGCCAGGGTGTCTCCGCTTGCTATGGAGTCCATCAGAAGACGGTCCAGGCTTAGAAGGGGCATGTTCGTACCATCACGTACTTTCCTAATTATGTCGAAACCATCTGCAAAAAGCGACAATTGGATGTATATAAATAAAAGATTCCCCCATTTGATAGACCTTTCGTCCGGAAATGGGCGATTAAAGTATATTGGCAACTACCGCCAATCTACACGGAGTACTTACGAGTACATGCGATGTGAACACTTTGGCGTTTCCGATATTTTGTCAACTGGTCGGAGACGCATGTCTCCCGCGATGAGCCGGGCGACATCTTTAAGAGTGGCATCACTTGTGTCAGAAATTTGATCACAATGCGTGCGCTTAATGCTGTTAACAATTATAGTTCCATGCTGTTAACCATAGTTTGTGATGATGCGGGTCATGTGACTACAGTAACAACATGTACGCACTGAGCGTGAGAATTTATTTGAGATGTGAGTACACAACATGAGTGTGGATACTTGCCTAACCTCGTGGACATCGGACTTTACATAACTTTACTAACATACTAACTGATTGTCAAGAAAATATCTGCAGGGGTAAGTAGAGATGAAGGACCTGCAAACAACTCTTATAGAATGCACTTCTCGCTTCTAATATCAAGCACAAAGTTTTGCTTTGTCTTCCTGCGGTGTCCTCGAAATTTCTTTTCACCCATTTATGAATGCGACATATATATATATTCTCCTGATACTCCATTCTCTGTTCATTCGCTCTACATGTCTGAACCATAAAAACATACCTATTAAATCTTGTATAGCTTACTTTCGTACATTGCAAATCTCCTCCTTGGCAAAACAAGGATGTCATTTCTGCAGTATTTGGCCAACTTAGGTCCCTCCTTTGTAAAATCTATGTCACACTACTTTACCACTGGGTCGGTATTAAAACTCTATTATTGTTTGCTAACCTCGCTTTCTTCAATACTTTTTATTAGCGAATCTTTTATTTAAATCAATTTCTGCATTCACTCTTAAAAATCAAATCAATAATAAAGCTTTACCAACCAGTAAATGGGGCTCCAAAAAATATTAGATAAATCGGTTCTTGTTCTGTTGGAAATATTTGCGGAGTCTCACAAGATTCCCAAACTGTTACATCAATGGGATCTGTGTAGGTCACATCTGTGAGTGAAAACTCTGGAATACAACATACCAAAGCAAGGTTATAAATTATTTTTTACTTCGAACAATATTTCGAGAGGATTCATTATCGTTAAATTGTTTTTAGGTATACCTTCGATATTTCCATCCGCGGTCATGCTCTTCAAAAAGTACTTAGTCTCGCCTACTTTGTCAGAACACCTAAATGATGAAAACAAACAATTTGGAATATGGAGAATCGCTGTATGCTTTAATTTTTAATCTTTAGTTTTTGGCTAGTGTTATCGATACCAGAACTAAAAATTTTCGATTTGTATTTCGTATTATCAAATATGGCTCTATTTTAAGCAATACACTTTGCCACATTATTGTCCGAATGTTGACAAAACAGCGCAATTGAGCTGAAGACTGACAGCAGTGTTGCCATGGTTTTACCATGTTTTCATGGTTTTTTGGGTCATTTGTAACTTCATGGTTTTTCAAAAACCATGTCGAACAAGACATAACTTTTTATCGGTCAACAAAAGTGTGTATATTTTGGTATTACGGTTCCCAATCAATCTAGGATTTAACAATACTTATCAGTATAAATAAACGACAATTGATTTATCAGATTAATTACAATCTTATAATTAATTTCCATAACAAAGTTGATTGCAGAGTTACCTAGTTATATCGTCTGGACTTTGTCTTTATACCTAAGAAAATGTATACTTACTTAATATAATTATTAAACTGCACTTTCACGTGATATGGGTTTGGATTATAAATGGCAAAAAGTAGTTCTTGAGCGATGGAATGGGGAAGCATTGGTCTGAAGTTGACATTGCCTCCGATGATATCAAAAGTAGGATTAAGACCTTTAGCGCCCAGGGTTAATATAATGGGGTTTGGATTACTTTCAACAGATATAATGAGCTTTCCATTGTAATTTCCCTGAAATAATATTAATCGGTCAATAAGATTTTCTTGTCAATCCATCAAAATCGTGGAGCAAAAAATATATATATTTGGACCTCCGGAAAATGCGTAACTTAAATAAGTAAATTAAATTGAAAGTTTTAAAAATATGTAGAAAAACGATATTGCAACTTATTTTAGGATTTAAAAAACTTAGAATATCGCACAATAATCCTAATTGCACCCAACAGTCTGGGGCCAGGGAGTCTATGTCATCCTCAATTATTGAGGCTAAAGGTAGTAGGGAGGCGTAGGAGATGGGGAGGGGAAGGTGGGAAAGTACCCGACTATTAAAATCTGGCAACCAAAAACTTAATGGCTTAAGCTTAAGCCACTTCAAGCAACATTTCAATTCAACGAAATCTAGTATTTCACCAGGGCGATCCGTACTGATAAAATCTTTCACTCTGGAACGTACTGAGAGTAACTTCCATTAGTATTTTTCAAAGCTCCAAAACTCACGATTGAAAAAACATTGGACAAAATTGATCACCTATACATTTAAATTCTAGACGCAAAGATAATAGGTGTAAAGTCACCCTGAGGTGATTGAATCACTAAACGGAAATAAAGAGAATTGACTATTTCCGTTAAATGTCTGTATATGAACCTTAAAACGAGACAATACCTTATAAACTGGTGTGAATGATATTCTAACCCAATCTTCAATTTCAGGATCCAAGGTTCCCTTAGCATTTTGTATTTTATAAGGACAATCACGTTTTTGAGGGATATCAAAAACAATGTAAGCAAACCAGTCGCACGGAACTATTCCCCTGAAACAATAATTTAGTTTTAATTTATAATATACACAATAGACAGAGGTTTAAGATAAAAAATACAAAAAAATAGCAATAATGCATACAAACCGTCCAAGAGTTTGGATTGAGTGAAGTCAAGTCACAAGAGAATTGAGAAATTTAGTAGCGCTCTGGGGGCTATCGCTAAATGTGTCGTATAAATATGTAGGATACTGGAATTTTTCCACTATCCTACATGTTATAAAGTGGACACGTTAACACAAAATATTTGGACAATGATAAGTTGGTTCTTTTGAAAGGAATGTCAGGTCAGTGGCTGAGTTGGCATCGCATTTTGCGTCGTTTGCGTCAGTTTAATTTTTCGGCTGGCTAAGGCCTCCATCGCGACACAAGCAATATTTTGAGGTTTCAGTGGTAGTAGTAGGTTATTTTCTCAGGTTATTGTAGTCTTTCTTTATAAAAATGTGCAAAGTTCTTAGTAGACTGTTACGCCCATCGTTCACGTAGCTATTTACAAGCGATGCTACCGCTACCTGTCATACAATTTTGCTAGTGTAGCGCCTAGCGGAGATTTCAAACACTAATAACAGTATTGAAAATACAGACGAGCGGCGATCGCGTCGCTTGCACGTAGCTCCATGGAAGAACGGCGTTAATCATATTGATTATGATTGTGCTCAAGATAGATTCTGCTTGGTTATTTAAAATTTTGAAGTTTGCTGTCAATTTTTGTCCCGAAATTTGTTAAATAATTCTAGGAATTTCTTATAGTTATTTTTTAAATTGAAAAATATGCTATTAACCTTAAGAATAATAGACCAAACATTTCGATTGGGCATAACTTGTATTGAAAAGGAAGCAATCAGTCTACATACTTTCATCACTACTCTGCCATACATCAGATATGGTATCAGCACTACATTGTGAGCAGCTAGTTTCGCATCTTTAAACAACTTTTTACTAGTGACCACCGTGTTTGGTCCTCCATTAATGATGTTTCCTGCATTCATCCATCTTCCAATTCTCTTATCAGCAATTCCATCTTTCGTGAACATACTTCCCAAATACACAATTCATCCACTACGAGTATATTGTATAATATTGTGTTATTGCATTTTTTGTTAAACTTACAAATTGACGATTGGTATCGACGTTAATTTGAAGTCTCCACAAACAACGCTTTCAAAGCAAATAGGAGCTTGACTTGATCGCATAAATGGTGTGGTCACAGTAGCATTTACCTCTAATCGGATGGTAGGGCCATAAGATACCTTGAATAGAAATTTGTATGAGATTCGTCAAACACACTGAAATGCGTGAACTCGGGTTACAAAATAAATTTTAAAAAAACAAAGGAATTATTGAATGAATGACACACGGTAAAGGACGTGAGGAGTGAAATGAAGAAAACAAGGTTTGAAGGATTTTACGATAATGAATGGAGAGATTAAGGTATTAAGAGATGAAAAAAGAAATAACATAATGACAGATTGAAGGATCGAGGGAATGCAAGGAGAAAGGAGAGAAATAAACAACAAAGAATTTTTATTTTATTTTTATTTTATTTTATTTTATTTATTTGCGTTATAAACAGTCTATACATTTATATATGACAGTGAATAATATGTTTATGTCATTGACCAATAAAATAACGACATTTAAATATAGGACCATAATAAAAAAAAAATATGCAACAATATACCTAATACAAACAATTCTGATGCATCTTCAATTTATAAAGTGTTTTATGATATAGATATTTCTAAGGTTTACACTTAAATTTTAAAGGATATCAATAATATCTTTGAGGAAAAGATTTCATTAAAATACAAACTATTAAAAAAGTAAAAGAGAAAATGTGACGAATTAATAAAAAAAAAGAATTCAATGAAATTAAGTTTTTGGTTAAACATATGGCTTTCGATGGAATGTCATTTTTTTATGAATGTTTTGAATTTAGC
Source organism: Limnephilus auricula (assembly GCA_951813805.1). Lineage (NCBI taxonomy): Eukaryota > Metazoa > Arthropoda > Insecta > Trichoptera > Limnephilidae > Limnephilus > Limnephilus auricula. Next base: position 34,067,546 of record OX638400.1, on the reverse strand, counting down.
AAGGTTCGTGTTAAACACATCGATGTTTGGGCATAATCTATTAAATGTGCTACAGCTTCTTCTTATAAATACATTTTCAAGGTAATTCGTTTTGCTCTTAGGAATATAAAAGGTATCCATAGATCGAGTAACTCTTTTTGGACATCTAAAATGAATATTTTGTAGTAAGTATGGGCTGTCAATATAGTTATGAATTATTTTATAGAGCATTAATAGGTCTCTGGTGTCTCGGCGTTGATCAAGAGATTTAAGGTTTACGGGGACATAGTTTACATAATTTCGTACGCGAAAAGAGACATATTTGATAAACTTTTTCTGAACTCTTTCTAGATTTGCTTTATACGTAGAACAATGGGGGTTCCACACAGTTGAAGCGTACTCTGGGTGGCTTCTGACATAGGATATGTAGAGAATTTTAAATGTTTGTGGATTTTTGAAAGCTGAACTTACTCTAAGTATAAATCCCAACATTTTCAAAGCCTTCGACGTGATATGCTCGACGTGAGATTGAAAAAGAAGCTTACTGTCTAATAGAACTCCAAGATCCCTTACTACATTTACCCTGTTTAAAATATTGTTCTTAATTGTGTATGGATACAATACTGTGTGTTTCTTTCGAGAATAAGATATGACGCTACATTTATCTGCATTCAAAAGGAGGCGATTTTCTAGACAATACACATTAACCAAAGAGTCCAGGTCATTCTGGAGCTCTATACAATCCATCTCAGACTTAATGATTTTGACAATCTTTTTGTCGTCCGCATATAGGTACAACTGAGAGTTGCGGATAATTTTGTTAACGTCATTCATAAAAATATTAAATAAGAGGGGACCAAGGTGAGATCCTTGGGAAACTCCTGAGGTTACGGGGACGAAACTAGAGCAGAACCCTTGTACAGTTACAGCTTGCGTACGATTGTTGAGATAAGAGACTAACCAACGAAGGAGGTCACCGTGTATACCCATTGCTTCGACTTTCTCTATCAAGATGCTGTGTGGGATTTTATCAAAGGCTTTGGAGTAGTCTGTGTAGACTACATCGACTTGATATCCATTATCCATAGCAACAAGGACTGTATCAACAAACTCACATAGATTGGTTTCTGTTGATTTTTTGGTGACAAAGCCGTGTTGATTTGAAATTATGTGTGGTCGTATACATGGAAAAATGATATCAAAAACAATTTTTTCAAAAAGTTTACCCATTACATTTAACTTAGAGATCGGTCTGTAATTTTCAATATTGTGCTTGTCTCCTTTTTTGAATATTGGTACAATATATGAACTTTTCCATTCCTGTGGAAAACTGCCAGAAGACAATGAAGTTTTGAATATTTGACTTAGCGGATAACATAAAACATTAGCGCAATTCTTTAAAAATACAGGGTGTATACCATCAGGCCCACTGCCTTTGGTAGGGTCTAATGATTTAAGATATTTACAAACTAGTTGAGTGTCTATATTAACATTATTAAGATTGAGAGTTGAGGTGTTCGGATTATATATTTGAGTTGTAGCCGAGGTAGACGGGGTGGGGGATTCGAAGGAGGATTGGAAGTGCGTGTTAAATAAGTTACTTATATCTTCCCCACCCGATACATGCTGAGACTTAAGAAACATATTGTTAGGAATTTCAGAGTTTTTTTGCTTGGATTTAACAAAGGTCCAAAAGTGTTTGGGATCAGTATTAATATTAATTTCAGCCATATTAATGTAATTATCATAGCACACTTTCTCCATACACTTTTGTCGTTCTCGGAGAAGAGAGAAAATTTGATAGTTGGAGTTACGGTTATAAATTTTGTATTTTTTGTGAAATTTAAGCTTATCTTTAATTACTTTTTTTAATGCGGTGCTGTACCATGGAGGGTACCTTGAGTCTATGTTAATTGATCTAGATGGTACATGCGTGACAATTATCTTATTTAATTCGGAATAGAAACGCGCAGTCATTGAATCTACATTGCTGCTGTTTAGAGTCGTTGTCCAGTTGACGGCTGCTAAGGCGCTATTAATCTGCCCATAGTCAGCGCTATGATAGGAGCGGACGGTGCGAGAGCGCGGCGTTTGGAGGGTTGGTTCATGGGACAAGCGCAGCGACACCTCCAGAGAGCGGTGGTGTGCATCCTCCGGCACTAGCGGTGTGTCACATCCAATAACAGTGCACGTGCGACTCGATATCACTAGGTCCAGAACACGCTCGTTTACATTAAGCTGGTTGTTGAATTGACGAAAGCCGGTATAGTCTAAAAAATCAGAAAGAGTTGAAGATAGTGCATCGATTGAGGACCGATTTAGCACCAGGGAACCGTCCGTGGTTGGAGGCAGAAGCCATGGGGCATGTCGTATGTTGAAATCTCCCAATAGAAGGAATTCATCATTGGGGAAATTGGTATGCATCGTAGATATAAATTCAAAAAAGTCACTTAATGATTTAATCTGCTCCGCGCCTTGGACGAAATACGAGCAGTATATACGGAGTTTAGAAGCACGCGCTCCAGAACCTAGTGAAAGAGTAGCGGTGGCTATCTCTGCACGCTTAATGAGCGGGAGGGGGGGTGAGGGGCATGCCGGCAGTTCGCGGCGCACTGCAATAAGTGAACCGCCTCCGAGTGCCTGGTCTAACAAGATATAATCACGATCACAACGATACACTACATAGCGTTCATCAAATAATTCCGAGTCAAATATACTTGGTAAGAGCCAAGTCTCAGTCAGGCATATCACGTCATAATTGGCATTCAAAACACCGGAAAGGAATACATGGGATTTCGTTCGGAGACCTCTAACATTTTGATAATAAATATTCAAATCACCGATAATAAACATTTGTATGGAACATGTAGGTCAAACATAAATACAGGCATTAGGAGCACATACTTAAGATAAAAAATTATCAATAAAGTTAATGCCATACTATTATAGTAATTGTAACTTGAACTTAGAATTATGAAGTAATTATAATACCCACAATTTAAACCTAGAATAATGAAGCAATTATGCATTAAAAACACAAGATACAAAATTATCCATAAAAATAATGATATGCAGTTTTTATAATATCCGTTGCTTGTATCTGGAATTAAGAAGCAATTATACACTAATATTAGATACATGAGAAGATAAAAAGTAAACAATAAAGATAATATAGTGTTATTGTAAAATCCATAACTTTTGCCTAGGATTATGAAGCATTTACATATTAAAAGCACATATCTCAGAAAATAAAAAATGAACAATGAAAATGATAAAGTTGTATTGTAAAATCCATAACTTTTGTCTAGGATTATGAAGCATTTACATTTTAAAAGCACATATCTCAGAAAATCAAAAATGAACAATGAAAATGATAAAGTTGTATTGTAAAATCCATAACTTTTGTCTAGGATTATGAAGCATTTACATAATAAAAGCACATACATCAAAAGATAAAAAATTAACAGTGAAAATAATATAGTGTTATTGTAAAATCCATAACTTGTGTCTAGGATTATGACGCATTTACATATTAAAAGTACATACATAAGAAGATAAAAAATAAACAATAAAAATGATAATATTTTCGTGGCCCACTTCAGTTGAAGTTTTATACAATCTTGTTTAAATCTTCTGTTTTGAGGATCGCTCTGATCTGTGACCCCTCTGATTTTCTAACAAGGATTCTACAGTTCCGGACCCAGACGAATCGATAGTTGTTCAGCTTGGCCGCTTCCTTCGTCAAGTGCAGCAGCCGTTTAGAAGCGCTCGTCAAGTGGTCGTTGGCGTAAATTCGGGAATCGCCGTCGCAACCAATGTCGCTACTGATTAAGTCACGCGTCCTTCGAATTAGTGCCAAGAAGTCATCTTTTCTGTATCTTGATTGCATCTTTATAATTATTGGTTTATTTTGGCCTTTTTTTGATTCTTTCGGTGCCACCCGAGTAACAAAATCAATATCAAATTTTGGATCGATGTCGAAACCTGTTTTTTTGGCAATATTGGAAACAATTGAAATTAAATTCTCTCCCTTCTTTTCTGGAATGCCGACCAGTTCGATGTTTGAGCGGCGCGCCCATTGGTCGCGCTGCTCCATGTCATCCTGTATATTGGCTACATGGATCTTCAGGGAATCAACCTCATCTTTTAACAGGTCAACCAGCTTCAGCTTGATCTCCATTGAAGATATCTTTTTGCTGACGTCTTCTACTATTTTACCACTGAAGTCAATAGAGAGCTTCACCTCGCTGACCTCATCCCGCAGTTCCTTGACGGCGGCCGGCAAGTAGGATAGCGCGGCCAGCTGGTCACTAATCTTCACAAGTTGCTCCATAACTGAGCTGGATGAGTCTCCCGCGGAAGGGTTAGATCTTGTTTGACGATTTGCCATTTTAATGTATGATTTCCGGGTATTATACTTTGAATTTAACTTTTCGGTTATATGTAGAGTTCAAAAGTGCCCCTCAGGTTAAGGATTTTTTTATTATTTTTGTCTATGTCAGTGTTGACGTCACAATGACAGTAGGTACTCTTTTGCACTACAATTGAATATTAAAATCAAGATCAAGATTACTGACAATCACTGACACTGCCCACCGCTGCCCACTGTCGCAAACACTGCCACTTTTACTAGCGTAACACTATGTATTGATTTTAAACTTGGGTTATGTTGCTTTGTTGCTTTTTTGTCACTAAATTGTTAATAAACATGGAGCTGTCAAAATCAGCTGTTGTTGTGTATGGTTATTGTTGCGTTTTTTAGAGGTAATTATGAAAAAAACGAACGAAAGATTAAATAAAATAATGAATGATGGCGAATGATTCAGTAATTTAAATTGAAGTACCTACTTAATTATTTAATCAATGAAGAGGATAATATTAACAACTCTCAAAGAAACATGAAACAGATTAACCACAGAAAAAAAAAATTGTAAAGGTCACAAGTGGAATTTGAATCCAGATCGTCTATTTTTACCAGGACCAACACTAACAATAATTGAGCTAGTGAGATCTAATTAGTTATAGCCATTTTTTGATCTCATTTTTCAATTTAATATTTACCAATTAGTTTAATTAATTAATTAATTTAATAATTAATTTAATAATTAATTTTACAATTAATTTCTACAACTTTACTCGTTGCCGTCTTGGGAATGATTGCAAAGTTCCCGGGTGTGACCATTACCTTTTTTTTATTTTCTGTGTTGTGTTGTCTTATAATATATTCCACTGAGAGTTGTTGATAATAATATTTTCTACAGTGGTTAAATATTACTTTGAAGTTTATAAGCTTCAATATTTATTTCCACTAAGTTGAATAATTAATTTTTACCTGAATATTAATAAGAGCAGTCAGATCTTCTATGATACTCGAAGTTATGAGTTCTGGATCCATGTGGAGTGTGACGGTTATTTGACACGAACCTCCTCTTTTGATGGTTACAGGCAAAATTACTTTTACCCAAGAGGGCAGCCGGTTCCTTTTCAAAATTTTTAGTTTCACATCACCCGGCGCATAGTTGGTCACGTTTATATTCTTGGACACCTATTTACAAAGAATATCCACACAAACCACGTAAATACGAGGGTCCGTCAAAAACTAATGTATCCTATTTTTTTCTACATAAAGTTAGTTAAGTGAAAATTTTGATTTTGGCGCTCCAACCTTCTTCTACAATCTACTGCAGTAGTAACTTTCTGCATCAATAGCAGGTGACAGCAGCACTGCAGTCGCTTACAAATGGCCGACATCGATGTTTATATTAGACAGCATTCTGTGATTGAATTCTCGAATGCAGAATGTGAAATGTCCATTCGCAGACATGACTGAAAAATGTTTACGGTGTTGCAACAGTGGTTGTCAGCACTGTTAGATGATGGGTTCGTCACTACGCCATTGGCTGACAAAAAGCAGAGCCGTCGGCAATTGACTTCAGTGACGACCGTGGTGACCGCCGGATATCTACAAATGAAATGTGGCCAATTCTCTCCCTCGGTAAAGGCAGCTCATCGTGAGATATGCTTTGAAAACGCGGAGGCCGTGAAAATGTCTGTGCATCAATGGCTTTTATATAGGAAGCAGGACTGTGCTTTTTACCACACTGGCATATACATGCCCTTTTTAAAAGATGGACCAAAACTGTGGAATTGGACGGAGATTATATAGAAAAGTGACAAATTATTTGTCAATTGTTTGGTTTTCAACCTGTGGAAGTAATTGCATTTTAATTAAGAAAAAAATAGGAGGCATTACTTTTTGGCTGACCCTCGTAACTAGTTATAATTATAAAATATACAGTAAACTCATTTTCATAAAAGTTTCTCTCAGAATGAATTTTATTTTGGGTTTGTTGTGAGGATGATGATAAGGAAAGAAAGTAGTGATTTTGGGCCTTAAAGAGGCCTATGACGTATGAGGGAGAAAGTCAATAAATAAATCCACGGCTATCTGTTGGGTACAAGAAAGAGCATGGAAAACAATGTGTTCTCATTAAAGTACACATCCTGAGCAGTTTGAGTCTCCTGGCTGGGCACTGGGATCAAAGGATCAGTGATACTAGTTCTTCGGAATACCTTCCATTGAAATAATGATACAATACTGAATTCCGGCAAATCCTCTCTGTTAGTGAGATTGCAACCTGTCACAAAATGGTTCCATTAAAGTTTAAAATATGTTTGCCAATGGCAAAATATTGATTTATCTTGGAAAGATTGCATAAAATAAATATTATGAATCGATGGTATCAACACTTACAGAGTGTCCTATCAAAACTGTTCCAAAATTCAAACACCGTTTGTTGGTATAAAAATTTATGAATGATTTGTTGCCTCTGTAGTTAAAAGGCTTATCTCCATCCAGAAGTGGAATAATGTGCTGATAAACTTGTATCCTTTCAATCGCAAGATCAATTTCAGCTTTTGTTGGAAGACCCTAAACAAGAACACCAAAATTATCTCACATTCATTATTGTCTCTTTAAAGTGATCACAAAAATTTCAGGTTTTTTTAACCTCATTTGAGACATCATTCCAGTCAGATTCAAGTAGTGACATCAAATATTTTTCAGAACATTGAATCTCCACTGCTTGCATTTCTTCTTCACTGTTATTGGATAATGGAGTGTTGTACGGCACTTCGACTTTTTGGTAATCAGAAATCATGGCACCATAAGCACTTAGTAAATTAGTAGTCAATGTACCGATTGCAGTATATGCTATTTCATGGGAGACCTGGAATTTTTTCACGTCAATTATTCACTTCACTGTCGAGTAAAAGGACACAATGGAAAGTTAGTTCAGATATTTTGTAAATTATTAAACTGTGATAGATTTCTTTCGATGATTAGTCAACGGTAAAGTTTCCAATTATAAAAAAATTACTGTATTGTGCAGAAAATTTTCCCTTTAATTTAGCGACTAATCGTGTCAGTTAGTTGCGATGTGAAGGAAATTAATTAATAGGTATTCAAATAGTTATTACTTGAGTAAAACTAAAGTTCAATATAAAAATATATTAGCAACCCGAAGTATCATCATGTGGAAAGCACCTGCATAGGTAAGCATTAAAATAGGTATTTTCAATAATTCACCTGTATTGTACTTACTTCATTCTGAGAGCAAAAATCCGCCTCAATGCTGACTTGAGGGAAGAAACCCCAACCTTCAACTTGAATACAGGAGGGTTTAAAATGTGCAATCTTCAATATGATGCATTTGCTGAACCATCCGAATAAGCCAGGATTTATCATAATCGAGATTTCCACTGACTGGCCAGCCACTACATGACCAGAAGATGGAGTCACAGACAAAACGCACATTTCTAATGCATTGACAATGGTAGGATCCCGATTCTGCTGAATATCAGATTCAGAAAAGAAGAAATCGAAAGACAGACGACCCGTATTCGAAATTGTAACAGTCTTCGTAAAAGTTTCATTAAATATGCAAAGTCCAAAGTTTACAACAGTATTATCGATGAAATATTCAATATCAGAACTTTCAGCTTGGATGATGAAATACCTCGTAGGGCCACCTTGTGGATAACACATCACTGTTGTTTTCACAAACACTGCTTTGCTGGGATAGAACAAAACGTGAAGATTTTGAGACTCGAAAGGTTTTAGTCTTCCTTTGTTGGGTGTGATAGTCAAAATGTCTTGTAAAGTTAAAGCCTTTATAGCAGAATCCTTGTGCAAATCAAATACAGCTGATTCTTCAGGACATAATATTGCACTCAACGAATCGTACAGGTGCAAGACTTCAGACAGATTTCTTTTCAACAATTCTTCAATATACGGGAATGACTCATGTTCGCTAACAAAGAACATTCTTTCTATGAAGTCTTCTAAATATTCTTGAATTATCTCTATATTGTTTTCTCTATGTTTTTCTATTGCGTTTTCTATTACATCGAGCATTATTTGATTCACTTCAGTAAGTGCCGGTTGATGGTCGGAAATGTAGAGGAATTTAGACAGTTTACGGTCCAGTATGCTGAGCATGAAATCTTCGCAACTCTTCATTTTTAGAGACATATCCGATACAGTGGACCTGTCGCTTAGTGTGGTTAAGGTTTCCACTGAAGCTGGCTGCAAAAATAGGAATGGTATTTACGGAAATATATTGAAGAAATTACGTTTGGGTTCGATGGTTAAAGTTTATGGTGCAGTAGTTAATTCACATATTTTCCATTTCCTTCCTTCCTGCCATGAACATTTTCATACTGCTTTGGTAAAAAAAAAGCTTTAGCGTTGTTGCAAGAATAAGAGTTTACTGTCGGCTTATATATCAATATTAATTCCTATAATTACGGCCGCTGTTCCCATCTTTTCGATCGACCAACCTTAGGCCGCGATCAGCTAAGCATTTAAGCAAGTGGCCTTGCTTACATATATGTACAATAAAATGACATCAAAGTAAAAATTTTCAATGTTAAATTAATGTTGTAGAGTTAATTGTTGTATTTATTAATAATACACATAATTTCTTTTAAATATTGTTATCCATAAACTTTAGACATTTTATATTTTTTTAAACAAACGTATATAATATATTAAAAATAAAGTGTCAGCTTGGTATTTTTTTCTACTCTGTTTACACTTTTTAGAACTAGTCCTTTACTGAGACGGTTGAGACTAGCTTAATCCACTAGTCCGACTTCCTTGGGTTAAGCGATGCTTATGGCATGCAAGCGATGCTTGGGTATTGGGAAGAACGTAGTTGTGCATTTGAGCAGCGTTGAGCCAAAGTTTTAGCTCAGCAATAATTGATTAGTAGGATTGGGAACAGCGGCCGTAAGTTCCAGAGAAATTTAACTATTTAGGAAAATAATGACAGAAATAATGAAATTGATAAATTAAATTCAATAAAAATAAAGATAAATTATGCAACCTCGGAATATGCGAGTGGTTGAATAAATACGTTGTCCCATTTCAGTTTGTATTTAACAGTTAAGGGAGTAACGTTTTCCATGAGGACAACCATAGAGCAAGTGGATCCAGGGATACATTCCATGTTCAATTTGATAGGCGTGAATACAATGTCTGGGTAATTGATTTCTCCAATAAGATTGATTTTTTCCTGCAAAAATTATAACAATTTACCTATACTGCTCAATTTTGTGATATTTATTCCCAGAAAAGCTAAGTAGCTATCTATACTACCAACAAAATCTAACCTTCTTTGGGTGTCCTACATACTGTATATTGAGCGCACCGTTAAATCTCTCCAGTCTATAATTCTGTCCAAAACTTGCATTGAACATCAAATTTATGTAGATTTCTTCCTCTATCCCCAACATGACCGATTGCTGCTGCAATAAATCAAAATACTGTCCAAACTTCTTTGTAACATCCATGATATTATTGATATCGAAATCATCGTCACTTTTCTCATTTTCATCACCGGGTTCCGTATCATTGTACATGTCCAGTTTGGCGTTTTTAATGTTTGGGTTGTCTTCGATAAGGTCAGATAACAGTTTCGTACAGATACATGGACATCTTTTGTTCATTTTGATCTCAGATGGAGTCTTCCCAACAACTATTTGGAAGGGGAAGCTAGTTGAAAGTTGAAGATTGAGGGGAGCTAGCGATACATTTTTCAGAACTACATAGTCTGAAATGGAAATAAATAGTCAACACCTAACTTTTGACGAAAGTCTACTAAAATGTTTCCATGCATAAAGCAGACATGGGTGAACGAGCTGATGGATTAAACCATTTATAATTACATTAAATGGTAAACGAACCAAGCAACAGAAACTTAGTAACTTAATTAAATTCACGGTGGAAATCCACTTGAATGAGACTTTTTTAGGAATTTAAACACTTTTATAACTATCATCACTTTTAAAAAATTTTATGACTGAAGCGGTATCACCTTATAACAGTCTGTAGGTGTCCATTCAACCAGTCTTCATCAGTCCAGGTTTAACTAGTGTAAGGTGTTCATTAAGGTCTAAGGTCTACAACTAAGGTGTTCAATATAAGGTGGACCAGGTCCGGACATAAATAAAATAAGCAGTTATAAAGAGGTGTTTCAATTCATAAATAATCATAATATCACACAAAATAATTTCATGACGATGTTGTCTTTCGAATGAGACACAGAAGGACCTCAGAAGAAAATAAGGATAACAATAAGTGGTACATAACTAACCTAGCACAAAAAATTCCTTCTCGAACGGTCCCTGATTGACTTGAAATTTGATCTGTCTTTTGGACATCTCGATGGCTGGCTTTATGAAAGAGATTTGGACGTCGCTCTCCATAAGCAGCTCTTTCTTCCCGAATTCTATTGCCCCAAAGAGGGACCACTTCTCACTGAATGTCCTGACTTTGTCGGAATGGGCTTCGACGAATACTGTTGTCTTTTCGCCGGTAGCAAGTCTAAGCTCTTGAGGGTTGAAATGAAAGAAGGTACTGGAAAGTAAAAAAAAATGTTATCGTCAAAACAATGTGCAAGTGGATTTTACTAAAGCTGGTCGTCCACCACGCGCAATTCAACATTACTGTAGTTGTGTTTGGCTTGTAGTTGTTTTTTATTAAAATATGTACAAAACTTACCCGACTGACTGACCAGGGATTCGGTAGCGTATTTGGATTAAAAACGAAGATGTCACTAAAAATACATTTTTTAACATAAAGCCTGCCCATTAAGAGGGTATTACCAGAGAATACCAGAAATTAGTCCCTTTTAAACCAAATTCTAGAGGTATTGACTCTTTTTTACAAAAAAACATAAATTGATTTTGAAAGATTGTTATTTTATCTGGTACGCGCATTTTTTAAATTTTGAAAAACTAAGTGTATTTTTAATATACTAAGGTTATTCCGTTGGTCGTTGGCAGATTTGTTCAATTCTCAAACGACATATTGTATTATACAACACAAATTTCAAATTATATAATCATACAACAAAATAAATCAATACATACTCTTGTAAACCCATTTGTCAGAATTTAATTTTAGTTAAATTAAAATCTTTATGAAATAAATCCGAGAACGTGTTTTGTGACGAAAATACTTCGGTTTTTCTATTTATTTAAGGACTTAACACATTATTGAAAATTTTTGTTTAGACATTATTGAAAAATCATAAATACTTATGATCAAAAAATACTTACAAGAAGTACATGATATTTAATAATTTATCTTCGTGAGTTTCGAGGATTTTTATTGCCTGCTTGAATGTAGGTATATATTAAAGTAAGGTTTGAATGAAACTAATCGATATAATTTTTTAAATTTAAACAATTTGATACGGGGAATAATAGATCTTTCTCATAGGAACATCCCTGAGTAGTTGCAAGCATTTTTAAACTTTTATTATCTTTTATTTCAGGTCAATGGCTCTTAAATGCGGGCTCTGCCACATTAATTAATTTCCAATGCTGGGGAATGACAGAGTGAGTACCAATAAATACGTTAATTTGTAAGCAGTGGTAGGTAGAAAAAAACATTTTTGTTAATAAAAAAAAATTTAATGTCACCGGAGACCAAAATGACATTCACATTTTTTCTCCAAATAGGCACAGAAATCAATAAATACAAATAGATAAAATCTGTCTGTTACACCCTGAATACATCCAATACATTGTAAGTATTTAAAGTAGTACCTAATTTAGATCTCATCATTTAACTTGTGAGTTTTCAAATAGAATTCATTCATGAATTTATTATAACTTTGTTCAATAGGAAAATTTTTCTCAGTATTTTCATGCTAAAAGACCAACTTTCAGAATTGAAAAAATTGTTGAAATGGCTTTGACTGAAGGTAGGTTTTTTAACAGTTTTGATTAGTTGGACACTGTAAATATAATGTCCTCTGTTCCCTTTTTCACTCCACTATTTTCTGCTGCGTCACAGTAATCCCAAATTAAGAATGTCACAAACCAACTACTCATTGGCATATTTAAAAAGTTTTTCCAAAGATATTATTATTTTTCTTACACTGGCTCCGATTCTCCTTGTCTCTTCTTCAGCTCGTTGAGAGTGGACCATTTGAGGTTATGTGCTTTGGTGCCATGGTTGGTGACCTCCAGAGGTATCTTCAGACGCATCTGGGTGAACTGATGACCTAGGTCCAAGATCGGCTCCACCGGTGGATTGATGACTATGCTGGTGCTCACTCCTTTGGCACTGAGCGGTATTACCTACGCACATAAGTACAGTTCAGCTTATCATGTCTTCTTCAATTCTTATTATTATTATTATATATATATATATTTACAAATGTCACAGCGTCCATTTACTATACACTTGAATAGTAACAAACATGCAATAATTCGTTACAGTATAATAGATAGACGATATAAGAGTTCTTAATCACTTGGGCACATAAGCTTGTTTTCACAACAATTTAACGTAGGTAGACATAGGAATGACGTATGCCCCGGACCTGAATTATTAAGCCTAATACATGAAAAGTTTGACACGAATTAGGATATATCTTATTTGTATGTCTCTTGAAACGTTCAAAGTTTATGTTGAAGATATCAAAAGACATGTTAATTAGTATCACCATTCCCCGTGTCAAGCTGAGCCATAACATCTGTTCATGTGGAATGCATGGCTAATCAGTGTGCCGTCCCTGGAAGTAGTTGTAAGTATTCCAGATGATTTGGACTACCTATCAAATTATGCATAATTTTAAATCCTGTTACTGCTAGTTCTTTCACAGAAGCAGTAATAAAGGCGTTGCACTCACAAAATCTTTTGAGTTTTCGATGCTGACGATAAGTTTATCGGTGGTGAGGCCAGCATCCTTCAAGGTAACAGTGACAGATAATGTCATGCAATCCTCCGCTAGAAATATACCGCTCATCTTGTCTATAGACCATGATGTGTTTGGACTATTCTGAAAAGATTAAAAAAAGTTAATAAACCATTTTTAATATTTTGCGAAAAGTTATGATATTAAATTTATCTAATCTAAAAAAATATTAAATGTGTATGTATTTTTTTTCGCAGAGACTGGATGGAGAATATACAAACATGTCTTGGCATGCATCCCTTTCATCCAGCCACATTCACACAAAACCATTTTATTATAAAGGCTCTCGACATGGCCCAATTTAATTTTCTTTTAATTGTCTTCTGCAAGATCCATGGTTGACTGTCATACAAAACGGTTGGTATCAGACGTCTTTTTCCCCCATTTCCATTAACAATATTATTTTGGCAAACAATGTGTAAGAAAGCATTAAACAGACAATGATTTTTGAGTAACCTTCGTAAATTTGAAAGGAAATTAACGGTATTGTATTATGAAAGTTTACAAAAAGCACTGTCAATCAAACTGAAATAACTTACAAATCGGCAAGTAAAGGGTCCTTCAATTGGACATTGATTAGTGAAGGTTATGGTTTTGGTGTCAGTTTTCAAGAGACTCAGTTCACCCCAGTGTAACGCTGCTGGCATATAAGCTATCTTCGGGCCAACACTGATCAAGTTCACTTGGCTCAAGAATACAGGACAGGGATCCCCGAATATCAGGAAACTGTAAAGATGATAAAATAAAACCCGTACCTTTATCTAAAGTGTTGTTACTTACATATGTATTAATATTGATAAATTTTCCAGAGTTGTGCATTTTCAGAAAATAGTGAAACTCCGATGGGAAAGGAAATGAGAAGAACCTCAGAATCACGTAAGAAGTATTTTGAAGTAAGTAAGGGTTTTTTGGAAGTCAGTTTTGAGTACATTTTACCTACCTAATTTTAGTGTTCTTCTCTCCCAAGGCCTGTGTTTTCAGAAGAAGGTCTATTTCCATTGTCTCATCTCCTTTAATGATACCTTCTTTGGGTATAAGCTCCCAAATAACATCTGCGGTTTCCGGCTAAAATTTAAACGAGGAAAAAACTCTTTTAATTGATTGATATTCGCACATAGTTAAGATATTCATGATTTCTATACGCTCCAGATATTAATAAATACGAGCCGTAGAACCGGGATATCGATGGGATATTTGAAATCATCAGATATCAAAATAGTAGGTTTATGAAGTTTTAAAGATTTAATAAAAAAAATATTTATTTTTTGACAATTTTAAAAACAAATTTTAATAATTTAAGGTGGCAAACAAACTCAGTGATGGGTTGCACTTGCAATTTATATATGATTAGTGGTTGTGCACCTTAGCACCTTCGGGCTGAGCACAGTGCGTTCAGCTTCTGAGAGACTTCGATGAATCTTCTTCGCTTGAAGGTGGAATTAGGCCAAACGAGCAAATGCTCATCTAGTCTGCTCTTGCAAATTACTTTTGTGCAAAAAATTATAGAGCATTCTTTCGGTGCTCTGAGTGATTCGCCTAAATTTATTAGAATGCTCTAAGAATGCTCGTTCGTTTGAAGTAAACGCCGCAGGTGGGCCCGGACAGTCGCCTAGGTCCTATAGCATTCCTTTGTGATCGGACGTAATCGCTCCTCGAGGCGCAAAGTGTTCTTGTTCTTGTTAGAACTTACGTCGACTTGTTTGTAGTAATTATGGATTGGAGTAATAAAAAATGTCTACAAATGAATATTAAAAGTTCTAATGTGTGTGGGATCCAACTTACGGAAAATAAAAACAAAACTTATGGAAATTTAAAAAAAAAAAAGCCTCTTCCTTCTTTTGTTTTAGCGCTTAAAATTACAATTTCACTCTCACTATCCAACATGGTGTAGTGAACACTACCACTGATTATTGAAGAATGAGCAAGAATTCTAGTTCTTGTTTTCTCATTCTTGTTTCTTGGGTTTCTTTGGTTTCTTTGGTTTCTTTGGTTTCTTTGGTTTCTTTGGTTTCTTTGGTTTCTTTGGTTTCTTTGGTTTCTTTGGTTTCTTTGGTGAAAACAAATTACTGTTTACATTAAAGATCAAGAAAGAACGCTCCTGTTCCAGCTCTAGCTCCTAAACCGATCCCAGTACGACGCCATAACTTATTTAAATTTTGGCATCCGGAGAGGTAAAACCGTTAAAACCCAATGTATTTGACCTGTGGAAACCACCCCGAGAGGTTAATTTACATAAAATTATGAATGTAATTGTTTCATTTTTTTACCCTGATTGTCGAATAGTAATACCCGCAAAGGTGCGACATATTCTTCAAGGTGATCGATGTCTTATTGTTGTGGTTGATGAAACACTCGGCCATACTGAGGGCGGGTGTCTGTGTTATGATTTTGGGATAGTCAGCGTCGAATTTGATGGGAATCACTATGGGGTTTATCTCGGAGTTTTGGAGACACAACTCTAATACAGTTTCCTGTTGCCTTCGCGTTCCTGCCACAAGTTTCACCTAAAAAAAAACATCAGATTAAATAATAAAACTTTTTCTTTTCTGTTTCAAGTTTTTGAAGGCAACTAATCACCTCATTTTAACAAGGTTCTTGTTTTTTTCAAAAATGGTCTTAGAATGTAAACCATTTCTTTTGCTCATAACCAAATATTATGCCCTAACTGGTAGCATATGGTTTCCGTCGACGGATCTGCCCTGATGATGGACACTGCAACGCTGTCCGAAATGTCGGCTAAAGGAGGTAGCACAACACGGCATAACACCCCAAAAACAAACAACGAAAAAGAGTTTGGAGAAGTTCTTTGTTTTTGGCTCGGGAATTGTGTATCGTTTGTATTAGTTTGTATAGTGTTTTGTTGTTTTGGTGTAAATTAATCAAGATGGATCTTGCAAACAGCTGTTTTATGTCCATAACATCGATAGTATTGAAGATAGTATCAGTGCTGGTAGAAAGAGGTAGATAGTTCTATTTGCATGTTTAGGTATGTTATAAAATGTTAATCATACGTTATATTTAAATATTTTCCTGTAAAATATTTTCAATTAAAATACTTTGCAAAAGATTCATTGTCAAAAACAGAAATTGGTAAATAGATAATGAGAAATCTTGTTTGCAAACTTTGACACCTCATATCTTAGAACATGACAGAGTGAAGTTAGAATCCTGCCTAAATGAGAATAAATCAAACACCTTGATTAGTTTTTCTTCCAACGGAGCAACTTTACAAGTATCCGGTTGTATGATGAACTCTCTCGGCAGTCTCGGAAGCTTCGGTTTGTTTTCCACTTGAATAAAACCCTGAACATTGATGCTGGGACATATCAAACCGTCTGTCGGAATCTTTAACTCTATCTGGAGGTGTGTTTCCGAGATATTCTGGATCTTTAAATGTTTTATCTGCTCGAATCCTGAAATTTTGTACATTTTAATTTATTTCAGCATTTTTTTTAAAATTCATTGGTAAAAACGTACCGCTGATATTTCGAATTTAATTTATCTTTTTCACAAACAACTTATTACACATAGCGGGTTTCTCACCATCCTCCTAACAGCTTATCCATACTATAACGAATATTATAAAATTTTTGCAATAGTTGGAAAACTCAGCCAACTTATCCAATATAATAGCTACTATTCTTAGGTTTGAGTACCGAATAATAAACTCCGACTTAATAAATAAATAACCCGTAAATCGAAAATAGATTTTATAGCATGGATAAGCTTTTAGGATAAGCGTATTATTGTTACCAAGGATCTCTCAGCGGCAGCAATATTTTAAAATTATAAATGCACAATAATTTTTTTGATGTATTTGATTTAAAAACGATTATTTAAATAAAAAATAATAATAATAAAATATAATTAATAGATAATAAATCAAGATTTGTTGTGTTAGGCAGTGTTTTGGCGCAATAGTTTTGTGAAAATTTCAGAAGATTAAATTAAATATATTTTTTTCTTAATGAAAATCCTTTTAATTTATTTATTAATTAATGTTACTGTTTTTCAAATATTTCAATAAAACTTGAAAGGAAGCCCACAGATTTAACACAATAACAATGAATAATTTAAAAGGGGTTATTTTCATTTAAGTAACTTTTTTTTAACGGAATGTAAATATTTAATATTTATAAACTTATTGTAATAACTCTTGTTTACTTTAATTCAAATAAACTGTTTTACCAATAGGCACCGGTCCATAATCTAACATTTGTGGCTCTATTTTCAAACTGGGAGAGTTGACAACACCTCTGAAATAAAAAAAGGACATGTGATCAAACATAAAAAAGGCTAATTAGTGGTTTAAGTGGGGGACGCCCGAGTAAAATAAGTTACATGAGTTATTTTAAAAGGGTTTAAGATTGTGCATCGGCCGTAAAATTACACGGGATAAAACAAAGGTAATAATAATAAACATACATAGATACAGACTAATTAATGCTAAGATAATAATGACCAAAAAGGCTACAAACCTTTGTATTCACATTTGAGATCCACTAAACACACGTTTTTCCAAAAGAGATGAAGTTTGTGCAAGAGTAGTTAGTGAAAGTATTGACACTATAAGCATTTCTAATTTTTATCGAATCATAATATAATTCCCTTCTAATGTAGAATCACCTCCCAAAGTTAATGCACTTTACCCCCGGCCATCCTGTATAATATACAGGATGGACATATGTTATTTTTGAAAATAATATCTATACACCTATCAAGAGCCGGAACAGTAATTACCTATATGAAATTCCCCCAATAGAAATAAATCGCAAAGGATGCTCTGAAAATTATTAGAACGCATTTTTTCTGTTGTTTTACATGCTACACGCATAAAAAATTCCTAGTGCTTATGTAAATGCAACTTAAGCATTATTTGTCTAGAGATTTTTCCTCTATTTTAAAAGAGTCCTATTTCATGAAATACTTTCCCATTTTTCGCTTAATTATTATCTTGTTTTACATTAGCGCACTCTATCTAACATTCGTAATTACATAATATCTCCCTTTCAAACCATCTTCTTCGTCTGTTTGAACTCTTAGTACCGAGCTTTATACATACAATAATACTAGTTTCAACATACTTTACTGTTACTTTAATTATCTCCATGGAATCTTGAATTTCAAATATCAGGTCTTCGATGTATGGTCCTGGTGTGAAGGCCAGCAGAGATATGGTGAACGCGTTGTGTTCGTTTGCTTTCAAACACATCATGTTTGGCTGGCAACCGATTCTTGTACCGAAATTGGATATTTGTGGCTTGAAAATGACGGTACCTGCAATTTCACCTGAAACATAATGAAATTTAACATTAATCGATAACGAGAATCACAGATTTATGTCTAACGTGTTCTATCTAGATGCATCAATTTGAAATTTGTTATAAGGAACATGTATTTTATGTAATAATTGACTCACTTGAGAGTGAGGCTTTATTTTCCTCCGAAATATGTATTAATTTGTGTTTTTACATTATCCCCACATCGGAAAGATAAAGGATCGCCCATATTAAAAAAAATCCCTCAGGGCATTTGACATTTTTGGAGACACTGTATTTTTAGGGAAAAGATGAAGAGAAAGTTCTGTTAAGGAAAAGGGTATGGGGGTAGGAATTTGGGGATCAATGTGTTCAGGAGTGACGAACGCATGATATCCTCCATCACGACACAAGCAACATTTTCCGCTGCCTGAAATATTGTCAGGTTATTCGTAATCTGGGAATATTTGTCTTTCTTTAAAAAGAAACAATGGCCTCAAAGAATTCAAAACACAATTACAAAATTATGCTGAAAACTCAAAAAAAAAAAATTAAAAGTTTTATTAAAAATTAAAACTACATTATAAAAAATAAAATTGGGGAAAAAGAGCAACCTTCATTTCTAATTGTCAAGTAAAAGATCATTTCGTTTCCAAAGCTCAAGTCAAGAGTCAGCTGGTGGAGGTCAAACTTGAGCTGAGGTCCGAGACATACAGCCTTCAGCATGACCGGCAGGCGCTCTTCCCTCCCAGATATCTCGCAGTAAGCCCTCGCCCTGAACTGGCCGGCTTTCAGCGACTTGAAGGAGACCAGGATTTCCTTATGCCCGTTCGGCCACACGTCTTCTGTCTGGAATTTATCATATACGTTATCTCCTATTATGTCATCTTTGGGATCATGTGTGGAGGGTCTTTATAGGGAAAAGAAGGAAAGGAAGGAAATGAAGTGCTAGGAAAGTATTTAGGAGTGACGAGTGAAAGAGGGTGGAATCGCGGAAGGGGAAGGTGGGGAAGGTGTAATGGGAATGCGAAAGGGGAAGATGGGAACGTGGAAGGGAGAGGGATGGTCATGAGGGGAGGGGGGGAGGGGGGAGGCAATGCGGAAGACGGGAAAAGTAGAAACGCGGGAGAGGACGGGGGTGGGAAGGGGGACACATGGGAAAGGACACACAGGAGAGGGATGACGGTGGGGTGAGGGACAAGAGAGAAGCAGAGGGAAGGATTGCACAGGAGACATAGCAGTAGGGGATAGCAGGGGGAAAATTTGGAAAATGCATGCGTCTCACACGGACAGCTATGTATGGCCTGCTAACGGGTCACTTCTGATTTATTGGTGTACGCACCAGACGGCAAAAAAAATATTGTGTATCCAAAAAGACTTCTTATCTAATAAAAAATAGTAACACTCCACTGACAAATTGAGACATAATATTATTACGTGAAAAAAAAACAAAAACACGCACTTAATTTTGCAAGTGGCCAAAGATGGACTTATCAACAAACACACCATATTTTTCCGACTCCAATTTTTAAAGTACGACATCAACTTGTCACAAACGATTCCCCTTTCTCTTCCCCCTTCGATTTAAAAAAAATTACTTACAACTGGGAACAAGCCAAAGTGTTTGTCGTGGAACGCAAAGGGCTTGTTTAAATAGAGCAGCTCCAGGTCTTCATGGAATGACTTGTCCCCCTGCTCCCCTGGACTTTCATCTAGGATACCGTACTCCCTCTGCTTGAAATCCTCAAACGATTGAAAACGCTTTTTAGAATCTGCGAACAAACCAGAAACAGGTTGAATATTAAAATTAAAAGATTAATTTGTGAGAAAAAAAAACTTGCGTCACTGCTGCACGGACTCATAGCTCCTAAGGACAAATAAATAACCTATTTTGTGGTTTTATCTTCCAACTGTAATTATTGTTCTTTTTAATTCTCACCCTACAATTCGTGAGGCAAATGGAAGAGGTTGGGAAGGAGTTGCACGGAGAAAAATATTATTCGTAAAAACGATAATTTTAATAGTAAAAACGGTTAAAAACGGGACTGAAGTTCTTACGAACAAATTAACAGTGTTTCAATGTTTATTGGCGGAAAAATGTAAGAATATTTTTTTGGTATACGTACGAAATTACGGGAACTTCAGTCCCGTAATAAACCGTTTTTACTATTAAAATGATCGTTTTTACGAATAACATTTTTCTCCTTGTGGGAAAGAAAAAGGTTAAGATGTTTCTAGTTATTCATATCTGGTCAATAAACACGCCAGATTCCTACCTACCCCTCATACTGTTTTCTTCTCAGAACTTCCTCTCTTTTCTTTTCTTAACAATACCGTAAAGACATAATCCCCTCTGATCATACATGCCCTGAGAGAAATTGTTTTCTCAGTGCCTCCTGTGTTCAACTAACGTAAAAAGTAAAACATTAATAGCTTCCAACCTTCCTCAGCTGAGAGGTTTTTCTTCCAGGAGAAGTCAAGTCTCTCTGAAACACTGTTGATGATCCGGAAGCTGGTGTGACAGGTGAGACCCACGAATGCCCTGGGGATAATGACTTCACTCGTGTCCAGTTTTACATCCACCAGATTGCTTTCTCCGTGCACTTTAGTTACGAGTTGTTCACCTGAAAAACAGAATACAAATTGATTTTAGTAAAAAAAAATTCCAGTAAATACATTTTTTTTGTATTATTTCACCCGATATGCTAGTAATTAGTAACGTCTTTGGTGACCAGGTGGGCTAGCATGGTCGATCGAAATGAAGTTACCGACCGATTGTCGGTAACTTCTCATCGTTTCCTAGGACAACTGCAGATCGCTAACGTACAAACGACAGTTGATATCGAATATATTAAGGACACCCACAGACTCTGAAAATACCTAATGTATTTAATTGTTTAAAAAAAAATGTAATTGTTTTGTCAGAACTTAAAAATAACTTTTTTTGAAATTTGATAAATTTGTGTTATTTATTTTTAAGGTTTTATGCCGTGTTACGCTACCTCCTTCTTTAGCCAACGTTTCAGACAATGTTACAGTGTCCATCATCAGGGCAGATGTGTTGACACACATTGAACAACATAACAAACATAAAGTAACACTGCATAAAACCCCAAAAATAAATAACAAAAATACTTTTGGCAGTGAAAATCTAAAATCATATTTGATGAATTGTTAAAATTCTGTGAAATAACCGGCCGCCATCTGAATCAACTCAGCCAACAGGATTTTCTTGGAACAGTCTAGCCCACAAGTTAAGATAAATTCATCCCAAAAAAAGATATTGTTTGGACATACCTAATAGGTAGGTACTTTATGTTTTTCTTAATATTCTATTACTTATAGTAAAATGTACTGTGTATGTATAAATGATCAAAAAACTTGTTTGATTGTTAATAATTTCGTAATTAAGTTTTAAGGAAAGAAACTTATCTACAGTGGATGTTATAATAGATAACTACAGCGGAGGTTATACCAGATAACTACAGTGGGGTTTATAATATATAACTGCAGTGGAGGTTATAATAGATAACTACAGTGAAGGTTACAATAGATAACCATAGTGGAAGCTATAATAGAAAACTACAGTGGAGATTATAATAGATAACTGCAGTGGAGATTATAATAGATAACTGCAGTGGAGGTCAAAATAGATAACCACAGTGGAGATTATAATATATAACTGCAGTGGAGGTTATAATAGATAACTGCAGTGGAGGTTACAATAGATAACTACAGTGGAGATTATAATAGATAACTGCAGTGGAGATTATAATAGATAACTGCAGTGGAGGTCAAAATAGATAACCACAGTGGAGATTATAATATATAACTGCAGTGGAGGTTATAATAGATAACTGCAGTGGAGGTTACAATAGATAACTACAATGGAGGTTATAATAGATAACAACAGTGGTGATTATAATACATAACTGCAGTGGAGGTTATAATAGATAACTACAGTGAAGGTTACAATAGATAACCATAGTGGAGGTTATAATAGAAAACTTCAGTGGAGATTATAATAGATAACTGCAGTGGAGATTATAATATATAACCGCAGTGGAGGTTATAATAGATAACTGCAGTGGAGGTTATAATATATAACTACAATGGAGGTTATAATAGATAACTACAGTGGAGGTTGTAACAGATAAC
The DNA here is from genome assembly GCA_951813805.1 of Limnephilus auricula. Lineage (NCBI taxonomy): Eukaryota > Metazoa > Arthropoda > Insecta > Trichoptera > Limnephilidae > Limnephilus > Limnephilus auricula. The sequence continues at coordinate 34,044,877 of OX638400.1, read as the reverse complement.
TACGGCGGAGGTTATAATATATAACTACAGTGGAGGTTATAACAGAAAACTATAGTGGAGGTTATAATAGATAACTACAGTGGAGGTTATAATAGATAACTGCAGTGGAGGTTATAATGGATAACTACAGTGGAGGTTATAATAGGTTTATTTATATTTTTATTTGAGTACATAAAACAGGCATGTTGCCCAAAAATGTGGATTATTTAAATACAATGTATGTATAACAGAAACCATTACAAAAATCATTAGCCAAGTATGCAAAAGTAAATAACAAACAACCCCTCCATACAGCATCTTCAAAGATGACATAGACCCTGAGGGACTTTTTCCCTCAGGGCCTCCTGTGTGGAGCTTATGTAAATAAAAATAAAAACAAGAATACAAGGTAGAATCCCTATTTTTAAAACAGGCTCCGAACTTAACATAAGTAATTATCGCCCTATTACGTTGCTTAATTCCCTTTCGAAAGTATTTGAAAAGATCGTTAATACTATTCTGATGGAATACCTGAAAACCAACAACCTACCTACTATCGCCTGGTCAATTTGGCTTTAGAAGACATAAAAGCACCAATGATGCCATAGCCACGGTTACTGACTATATCTCTGGCCACCTAGATAAGGGCTCGAAATGTCTATCGGTATTTTTCGACTTCTGCAAAGCGTTTGATACAATCTCACACACCAAATATATTTTATTTTATTTTATTTATTTATTGTTTCTCCATATGTTAGGTATTACAGTTTATAGAAAAAATTTTAAACTCACTAGGACAAGCCTGTGTTGAGGTAAACAATTATTCAAGTAACAAAAATAACACAAAATAATATAGGTACCTAAAGGCCGGTCTCTTGCGACCAATTTCACAAACAATACCTCAAACATTACCATAAACATGGGGCAGGGCCACAAAGTTTGTTGTTTTCCATGGGCAACGGAAAGTAAAAACATTGTGGCCCCGACTTACTATCCACAAAGCGTGTAAACATTTTCGTCGGAAGAGACGCCGCGGCGCGCGGCGCGCCGCTTAATACATGCACAATAATAACTTGAAAGAACAATATTGTTACATTAACATTTCTTAATGGTGGGTACCTACTAATGACCTTAGAGACAGGCATAAAAACTAACGCAATTAAACTTTATACAGATAAATAAATAAATTTAAAAATACAAGGATTTCACAAACAATTTATTATTGACACCTGCTGATGTTGATGGGACAATGGTTTTGTAAGTACACTAATACCTGTCTTTAAATAAATGGCTTCATCACAATATCAGTTTTATATGATTGATGATAAAATATATTCTTTAAAGTTTTGTAAATGGATCATTAAAAATGTCTAGAGGTATTAGAGCAGTGTTAGTGTTATAAGTTATAATAATAATAATTGCATAATTTTTAAAGCGCCGTTTTTGTGAAAAATCACCTCAGGGGCGCTGTGTATAATGATAACTACAGTAGAGTTTATAACAGATAAGGCGATAGATTACCTGATTCTAGGGAAATTAATAAATCATCGCAAACGGGTCCTTTTACATTGTGTTTGAATGTTAAAACAAAATCCATACGTTCATTCGGCAGGAGATTTCCAGTTTCTGGGTGCACGGAAAATGGCCTGTGATTTCAAGAAACATAATTTATTTTAATTGAAATTTCATGCTACGATTTTAACTTACTATGTATAAAATATTTGAATTGCGTATCATTAAGATTTTCTAAAAAAGGGATGTACTGTATAGTTATAACTCTTTTTTTTTCTTCAAACTTCGCAAAATAACTTTGTGGCGTAATTTTGAATTAAATTAAAACAAATAACTTTGTTTAAACCTGGGGATAATGACTTTAAAACAAATAACTTTGTTTAAACCACTAATATAATCACAATTACCTGCATGTTTCAAAACCGAACATCTAAGGTGTTTGAATAATAATAATTATTCTGAATTTGCCAACCACATTTTAGAAACAAATCATTCTTTTGATACAAATAAAGGGTTAAAAATTTTACACACAAACACAACAGATTTACAATTAGCAAACTTACAAATTTTAGAAATTAGAAAAAGTGTTATATTAAATAGTAAATTAAATATTATTAATAACCAAATCTTTTTTTTTTAAATAGCCATCTCTTAAATTTTTTTGTTAATAATAATTATATTTAAAATAATTTATTTTTGTTGTTTAAACATCTTTATTATGTTTTGATAATTTATATAATGTAATTTTTCATATTTTAAAATAATTTTTATATTTAATTTTAAATAATTGTTTTTTACGATATTTTTTAATTAATTAATCACCTCTCTCTATAATATTTTTGTCCATAGCTATTTTTAATCTGTTCTGTTTAGTCTATACTTGTTTGTTTATTTTGTTAATGTCATTACTACTCTAACGAAGAAACCATCGGTTTTGAAACATGTAGGTAATTGTGATTATATTAGTGGTTTAAACAAAGTTATTTGTTTTAATTTAATTAGTTATAACTCAACCTATTTGTTAGAAATTTGAAAGACGCCGGAACCCTTCCAGTGTTCCTGATGGAGGATTTAATAACTGATTCTTGCTTCACCGGCACTACTGGCAGGAATATCTTATCCGGTATATCCAGCATAGGTCGGGGACCAATACCTGAAATATATATACAACTGAACCCTAAAACAATAACAAATTGCTGGAAAATGACGGGAATCATTACAGATTATAATAAACAACCATAAAAAACTGACAGAAAGATTTCGCCAAAAATGAATCAAAAATCAAATGACAATCTGGAATGGTCTGAGCTACTACTGTCAAAGGAATAAGTTAATCTTTTAATGATTGAAGACAATATTTAATTAAAGGGACAATAAATATCAAATGACAATCTGGACGAAGGATTTTAATTGCATTGTCAAAGGAATAAGTTAATATTTTAATTAATGAATACAATATTTTTTTTATTTACAGATTTATTTTATTTTATTCGGGTGACCAATAATTCACATTAATAACAAAGCGTAATAGTATTTAAGTCACATTAATTGTACCATTTACAGGTTTCCACATTAGCTACACTCAATTGTTAATCTCAAACGGAATAATCAGAAAAAGATACGGTCACATTTTGGGGTGCTAACATAGTCCATCGATAAGGATCGGTAGGATAATTGTCGGTAACTTCTCATCGTTCCCTAGGACAACTGCAGATGGCTAACGTACAAACAACAGTTGATATCGAATATATTAGGGACACTTAGTCATTGTGAACTGTCACCTATTCGTTTGCGATCTGCAGTTGTTCTAGGGAACGATGAGAAGTTACCGACAATTATCCTACCGATCCTTATCGATGGACTATGCTAGCACCCCTGGACGAAGCTTCTTGGTTCGAGTTCCAGATGCGACCGTATCTTTTTCTGATTTTACTGTTTCAGATTTTCGATTCAGTTTCGCTAATATTGTCTTCATTCATTAAAATATTACAGTTTTAGGTTTTACTCATTAAGTTAAAAATAAAAATAAATATTACTTCCAGACTTGCAGCAAAGTCAATAGATGTCGCATATTACATAAAAATGGATAAATTTATCCCAGACATTATAACTAGATAGCATTTAGTTCGGGTTTGAATCTTACAATCATACATCCAATAAAAAATTTGCGTTAAAAAATGAAGATGACGTTGGTAGTTATCAAACGAAGTATGATATAGTTAAATATGGTGAATCGGATAGGGCACAAGGAAACATAAGCTCAGTTGGTAGAACTGCGCCCCGGCATGGCGAAGGTCCTGGGTTCGAGTCCCAGATGTGACCTATCTTTTTCTGATTTTCTGTTTCAGTTTTTTATTTGAGTTTCCCTAATATTGTTTTCATTAATTAAAATATTACATAAATAAGTTAATCATTGGTAACAACAGAATGATGTAATAGTTGGAGTTCTTACGCGTGCTTTGCAGATCAACCCTTTATCGTTAAAAAAGATATTAAAAAGAAATTTAAAAGTAAACAAAATTCTTACAGATGATCGGGACAATGAGCCTCTCTTTGCTAGTTTCAAACACCACCTTGTGAAGGAAGTCCTGATAGCAGGATGGAGTAAAGATGACTGTGAAGGTAAGCCTCATTCCTGGGGCTAGTTTTATGAAGTTAACCATTGGTTGCAGGCTGAACGCTTTGGTCTTTTCAAATAGAACCTTGAACATCATCAGTTTCTAAAATAAATCATCAACATTTCTTTTATGTACCTAGGTTGAACCAAATTCAAGTCATTCTGTGAAAAAAATACAGAACAAATTTACAGGCCGCTAGTTTTATACAAATGTGCTCTTACCATTGAAACGTGATGTTCTTCTGTTATATCAAAATACAGAGCAAAGTTACAGGCCGCTAGTTTTATACAAATGTGCTCTTACCATTGAAACGTGATGTTCTTCTGTTATATCAAAATACAGAGCAAAGTTACAGGCCGCTAGTTTTATACAAATGTGCTCTTACCATTGAAACGTGATGTTCTTCTGTTATATCAAAATACAGAGCAAAGTTACAGGCCGCTAGTTTTATACAAATGTGCTCTTACCATTGAAACGTGATGTTCTTCTGTTATATCAAAATACAGAGCAAAGTTACAGGCCGCTAGTTTTATACAAATGTGCTCTTACCATTGAAACGTGATGTTCTTCTGTTATATCAAAATACAGAGCAAAGTTACAAGCCGCTAGTTTTATACAAATGTGCTCTTACCATTGAAACGTGATGTTCTTCTGTTATATCAAAATACAGAGCAAAGTTACAAGCCGCTAGTTTTATACAAATGTGCTCTTACCATTGAAACGTGATGTTCTTCTGTTATATCAAAATACAGAGCAAAGTTACAGGCCGCTAGTTTTATACAAATGTGCTCTTACCATTGAAACGTGATGTTCTTCTGTTATATCAAAATACAGAGCAAAGTTACAGGCCGCTAGTTTTATACAAATGTGCTCTTACCATTGAAACGTGATGTTCTTCTGTTATATCAAAATACAGAGCAAAGTTACAGGCCGCTAGTTTTATACAAATGTGCTCTTACCATTGAAACGTGATGTTCTTCTGTTATATCAAAATACAGAGCAAAGTTACAGGCCGCTAGTTTTATACAAATGTGCTCTTACCATTGAAACGTGATGTTCTTCTGTTATATCAAAATACAGAGCAAAGTTACAGGCCGCTAGTTTTATACAAATGTGCTCTTACCATTGAAACGTGATGTTCTTCTGTTATATCAAAATACAGAGCAAAGTTACAAGCCGCTAGTTTTATACAAATGTGCTCTTACCATTGAAACGTGATGTTCTTCTGTTATATCAAAATACAGAGCAAAGTTACAGGCCGCTAGTTTTATACAAATGTGCTCTTACCATTGAAACGTGATGTTCTTCTGTTATATCAAAATACAGAGCAAAGTTACAGGCCGCTAGTTTTATACAAATGTGCTCTTACCATTGAAACGTGATGTTCTTCTGTTATATCAAAATACAGAGCAAATTTACAGGCCGCTAGTTTTATACAAATGTGCTCTTACCATTGAAACGTGATGTTCTTCTGTTATATCAAAATACAGAGCAAAGTTACAGGCCGCTAGTTTTATACAAATGTGCTCTTACCATTGAAACGTGATGTTCTTCTGTTATATCAAAATACAGAGCAAAGTTACTAGCCGCTAGTTTTATACAAATGTGCTCTTACCATTGAAACGTGATGTTCTTCTGTTACATCAAAATATTTGTGTATGTTTTTATTTTAAATCAAGGTTGAACAGTTTCAATGATCCGATCCATTCGTGAATATTACTAGAACTTATTACTACTTTTTCTTGGAACATTTTTGTTGAATAACTTAGCTTGACGGACGGCATGGTCGAGGGGTAAGGCTCTCGACTCCCAATCCGTAAAATAAATTGTGCGCAAATAAATTTTATTTGATTAGTTTGTGTTATTTCACAATTAATTAGTTAAAAATAATATAAAGTATATTTGCGGCACGTTCCAGAGTGCAGATATACTATCAATATTGCCCATTCAGAATTGAAACGTGGATTGAAATAGCATTACTCGTGTTTGGTAACCAGATCTGAATAGCCACCTTCTTAGCCGCCTTCCCTTCCCCACAACATTCAACCTCACAATATATCCCAATTGAGGATGCCATAGTCTCACTGGTTCCAGACGGGTGCAGTTGGGACTCTTGTGCGGTATTTGTATAAAAAAATATTAATGTCACGAGTAAATGTTTTTAAAGTTCAGTTATGGATCATTTATTTTATGGCTCAATCATCCAGACATTGTTTAAGGTTGCTTTATTGGCAAATTCCCAGATTTTTTTCTATGTTTTTCTTTAACATTTTCAGAATGTAATTTTTTCAATTTCGGTGTCGTTTTCTAACTGAATCGTATAATGTACCAATAAATAACTAAATATCTGTATGCATAGCTTGTATCACACCTACCTCTGTATAGTTTATTATAGCAAAAGACACACTGGTCGATCTGCCAAAGTTTTGGAAAACAACATGTTCAGGAGATATCTCAACTTTGTTCATCTTAGATTTCCTCAGAGCCTTTTTACTAGCGTTGTTTAATATCTCCATCCGCTCTTCAGTTGATTTAGACATTTCTTTAAGAAATCCAGATGGAGAAATCTGGTAAAGAAAATGTTTGCATTACATCAATTTTTCATGTCCCTTAGGAAAATTAATAAAAATCGTTATACCTGTAAACTTATCGAACCAGTGGGCTGCCTATACATGCACGTAACAAAACGCCACGCGAACCACGAATTATGGGAAAGGAATGAAGCAACAGCAAACCATTGTCGTTGTTTGTTTTTGGGGTGTTATGTCGTGTTGCCATACCTCCTTCTACAGCCGACGTTTCGGACAGCGTTGCAGTGTCCATCATCAGGGCAGATCCGGCAGATCCGACGATGTGTGATCTGCCGGATCTGCCCTGATGATGGACACTGCAACGCTGTCCGAAACGTCGGCTAAGGAAGGAGGTAGCGCAACACGGCATAACACCCCAAAAACAAACAACGAAAATGCTTTTGGCCGTGAAAATCTAAAAACGTATCTAACAGCAAACTACTTTGTTCCTTTTCCATAAATCGTGGTTTGCGTGGCTTTTTGTTACATTCATATATTCCTACGCAGCCTAAAGGTATGTTTTCCTAGCGACAGGTTTTATTACGTCGGCAGGAACGTGAAATATATTACGCGGAGTGAAAGTGTTTTCCCCAACGTATTCAGTCGGCGTACCGACAGCGCGTCAGTTGCACAAAATGGAGACTACCTGCAGGAAGTAGAAAGATTTTCGCGATGTTACTTAAAGAAATTGTGGATAATCAGGAAGAATAGTTTATAATGAGACAATTCTTCAATCCAGATCAGGTCTTTTCTTCTTAATCATTTTTAAACTCCGGATCTTTCAAATCATAGAGTATCGCATGATTCTGTACAAACTCATGTTCGTCCTCGTCGGCAAAAAAACCCTATTTGGCAATTTAGCAGTACTTTGTGACATTTTGAAACCCACTGGACACTGAAAACGCACTAGCATTCAAGAAACAATGGCGAAGAGAGAGCAAAATACGCTGCGTACAACGCAATAGACTCCTCCGAAAGCAGTCGGGTCTGTTGCGTTGGCGCAATACGTTCCACACCAACGTGATGCGTTGTCTAGGAAAACACATCTATTCGGTTTCTTAGAAAAGGAATTGGCGACGTGAACGCTCAGCGAATCATGTCGCCCACGGCGCAAAAAAATCGGTCGCTAGGAAAACATACCTTTGATGAACCTTCAAAAATTGAGAACCTATTTACCTGATGATAGTTTTTAGAGGTATTGAATTTGTAAATGACAAAGTCATGATTGAAACAAATTTTAGATAAAATAGCGATCTAGCCAAAAATATTAGTCATTGCCGTTATTGGGTTCATTTTTTAGAATTCAAGCCCCCATTTAAAAAAAAAATATGTAAAAAAAAAAAAAAATTAGAAGAAAAACCTAGTTAAAAAGGTAGGGTAAATATCCAGATACGCTCTTTATCCTTCATTTAAAAAATAAAAATATAAAAAAAACACTTTAGATCAGTTAACTTACAAAGAGTAAAAACTATTTCAGTCACCGTATAGAAGCAAAGTAATGCATTTTTAATTAATATGTCGTGAGAATTCAAATTTGGCAAATTCGTCGTGAAAAAGGAATAAATGTTAACCTTTAACAGCTGATCAAAAATTAGGCGCGAAAGAAATATTTACAGAATTTGATCACGGACTGTCAAAATGTAATGAACTAATTTACTATAATTAGTACATTTAACACACAGAACTTAAATTAAATTAGAAAGATAATTTCATTGTCTACCACGATTATTGCTGTTTTTTAACTAATTAAATCGTATAATACAGACAGCTTATTTCACAATGTCAAAATCGCAGTGCCGATTTGTAAATAATTTAGACCTAATACTGAATATTTATGACCATGTATACATTATATTACGTAGTAAAACAAGAAACAAGGTTTTTAATAAGACGTATATCATATCAATAAACATTACTAATCTTTCAGAAAACACATTGTAAGTGGCTATAATTCTGTGTTATTTTGCCTTTTTTTTATCTAAATTGAACCTAATGCTGAATCACAATTTTAACCTATCTGTGTCGAGTTTTAACTGTTTCATAATAATCCATTAATTAAAAAATAGATATCTTTAACATAATTTGATCACACATACCTCCTTATAGTTTATAATACCAAAAGACATACCTTCTGGTCTATCTGCCAAACATTTGTAAAACTTAAATCAGTGACCTTTAGGCGCTCCGCCCACTGAGGCAACTGAAAACCAACTAAAACCGGTTGTTTTCTCTGTCTTGATTGGTCAAAAAGCTTGGTTAACCATAGACGAAGAACAATCAGCTGACAGCTGGCAACTATCAATGGCCGCCCAGGGCAACCAGCAGAGCAAGTCGCGAGTCACCGCTTGCGTTACCATTGACAACGGGGTTTTGTGTGATTGTGAAGTGTGCGGGCCATCACATTGTCATACAAAGACAGTTGGCAGTTGAGAGTTTTCAGTTGCCTCAGTGGGCGGAGGGGCTTATTCTATAATATTTAATGCTTCTACTCTATAATAGTTATTGGACTGCAGCATGGCCGTCTCACAAACAATTTTTTTTAATATAATATGGTGGTAGATTTTAAACTTATAGAATATATATAATTTAATTAATATATACTCTATATATGTATACTCTACCTTCAAAGATTCGAAATATCGTTCATCTTGAAGGAGAATTGGGTATATACTTTTGTTTAATTTTCCGGAAAGCGTAAAATCTCCGAAAATATCCATTTTATTATCGCATTTTAGTTTTGTTCGATTCATCGTCATTTTACAGATGTCACATGAAACAAAATAAATCTAAGGTAATTTTCAAAATATGATTCGTTAAGTCTGAAATTTTAAAATTAGTATCCACCTGTTAAAATATTTACAAAAACACGTTCTATAATCCTTGGTTGTAGTTAGGTATCTACTTGGTAAATTTATTATTTTTTCTGGGGTAGAATGAAATTTTTCCGATTTATAAAGTCCTCTTGTCTGGAGCCCAAAAACATCTAAAAAAATCCCCTCAAAAATTTTTCTCAAATCCTCCAATATACGGGTGGTCCGTTTGATAGAATCTCCTAACTTAACAAACGGATTGCTACCATTAGAGCACGGGCGTCTGGTGGAAATGCTGTTCTTGTGCTACCGGTATTTCAATGGAAGATACTCCAAGGAACTAGAAAGATCAATTGTCGATGGTAACTTTTTATGTTTCTTTTTCTATCTATTAATCGTTGATTTTATTGAAAATATATATATATTGATACAATATTTTACAATCTAGTAATGTTGGCCTCTCTGGGTGGCTTACCCGTGCTGAGGCCTCCATTTTATAATACAAAAAAATTATACATAATACATGTATGCATGTTGGCGAAGAAAAAAACATAAATTTAAACTAAAAATAAATATTTAAAATTTAAGTAAAATTAAAACAGCTAAATTTAAAAAAAAAATAAAATCGGTCAGTTTGAGAGCAGTTTTCTCCAGCTCTATGAAACCGATCTAACTGAACTTTTGGATTCGTATTAATTATAGTGGTCTGAAGAGGAATCAACGACAATATCTGCAAAAAGTTGCATTTGTGAAAAAATTATCATTTTTTATTATTTTAGTGGATTTGAATAGTTTGAGAGCAGTTTTTTCTGGCTCCATGAAACCGATAGACTGAAATTTTGGATTCGTACTAAGAATATGGAAATTAGTAGTCCCCTTATTGACGGTGCCATCAGAACCAGTGGCGGCTCGTGACTGTTGGTGTGCTAGAGTGGTAATATTAAAAATATTGCATTATTATGTTGTTTTGGCCGAAAAAAAATTTTCGTATGATCATTTTCAGGAAATCCGTGAAACACGCCAAAGTGAAATTTCTTAAAAAATCTTCGTACAAAAAGCCGATTTTCAAAATAAAAATATTGTTTTCGACTTCAACAACATCAGTAATGCCATTTTTTATTTTAGCATTCTAGCACACCCAAAAGTTACGAGACGCCTCTGATTAGAAATCAGAACCATATTATCTGCATAGCTCATATTATTGATACGGTGTCCTCCAATGCCGATGTGACAGGCCACGCCAGCATTGCTTAACCTATGGGTTAGTTCATCCATGTATATGTTAAACAATACTAGGGACATGTATCCTCCCTGTCAGACAGGGAGGATACATGTCTTTACAGGTTTTGTTTTTGAGAATACATATCCCCACTTGACGAAGTTTTCCTGTTAGTGAATGTTTCGAAAATTTCTACCACTTTCCATGATCTACCTTTTTCCTTTAGCTTTTTTTCCATAGTGAGGGGTGGGAAATTCTGTCGAAAGCCTTACTAAGGTCCAGAAAGCTGCATAAATTTTTCTTTTTTCTTCCTGTAGTAATCCAACGTCTTCGTTTTATGCAGAATATAGCTGAGTCTGTGGAGCACTCTCTTTTGAAGCCCATCTGATTGTCTTTCGTTTTCATGTGGGATCCGACTTGATCTAAGAAAACTCGTTCAAATAGTCTAGCGATGGATAGAGCCATCGTCTGTAGTTATACTGTAAAGTTATGTCTGTCAGTTTAGATTTTGATATAGGTAAGATAATTGTCTAGCATGTATTTTTATTTTTTTATTTGTTGTTTTTGTGTTTAATTCCTAGAACTCAATTTTAGAAAATCAATTATTAGTATTCAAGTATTTTAGTTTTTTAATATTGTGATAGCTGTTTCGGCTTACAAGGTCATTTTCAAACTGTATGAAGCCTATGTCATGTATTTTAAGTAGACAGCATTTATAATGTCAGTGAACAGTGTTGCCAGTAGTTACATAATCGCTGCCCCTACATGTTTGACATGTTGTGTGGTTAAACCATCTTAAACGATCAAAATCATAGCTGCTTACCACAATTTATTATATACATCACATTAATAAAAGAGATTGTGTAAATAATATTGTTGTATTTTCCAGGAATGTAATCTACGAGTACTATTCTGTTTGTTCTTACGCAATACTGAAGCCGATGGGGAAAATTTGAATCCCCTTAACCCCCCTATACACATCCTTGGTACAAACACTAGAAAACATTAAATGACATAAGGGTAAAAAAAAAATCGCAAATATAATAGAAATTAAAGATTTATTTAGTGTATTTCATACAAGACAATAAACAAAACAATAGCTTATATATGTAATATAATGTTAATCACATTTATGTAAAACAAAAATAAATAATTATGTTTAGTTGTCTATCTAATAAATAATTATATTTTTGTAGGTGCTCTATATAATACCAGTTAATTTAAATCTACGTAATTTTAATGTAGCGAAAACTGTGTATTTATCTAAAAACATAGTGCGCCTTTTAGGCTAAAGGCAAATTTTATAAATCACAGTTTTTCTAGCAAAATATATACTTAAATCAATACAATAATATTAATAGAAGGAATATGTGATTTTCCAAATGCCTTCAGAATTTGATTAAATTCCTCGATAGATTTTACAACAAAAAAACTCATTTGATGTGGCAATTTAATATTTTTTATCTCTAAATTGCACTCAATAATTGTTGAACTCTAAATTAATTGTTTTAAAATAAATAAAACATATTTTTTTATATTTAACTGGGTCAGGGGTCGACAGACTGCGGCTCTTTTCACGGACATTTAACCTCACTAACGTTAACTAACGTGTTGTGCACTAACGTTACCCAGGAGCAGATATTCTCCATAAGGGACGTACTTGACTTACTTTAACCAGTGATTCCTGACATTATTTGGAGTATAAAATTTAATTGAAATTTCGTTCTCTGGCGACTTTAAAAAAATTTTTTTTTTTCAAAATTAAATGTATCTACCTTTTTTACTCCGAATAATACCAGGATTCACTGGTTAAAGAAAGTCAGGTACGTTCCTTAACAACCTATATACTCTCGCTAGTGCTGTATCGTATAACTAGCCAATGAGCGCTTTTTTATTACCTTGACGACCAGCGGAAACGGCACGGCGACGGTAACGGCTAGCCGCATTACATTTATTTAATACGAGTGAGGAAGAGGCAAGAAAAAGATAACTTTTTTGCATATCCCTCACTCGTATTAAATAAATGAGTTGACGCGAGCCATTACCGACGCCGTACCGTTTCCGCGGGTCGTCGCGGTAATAATAATTACCGCGGAAACGACACGGCGACGGTAACTGCTCTTACCATGTCTTTTCTTTAATACGAGTGAGAAGATGCAAAAAAATTATCATTTTCTTGTCTCTCCCTTACTCGTATTAACGAAATGAGACGGCGCGAGCCATTTCCGTCACCGTTCCATTTCTGCGGGAATACTAAAAACGCCTATTTGAAATAAATGCCAGATGTTTAACGTTATTCGCTAAAATATTTGTGCAGAATGTTTGGAGATTTGTTTTTTTTTTTCATTTACATTAGCTCCACACAGGATGCCCTGAGAAAAATAATCCCCCTCAGGGCCTTTGTCATCTTTGGGGGTGCTGTGTGGAGGTTATTATATAATATTACAACTTAATTTTGCACTATTTAGCAGTCTCAGCCCCATTTGAAAATGAATGTTCCTTTCGGCTTATTCAGTGTATAAATTAAAATGTTTTTTTTTTTTATAGAGAATACCTCACAAGAGTCCCAACTGCTCCCGTCTGGAGCCAGTGAGACTATGGCATCCCCAATTGGGGTATGTTGTGAGGCTGAAGGAAAGTGGGGAAGGGAAGGAGATGGGGAAGAGGAAGGTAGGAAAGTACCTGGCTATTCAGATCTAGTCACTAAACACGGCTAAAGCCATTATTAAGCAACGTCTCAATTCTGAATGGTGGTCTTACACCAGGGCGATACTGACAGTATCTTCCACTCTGGAACGTGCCGCAAATGTAGTATATATTATTTTTATTAATTAATTGTGAAATAACACAAATTAATCAAATAAAATTTATTTGCGCACGCCGGGTTCGAACCCGCAACCTTCCGATTGGGAGTCAAGTGTTGTTACCACTCGACCACGGACGGTCGTCAAAAACTTAAAACATAAGTTATAATTTAAACTAAAATAATTGCGTACCCAAGTAATAAAGAGCCCTTATGAGCATGTAAAACAGCAACGGATAAAAAATGAAGAAGTTAAGAATATGTGTAAATAAAAAAAGTAAAGAATAAGATCCTATGTAAATAACACAATATTATTTTTTTTTAGTAAATATAATACATACTATATCATACATTATTTAAGAGTTTTGACTGGCCAACTAGGACGAATCCCGTTTTAGGGCAGCCAATCAAATTATATTGAAATGATATTTACTAATTCATCAACTTTTTCACGTTCTATTCAAGTTCTGTTATTACAACATTATAGGCCAGTTACTTCATAAAACTGAATTAATCACAGATCATTTCAGTTTTATGAAGCAGCAGTTTTCCGCTGGTAGTACGAGTTTACAGTTACTGGGTATATTTTACTATGGAACTTGATGAAAATATAAAAAAAAAAAACTTTTTAAAAACGGCTCTTTGAAAATGTTGGGATTCTGTTTACTTCACGGCATCCGTGGGCGAGGTAAGGCTCTCGACTAGCGATCAGGAGGTCATGTTCATGTTGTGTTTCTTCACAATTTTATCATTTAAAACTAATATTAGACATATTTACTCCACGTTCCAGAATCAAAGATACTCTCAGTATCGATCTGGTGTATAACCACCATTCAGAATTAAAACCTTTCTTTAAATGGCTTTAGCCGTGTTTGGTGATTAGATCTAATAGCCAGGTTTTACAATATCCTTCTCCCCCCACACTACCTTCAGCCTCACAACATACCCCAAGTGAGGATGCCGTAGCCTCACTGTCTCCGGGAGATTGGGGGCAGTTGAGACATAAAAAATATATTAACTTTAATATTTGGCTCTTCTCACTATTATAAAAGTCTGCCGACCCCTGAGCTAGATAATTTTATTTAATTAAAACCATTTACCTATTTTTATAACATTAAGATTTATTTTTTTCGTTACAGGTGCAGTTCTTTTAATTAAGAAAGTCAAAAAGCAAAATTCGTTTGGTAGTTTTTATAATTCCTACCTCCTACTCTCTACACGTAGATAATAATAATTAAAAATTCAAACCTACCTTGTTATATAACATACATATTAGAGTGCTGATCTTCAACATGACAATTATTCATAGAAATTCAATTTAAAAATTATGATTTCATTTTGAAAATAGTTACATATTTGTTTTAAATAATATTTTTATGACTTTAAGCCATTAAAACGTAAGAATACAACTAGTTGAAAATAATTAAGTTATTAATAATATCATTTTTCGTTTCGTTATCTTCTTTTTCTAAAAAGATTTGTTTAGTATCTTTTTTGTGGCGTCTGTGAACTTCCCACTTCACTTTTATTTTCCTTGCAACTCTCCACAGAAATGGTACTGCCATCATGAAAAAAACAAATAAACAATTGGAAAATGTTTATACGATTAAAATAGTTCTAAATATTTATTATGCAAAAACTATTCATTTTTCTCTATTTACATATGTAGATTAAATAATCTATAAAAAGGAAAAAAAATAACCCATCATATCTTAGTACATTATGTACATTTTCGGACCACGAATTTAAAAAACCTTAAGCGTGAATTAACATTTTAAATAAATATTTAATATGCCCCAAGAAAACTTTAATTTTTATTATATTATTAATCCATTTGAAATACCTAAAATAAAACAGCAACAGGAAGTTATCAAAAGGAATATTTAATATTTAATCTTCAGGAAAGCATATATTATGAAGTTAATTAATAATTTCTTAAAATCGAATTACTTGTTTAGTAACATGTAAGCAAATTAATTAATTGTTTAGTACTTTTGAATATAGCTATAACTTTGTAGTTTTCCATTATAAATAAATGAAACAATATTTTTGTTTTAATCGTGGTTAAATTATATTACATTGTTATTTAAATAATTATTATTTTCCGATTTCGCTAACCACAGCATTGCAATTAATCATAGTTTTAAAAAAAATACAGGGATAAATATTCTTCATGTTAATAATAAAATGAGTCCACTTCAATAAACATCTTATAGACCTATCTTAGACATGTTCCCTATCACCGGCCGATCTATCTCCGGTCCCACTCTTCACTAATCCCCAATTACGCCTCCAATTCAACCACGACATATAGTAATATATTGCACTGAGGAAGAAACGGTCGTTCTGAAACCGGTCGGCGTAAATAAAATATGTTTTAACAAAGAAATATTGTTTCATTTAATTATTTATTAAATTTTAAGCGGAAAATGGGCGGGAACCTCCCACTGAAAACAAATACCATAACAACATTCTTGACACATTAGAAAATATTAGATTCCATTTTAAAATAAGTTGTGCAAAATAACTAATTATTAGATATAATAATAAGATCAGAAAAAAATCAAATAAATGTTGAACCAGAAGTTAGTAAAAAAAGTTATTGGTAAAAATTTGCGAAAGAAAGAACTGAAAAAGTATTTAAAATTATTGTTAATAGAGTATAATGGTAAGACTGATTAGATTATGATTGTGAGAAAGGGGATTTATTTACAAAGTATGAAAAAGCAAGCAAAAAAAGGAGTGGTCGAATTTACAAACACATAGAAAGCTAATATTTTAGTATAATTATAATTTTGGTTTGAACAGTGGCGTAGCGACAGCCTCAGAACATTCATCCGAAACGTAATTATAATTAATTAGAAAGGTTCTTACTAGCAGGATACTGAAATAAATATAGAAACTGTATTTTCACTACGCACCACAGATGTCCAATCCAAAAAATTACTAGGAAAAGGAGATAGTCTACCCCATCCGCCATCTTTATTATTTTACTGAAATAAACATTTTAGTAAGTGGAAAGTGTTCAATAAAAAAGCTGGCAAATTGATTAAATGGGGTTTTCTCGCTAAGCCACTGTTATCTTTGTATTAAACTCGAATTATTACCACCGTAAACGTACCTAAATTTGTGTTCATCGATTGTACGGTAGCTTCGACAAATAATGTGCTCTTTATAACTAATTTGTTAGTTTCTGCAAGTAATAAAAAAATGGGTTAAGTATTTTAAATGAAGCACAAATACCATGATATTCATTAAAAGCCTGTATTAGTAGGGTGTTATGAACATTCAGTAGTTATGTAATAATAATAATATTGTTTACACGTGTCCGTTGGGTTTTTCGGTGTTTAGTCCGGGTGGGACTCTGGGGGGGAGCTGGGTATTGCATTGGCATCTTTCCGGGTCGCAAATTTTGCAAACATTCTTCCTGAGTTTAGCGGACGATATGTCGTTTGACTCCACCCAGGCCGCTATCTGAAATGATAATACATGCTCTAATCAACATCCGTTTATTTCGATAAAAATAAAGTATTATCGCTTTTGTCACTCATAACAGTCATAACTAATAAGCGGCAAGGCGGTGGCAAAACGAAGAATTCCAAGTTGAAAATTCGCAAAAACATCATTCGGAGATATTGAGGTTTGAAGTTTAGAATTGATTCGTTATTACAAAAAGATATAATTTCAAAAATTCAAATTTCAATATCTCCGAATGATGTTTTTGCGGATTCGTGACTTAGAATTCTTCGTTTTGCCACCGCTTAGCCGCCTCCTACTCATAACTCATAAGCAACCAACGCCGCCTCCAAGCAACGTTACGTATATCACTTATGTTTTAAGTGCTTTAGGTTTGCCAAGGCAAGGGAGAAAGAGGGTGGGGGTTGAAAAAATTTTTGGTACCTTCGCTCACCACAATTTATTTTTTACAAAGTAATCACATTGATAAAAGAGATGGTGCAAATAATATCATAGTATTTTAATGGAATGTGATCTACGACTACTATTCTCTTTTTCAATATTTCCCGGAACCATTAATGGATAACCAAGACCCCTGCCATGATAGATCACCCCAAGTGGTTCGCTACGTTTGGGGTGCCCGGGTTCATAGGGATAAGTTTATCTAGGTCTTGGTGGCGGATTTGTTTGCCCACCCAATGCGTTAGTGCCCGGATCGGGAGAGACTGGTTGAGGGAGACCTTTTGACCTCTCCACACGGACTCTGTGTCAATCACTTTTTTCCCTGTGTGGAGCTAATGTAAAAAAATATATTGAGGCCGATAGGGGGGGGGCGTTAACCCCCCCCCCCCCCCCCCCTTCATATTTGTTATGATTTGAACAAACCCGTAATAATAATAACAAGAGTGGAGTCACCTCTGGTGGGATCTCAGTGGGCACCATGGCCTTGCACAGGCCTCCGCAGTGCACCTGGTGTAGGAGGGTGACCACCGCGGAGGCCTCGCAGCCGATCACCCTCTGTCTGCAGGTGGCCACGGCGTTCACAAACCCGTCCGGAGACACGAACTCGTGGTCCATGAAGATAGTCTTGTCATCCCAGTACACGGCCTGCAAGGTAATATTACTTAAATGTATACTTAAACCTGATGATGTGAACATCGTTCACGATACATGTTGATTGTGTATAAATAAAAGTGGTGTAAACAAAGTTATTTGTCTTTTTATTAAAATAAATAATGCCATCACAAAGTGAAAACCTTTCCGAAGAAGTTTTCTTCGGAAAATTAATATTACTAGTTGGATAAAACTTTTCATATTGTTACATTGTTACGGAAATATGGTTCTGGGCACTACTCAAAATATTTGGATATTGGAATTCGTCGAAAAACTTATTACATCAATATTTCCTTCCGCACAAACATCAATATAGAATTATTTCTTAAAAACTCAAAAGGTTAAGTATTTACTATTGGCGGATGTACATTTATAATTTTTCATTGCACGTAATTAATATTTTCTAAGAAACTTTTAAACAACCCATAATTATATTATATATTTATTTGAAATTGTCTTAAAATTTAATAAAATAAATAGGTTGTTTGTCGTTCGAACCTCGAAATCAGCCCTACTACCGACCAGGCATACAATTTAATATATTTTTATAATACCTACCAAACAAAATAAAATTAGAAGAAAAGTTTCAACTTATATTGCGAAAATATGTGATTTGATTCATTCTAAAAAATGTTTTAAAAAACAATATCAGGATTGCATTAAGACAAAGGTACTTATGAACCTATAAAAAATATATATTAAACTAATTGTATTAAAAAGAAAATTAAAAACAATATTAAAAAGAAAAATCTTCCAGGTATTTTTCGGATTAGGATATTCAACATTTGAAAATATTTTGTAAAACGGAATGACGAGCAGAGAAAAATGTCATATTTCTGATTTAATTTTAATAAATACTGAGCCCTCGTTATTTTTTTGGAAGTAAAACTTATTTACGCTGACTTGGGGAGTAAGTTGGCGATGCGTGACGAGAGCGACACTAAAAATGTAATCAGGCGAGGCGAACGGATAATAAATCTAAATAAATATTTGTAGAAAATTAATATATGTATATACATGTATATATTTTATATATATAAACATATATATATATATATATTTACATACATACGTGTTTTACTTCAGTCGCGTGGTCTAAAGCACACTCGTTTTTTTAACGTTTTCATTATTTCGAATTAATTAGTGATTACTGATTACACTGCAACTTAAGGAATATAATTAAGTATATCCGCAAACTGTAAAATTCACCCGCCATAACAGAGGGTCATCCCTAGCATAGAGGGTGAAATATCACAATAAACTATATGTACTTTCGATAGTTCATGTATTAAATAAATAAATAAATAAAATAAATCTTTACATAGATCCACCTGGATTCGCCAGCGTTGCCAGCGTATATCCATTTCTTATTTATTCCGTCAATATCGGTCTGGATATCAACAGTGCTGCCGTGCTTGGGAAAACGGTAGTTATGCCTATCGATCCGATATTGTAGAGTTATCAATTTCACTGTGCTAGAACCTCCTGGGCCTAGGCCTAGCTGCCTGGGATTCCTTAGCCTCTAAACACGGTCCAATAAAGTGCGAAAAGCGCATAATGTAAATTATCTTCATCAAAAATAAACTCTCGTGGTTACCGTATAACCCTAGGTCATAGTAATTTCCCCAAATAGGCCACATGCATCACTTTTTTCCGATTTAGGCAAATGTTCTAGACATTCCGTTTTTTTTTCATCGTATTTTTGAAACCCTGGCAATTTTTGGAAATTTCATTCCGAAAAATCGGACCATTTTTTTTTAAATCGGAAAGACGGGACATCATTTTATGGGTACGAAAAAACAATAATTATATGGCCAAAAATCTTTTTTTTTAAACCGACGTATTCCACACGAATGGCAGAGGAAAGTAACGAGGCATACCAAAAATATTACAGTTCATAAATATTTTTTTCCTTTATCAATCTTATTGAACATAAATCACTGTAATTTTCAACGTCTATATATGACTAAATCCAAATATTTTACAATAAAACCGGGTAATAAATAATTATTAAAATTGATTCAAGGGGAAGGTTTATCAACAACGTGAAACATGTAGAAGAAGAAGAAAAAGGACAAATATGAAGAAGGTTCACATAAAACATATTTAGTTGTCGAATTATAGTATCCAAATCTTGTCATTTAAATTATACTTGTAATAAAACTGTACTTGTAAATTATAATTATATTTTTTTTTGTTAAAATCAGCACCATTATCATTACGCTAGCACTACGGAAGGCATAAACTGTACGATGTTCACTTCATAACATCTGTCAAAACGTCAAACCAAAATACTTGTGTCAAATTTGCCGGAAATAAAAGTGTAATAAAAAAAATCATTGTGGAATTTTACGAAATTAATTCAATATTATAACTCCAGAAACTGTGTGAGGAGGGGATGGGTCTGCCATGGATGGAGGCAGAACTATCAGCACAAGACAGGGACGTAAGGAGGAGCCTTGTCGATGCAGTGGGTCCCCACCAAAATAGTGTAAAGGGAAGAATAAGATGATTAATTAAATATTATCGGAGACGGAAAATTTTCGTGTAGTGACGTCACGAGCCCAAAAATTATTTATTTTAAAAAAATTAAAAAACTATATATTTCTAATTTTTTTTTAACATTTTCGTAATTTTAGTAGAAAATTTTATCTACACGATTTTTTCCAAGACATTATGAATTCGCGCAAGTGGCCCATTGTGGCATAAAGTATTTGGCTATCAGCAATGAGACTTTTGTGAACTTAGCACTCGACGTGTATTTTTATCAGCAAAATAGGCAGTACAATGTATTATTTATTATGAACGAATGTAATACACTGACGACGTATTTTCTTCGTGAAGATTATAATATGCACATTGTTGGCCTTGATTCTATTGCCAAGACAGAAAATCAATAAGATCCCATACCCAGTTATAGCCAGTATAGACTGTAGGTGTAGGTGTTCACATATTACACAGTACACTCGCTGCTCTTTCCAGCTGACAAACTAATTGCAGGCTTTATGTCTCGATGCTCGCAACGATTTCATACAGATTTGCAGATATAGTTGCCATTAGAAGAAATAAATGTTTGATTCAAGTACCTATTGTTTGTTTGTATGCTACGTATGAATTAATATATTTTTAATGAAACAAACATTATACATGACGAGTCTTTGCCCGTTGCAGGTAACTAATTGGTAAAAGTACTTAGCGATTTGGTGTTTGAATGTGGATGAACCAAGAAGATTTTTAATATTCTTTTAATTAAATATTTATAGAAAAACGATGTTTGAATGTGGATGAAGCAATATGTGTGTGGCCAACATAAAGGGCAGGGGAGTCATTCGCTAAAATTTGTACACCTGCTGCTGAGCCGCTTCGGTCGCCTAGGTGAAGGCATTCAGTGTGTACATCTTCTCGTAAAAGGGGGTCTAGGAGCTTACTGCTCAATTTTTTACGGAGCACTTCAGGAGCACTGGAGACACCAACTTTTTGGGGAAAAGGGCCGGATTGATTTTGTTGAAAACCTGGGGGGGCAGATGTAAAAAAATATTTTTCCGATTAGAATTCAATTAGAATGAATTACGCAATGAAAATTCGTAGGATTTAATCATATTTTTAGCACCATCATATTCTCAGATAATATATTCCAGTTAAGTTTTAAGTCATCAATAGTTTCTGACACACATGATAATATGTATTCAACGGTAGGTCTATCTTTTAAACTTTTTAATCCTACTGGATCTCTGTAACTTCGAACTTTTCGTTTACGCCTCGGATATAAATTAACAATTGAACTGTGTGACTTACATCTTCACTCATATCCAGTGCAATCGAAAAATTTGTAAAATCTGCTTCTTCACATCAGCGCCTATTGGGGCATTATAATTTAACTAGCAGTGAAAAACCCGCTCGTTAGTTAGTTAGCTAGTTAAAAGTTAGTTTTTTTATTCATAAAAATGAATAAAAAAACAAATATATATATATATATATATACATATGTGTATATTATACAATAATGTGGGTCTCACTGGATACTTTGCCGATGCCGAGGCCCGCATTTTTAATTTAATAATTTTCTGAAATATTAGGTCATTACATATGAAATTGGCGTTTTTCCGTACTGGCAACTTTGATCTCAAATATCTTCTCTTTGGTTAGGAATTCCAAATTCAAATTTTTACAGCTATTTACTCGTGTATGTGTGTTTCGAAAATTATAATTCATTTGTTTCAAAGTTGCCAGTACGGCAAAACGCCAATTTCATATGTAATGACCTAATAAAATAAAATACAATAATAAAGGCGGTAATGAATTTTTTTAAATCTGTAAATATTATGAGGTACGGTTATACATAAAGAAATGGTATTTTAATGGTATTGCGTATTACGTATATAATTTATTCTTTAACGTTATAAAATGTTTGTAATTTATCCTCTTTAGGTCTTTAATCCGTCATTTAGATTTGTATCTGAAATGTTTTTTGTTTCCATCACTCTTTGTATCTAGGGAGAGATTGTTGAATTGCATGGTATTAATGGTGTCTTTGCATTTGTGGTGTCTTTGTATTTGTGGTGTCTCTGTCCAAAGCTTGTGTTTACCATCGTAGTTTTTGTAACAAAAAAAAAATCAAGTGCCTTTTTACGTATTCAATCGTGTACATGTCACAACCATTTCTCGCCATTTGCGGTTATTTCCGTGTTCGCGGTTTTAAATATTTTTTAAATGAATGTGCAAAAATTGCATTTTTAATATGACTATCAGAATCGGTACTTTACTGTATTTTCGATTGATTTGCCCAGCTTTGTTCACCTTTATCCAGTATGATAAAAAAATGGTTTCGCACCTACTAATAATATTTGACAAAATTTATTTGATAGGTACTTTGTTTTCAATGCCCTTGAAAATTTGAATCAATTTATTCCTAAGTGCTTAGTTATGTATGTCAGTAAAGTAAGTGCTTATTAATTTATGATAAGGTTTATCAATCAATGCTTTATCGCGGAGGGTTGGATTCTATCAGGGAAATTAGTTTGCACCAAAATGTGATCATAAATTATCAAATTATAATAAATAATTATAGAAAACAATTATTATAAGCAATAATTATTAGCCTGAAACACTCATCCATATTGAAAGATTCTTTCAATATGGATGAGTGTTTCAGGCTATGACGCGTTACCCGGTAGTTAATAATAAGGAAATAATGGTCTGATTTAATTGAAGGGACTCGTTACCCGGTAGTGACTAATAAGGAAATATTTATCTGATTTAATTGAAGGGACTCCTGACTTGGTAGTAACTAATAAGGAAATATTTGTCTGATTTAATTGAAGGGACTCCTGACTTGATAGCAACTAATAAGGAAATATTTGTCTGATTTAATTGAAGGGACTCCTGACTTGGTAGTAACTAATAAGGAAATATTTGTCTGATTTAATTGAAGGGACTCCTGACTTGATAGCAACTAATAAGGACATATTTGTCTGATTTAATTGAAGGGACTCCTGACCTGGCAGTAACTAATAAGGAAATATTTGTCTGATTTAATTGAAGGAACTCCTGACTTGATAGCAACTAATAAGGAAATATTTGTCTGATTTAATTGAAGGAACTCCTGACTTGATAGCAACTAATAAGGAAATATTTGTCTGATTTCATTGAAGGAACTCCTGACTTGATAGCAACTAATAAGGAAATATTTGTATGATTTAATTGAAGGAACTCCTGACTTGATAGCAACTAATAAGGAAATATTTGTCTGATTTAATTGAAGGGACTCCTGACTTGATAGTAACTAATAAGGAAATATTTGTCTGATTTAATTGAAGGAACTCCTGACTTGATAGCAACTAATAAGGAAATATTTGTCTGATTTAATTGAAGGAACTCCTGACTTGATAGCAACTAATAAGGAAATATTTGTCTGATTTAATTGAAGGAACTCCTGACTTGATAGCAACTAATAAGGAAATATTTGTCTGATTTAATTGAAGGAACTCCTGACTTGATAGCAACTAATAAGGAAATATTTGTCTGATTTAATTGAAGGAACTCCTGACTTGATAGCAACTAATAAGGAAATATTTGTCTGATTTAATTGAAGGGACTCCTGACTTGATAGTAACTAATAAGGAAATATTTGTCTGATTTAATTGAAGGAACTCCTGACTTGATAGCAACTAATAAGGAAATATTTGTCTGATTTAATTGAAGGAACTCCTGACTTGATAGCAACTAATGAGGAAATATTTGTCTGATTTAATTGAAGGAACTCCTGACCTGGTAGTAACTAATAAGGAAATAATTGTCTGACTCCTGACCTGCGAGGTGATGGTGAAGGTGGCCCCCGGCTTGAGGTAGCGCCGATAGCGTACCGTGGTGGAGCCCTGCACCACGGCGCCCCCGGCCCGCCTGATGCTGGCCCACAGCTTAGTCCTCTCGTAGAAGTCCGCGCGCGCGAAGTCCAGCTCGCGTAGGTACCGCGCGTTGTTCATATGATACAGCAGCGTGTCGATGTCGTTCAGAAAACACCATGCTGGAATTGAATACATATAAATATATACACAATTTGGAAGGCGGGTATTTATTTTGAATTTCACGACCAGCTGGGCTTTTACTTTTTTTGTTTTATTTCACAAAAAATATCTAAATGATTATAACAAAATCAAAAACAAAATTAAAAAAAACAAAAAATCAAAAACAAAATCAAAGAAAAATCAGAAAGAAAATCGAAAACAAAATCAAAAACAAAATCAAAAAATAATCAAAATCAAAATCTAATACCAAACCAAAAAAAAAATCAAAGCAAAAACGAAAGAAACTGAAAAAAAAAAACAAAAACAAAATCAAAAACAAAATCAAAACGAAATCAAATTCAAAAACGAAATAAAAACAAGAAACTCTACTATGCAAGGTGGAAAAACAGTAAAGTGGGAAAAGTACAATACATAGATGAAATAAGTTGCCGTAGGTCAGCCCAAGTGATTCGACACGTTTGGTGACTTAGCAGGGGTGCCCGGGTTCATGGGGGAGCTTTGTGTAGGTGTTGGCGGCCAAAACATTGAGACTTTCTCGACCTTTCCAGCTGGTTTCTCTCGACCCATCGCCTTGCACCGCAGTGGTAGGGATGGATTCATACGTCCGTCACTCCTAGACACACTGACCCCCAGATTCCTACCCACCCCTCATACATTTTTCTTTCACAGAACTCCATCTCCTTCCTTAATTCACCAAAGTTTGGCAATTAAACATAACTTGATTGACTGTCATAATATAGTACTATATTATGAATACGAACCAAATTCATTTTTTATACTAACAGACAGACCATTTAGTCATAATAGACCCGATATAGCTTTACATGACAAAATTTAAAAAATAACTTATATGATTGATGTAGCTATTCCAAATTACTGTAATATTAAAAAATCTGTTTCAGAAAAAATAAGAAAGTATACAGATTTAGGAAATGAAATTAAAAGAATTTGGCATTCTCAGACTATAAAAATATTACCATTTGTTATTTCGGCTACTGGCATTATACCTAGCTCTCTCATTAAAAATGTAGACGTATTAGATTTGTCAATGAATTTGTATATAAAAATGCAAAAATCAGTCATTTTAAATAAATGTAGGATTTGATATATATAATTAAATAATATTATGCAACTCTTTATTGTTATATGTAGGTTATATATGGTGGGTAGGATCATGCCCTTTCAAAATCAAAATTTCAAGATTTTCTGAATTAACTGACAGTGACGTAGCATTTATTTATTTATTTATTAAAGAATTTTATACATAGTGTACATATTGTGTTATTTCGCCCGCCATGCTAGGGATGTCCCTGTGTTATGGCATGTGGAATGGGAGCAAGTAAAGTACCTACCGATTCACATTTCCGATTTGTGTTTGCAGTTGTATGGTTTTATACTTGGGCTTAATTAATTTGGCCGAAAACAAGAAACAAGATCGCATACCAATGAGAAACTGTGGTAGTTCACATCCAAAAGTTGTGTGCATTATGCATTCTCTTTTAAATCTGCTTGTGCATCGTGCACTTTATATGATTGACCAATCATAAATCATAAGCATACATTATATTTATGATTGGACGATATATATTGTTACATCGCTTTCTCAGTCTATTATTTCTATATTATTCGGAAACAAATATATTATGAGGTAAAACATCTCATATACATCAGAAGCTATGCAAGCAACTAAAGTGAATGTCGGTTCTTCCTTAACATAAACTTTTTTTTGTACAACAAACTCAGGCCCTGAAAAAATCATTCCCCTCATAGGAAATTCACTATTTTTAGGAAAGGAAGGAGAGGATGTTCTGGGAACGAAAAGGGTACGAGGGGAAGGTAAGAATCTGGGGGTCAGTGTGTCCAGGAGTGACGGACGGGTGATTCTATCCCTCCCACTGCGGTGCAAGAGATGTTCCGAGAGAGCCCTGCTGGAGAAGTCAAAAGATCTCCCTCAACCAGTCACTCCCGATCTGGTCTGCCACGCAGACGCATCCGCTGCCAAGACCCGGACAAACCTCACCCCATGAACCCGGCCACCCCTGCTAAGTCACTAAACGTAGGGAACTACTTGAGGTGACCTATGGCAGAGGTGTTGCGGTGCCCATACCCGCCTACCAAATTGAAAATCATTTCCTTTGATAATTTGTTCAACTGCTGAGTATTTATATTTATATAACATCGAAAATATTATCATGATTTGGGAACGGATATTAGCGATATTGTATTAATAGGTACATGGCACATGTGCTATGTGAATGTGTGGAGGGTCTTTTTCAGGAGAGGGAGGAGTGAACATGGGTCTTGAAGAGGCCGGCAAATCATTCCACGGCCGAGCTGTTGAAATGAAGAACGGGTCGTAGAAGCGACCCGTTCTCATGTGATAATATGCTGGGCGCGCGTTTGGCTTATTTCCGGACTATGCACCGGGCCCGAAGGATCAATGATGCTAGTTCCGAGGAGCATCTTCCATTGTAATGCCGGTAGAACAAGGACATCGCACCTACCTTACGCTTGTGCTCTAAAGATTGCAATCAGTTTGTTAAGATAGGGAATATATCAAACGGACTCGTCCCACTTATATACTTACATTTAATTTCCACCTTTTCCAAAACGCAAATCTTCGACTTGCAGTACCTCGCCTTCAAGATGGTATAAGTCATTCTGCAGAAATAGGCGAGATCGAAGAGCGAGTAAAAAGCCAAAAGGATGAGAACGCAGAAGAAAAGCCACCATGGCGGACAACAACCCTCAGACGACATCTTTGAATCGTTCATAAAAGCACTGATTTATAATAATTTCACTAATAGCACCGGGCAATCAATTCACATAATTTAACAAGAACAGTATTAATAAATCTATTAACTTCACTGAATGTAGGTTTTTAGTTTATTTCAAATCGCAAACAGTTTACGTAACCAGCTCAGATGAAAATTGCGACTAAACTGCTGTATTATTTTTCAAAAACCTTCATTTTTAATATAAAGTCTGTGCATTAACTTGGTTGCTCAATCGATGACAATACAGTTAGAAATTATTGACGATAAAAAACTACTGATTCTTCTTTTTCTGAAGGTTACTTGTATAATAATACGTTTTGTTTTCATTTAATGCACGTTTTGCAAAACTATATTATAAACACATTTCGCAATTACTTTTTGCGGATTCACGTGAAATTATTCCTTCCCTTCATATATAATATTATTCGTTTTAAAATTAGACATCCTGAGTTAGCAGTGTTAATTGAAATTGTCAATATTTGTATTCCTTATTGATTTTTAACGAGTTCTTGTAATATATTTATTATTATAAATTGATTTAGCTTTCATTTAATAGCGTTCGGTTATTTTTAAAGCAAATGAAAATTATCCCGCTTAACCTAAAAGTGCAACTATCACAGAGATATTAAATATTTAAATACATAGGTGCAGTTTGGTTAAAAAGTGTCTAATTTTGGTGTATCACACCTTTGTTTGAACTGCATAGAGCGACGGAGTTATAAATAAAGCGAAGAAAGGCCGATAATACCGACATTGTAATGTGAAAGCGGGTAAGGAAAGCTGCGTCAACCGGTAATCAATACAACCTCCAGCTGACAGCTCAGCTCAGTGCTGCCAACCGGCGAGGGGCGGGAAAATGGAAAATTAATATCGCGATAACGATTCTATTTTCAAAATGTTTTACAGAAGTATTTGATTAGTTTGTAAAATGGAACAAAGTAACACACTCACGATAACTTAATATAGTATTCTTCTCATTTTTTTTTGTGTATTACAGACCATTTGTCCATTTACAATACACATGTAACATCAACTACATATACATATATCTACATTTTTAATTGTTACGAATAATTATTGGCATTTACATGACTCTTGAATCCTTCAAGGCTATTGTTAAAAATGTCGGTAGTCTTGGAGGCATTGTTTAACAGCGCCATACCTCGTGTCATGCTATGACGAGCCAATACGTCCGTTCTGCCACGTGGGATATATAGCAGATTATAGTGCCGTCCCTGGCTGTAGTTGTTCGGTACGAACAACTTATAGCATTCCATGAGGTATAAGCTATCTATTAAATTATTAACGATTTTATACGCCGTTTCTGCAAGGGCCCCACTCCTCCTCGACTGGAGACTTTGGTAGCGCGTTTCGGCGTGCAAATCTTCGTGATGCATGAATTGCGGGTACTCTCCATGCATTATCCAATACAAGTATCTCAAAAACTTTTTTTGGATCTGTTCTAATTTGTCGATATATTTTTGGTGGTATGGGGCCCATACAGCAGAGGCGTATTCAATTTTAGACCTTATAATGCAGTTGTACAAAGCCATCATTGCCTCAGGATTGGAAAACTGTTTGCGAAATCTTATGACAAACCCTAGAAGCTTGTAGCATGATGTCGTCAACTGCAATATATGGTCCGAAAACATGAGTTTGGGATCAAAGACTACCCCAAGCTCCATGATGGATTTTACTTTTGACAATATATCATTTTTAAAACAATAATCGAATTTGATAGGGTTTTTCGAACGGGTATACGACATAGCGACAATTTTTTTTGTATTCAAAAATAATTTATTTTCATCAGCCCATGATGAAATTAAATCTAAATCGATTTGTAATTTAACACAATCTTGCCCATCACATATTATCTTAAGTAATTTGAGATCATCAGCAAAAAGCAGGCAAGTGGAATGTTTGATGCATTCTTGAATGTCATCAATTAAGATTATAAATAGTAGAGTCCCTAGGTTTGACCCCTGTGGCACTCCAGAGAATTCAGAGAATTCCCTAGACTTGTATCCATCCATGCACACATATTGTTTCCTATTCCTCAAATATGTGACAAAAAATTTAGAAGAGGCTTGTCGAAACCAATTCTATGTTTTGTTGGGTTTGATGTTGAGCATCTAATCCTCTTGCCACTCTCTGTGAGAGTTCGAGAAGGTTAGAGACGATGGAATTATTTGGTAGAAATCCGTGTTGGTTTGACTGATAAGTAAATAAGTAGGTTAATAAAATAGTTTTTTTTATGTGAATACCTTATAAGAGTCCAACTGCTACCGTCTACCTGCTGATACTATGGCATCCCTAGTATGCTATGAGGCTGAAGGTAGTGGGGATGGGAAGGAGATGGGAAAGTGGAAGATGGGGAAGGAGTGGCAGGCTATTCAGATCTGGTCACCAAAGATGGTTAGTCATTTCAATCAGCGTTTCAATTCTGAATAGTGGTCTTACACCAGGGCGATACTGAGAGTATCTTCCAACCAGGAACGTGAAATGAACTCTGCCGCTAATATGTTATATATTATTTTTAATTTATAAAATTGTGGTTGAGGCCGTCGAATGGATCGAATAATTAAGCCGAAGAAGAAAGTAGTTGTTACTTCTTACGTTTATATGTTATATTTAGTATTGTTATGGTATATTATACTGTAGGTACTCTGTGTTGGCACAAGAAGAAACCTAATAAAAGAAATAACAGTCTTCACCGAAATTAATGAAATCTTTAAACATAATAGCAATTAACATTTTGCAGAAATAAAATATAACAAATTAAAGCGAACTGGCGACCACTCACGCTGACCAACTTATCAGCGCACGAACCATAAGAGTGCATTACAATCCGTATTGTCCCTTTAAGATAAAACCCGGTGGTGGAGAAATTTGAAAAATAATTTTACTAAATTTTTGCTGTCACCGTTGCTCTTTCTCCACCGGATATTGAGCGAAAGGGATAATGCACCTCGGGCTACTAATACCTAACTAAAATTGAGGTTTTGTATTCCCCACTTTTCTGCTCCAAAAGTGGACTGATTTTAATTTTTTTATATAGACGGATTGTAAAGGTTTATCATTCAAGTTGTGATGATAGTTGATTTTATTTTTATTACTAGTAAACGTAATAGAATGACATTTAGAAATGTTTAAGGACAATAAGTTTGATCCACAGTATGTGCACAAATTAGTGAGATTACAATATAGTATGTAGTAGGTATATGTAAAAAATTTCGGTCCCCACCATCAAAGAAGTGCTCGAGCCAAGAGCTAAGGAGCTAAGGAGCCAAGGAGCCAAGACGCCAAGGAGCCAAGGCGCCGATGACGACCTCATACTAGAGGGATTCCAAATGGGAATGAATAGTGAGTAATATGGTGAAACAGACCAAGCCCACTTACAGGAACGTTCTTGACTTACTTTGACAAGTGATTCCTGACATGATTTGGAGTAAGAAATGTAAATGAGATTTTGGTCTCCAGTGAGTTTCTATGTTTTTTTTTTGACATAAAACATTTTTAAAAATCAGTAGGTCAGGGTGAGGGGTTGGATGGTTACTCAACCGAGTGACCAGTAATGTGGAAGAAATTTTTTATGGGTTTTAGGGAAAAAAAATCAGTCACCGGAGACCAAAATTTCAGGAATTTTCAGGAATCACTGGAAAGTAAGTCAAGTACGATCCTTAAGAGGAACGGATGCTCGGCCTTTTTCATACAAAATTTTGAATTCGAGGGCAAAATACCCAACCAAATTATATATATCTAGTACGAATGTCCTGTTTATGTTTATTTTTGTTTTAAATTGTGATACATAGGTAATTAAAACAACTATAAGAGTCTATATCTCACTATTATTATTATTTCTTTCATATCCTTTATTGATAAATCTTGCAATTTCTTAATTATGCCTTGTTTTTTGCCATATTGTATAATGTATTTACTTTCACACATGATATTGTATAATTGAAATATATTTGAACTAAAATTCCCTCACCAAACACAAGAGCCTTGTCTCTTTATGGTGAGGAAAAGCTATTCTTTTCGACTATTTTACCACTGTATAAAATGTAAAAATTGTGTATTTTATTGTAATAAAAACCTTTAAATATTAAAAAAAAAAAAAAAAATTAAATTAAAGAATTCAACTTTGCTTGATTTTGGAAACAACTTTGTATATATTTTTTTAGAATAATTTTTTTTTTAATATATCTTGTCTCTTCCACTGTGTTAATAATAATCTAATGTATATATATAAATTTATGTTTGTTTGTTTGTGTGTTCTGCGCGGCCATACCATTCATCCGATTGCGATGAAACTTTGGGAACATGATGAGGCATACCCGGGATGGTTATAGGATAGTGAGCTCTCGCGTCATGAAATTATTTCCTATACTATTAATCCGATTGTGATTAAAATTTCATCCAATAGCTATTAAAATTTTTTGAATTGTTGTGAAAATGCATTCAGTTCAGAAGTCAAGACTGCATGCACTCACTTAAGTCTTGACTTCTGGCCTGAACAGACATGCGTAAGCGGTCTGTTTGATACATAACTCAAGACATATAAGGCCTCTGAAGATGGACAGTGTAATATCTGTGTGAATTGTATGAGAGCAAGCGAGATAGTATGCTTGCGAGACTGTATAAAAGGCGATGCGTGCTAGAAGTATGTCTCTTTTGCTACAAGCAGCTCCCTAATAAATACCAGTACGTTATACTAATATTCTGTCTCTTCATTTGCGTACTACCGACACCATTAACATATCTTACAACTGGCGCAGCCACGGAAATAAAGTACCTGAAGAAATACAATTAAAAAGTGCAATCGGCCGTGAAATAATATATTGTGCAAATTAGTACGGAAGAGAAGAAATTGTTGCGACAATAGAAAAAAATTATTGCATGTGAGAAGACGCCACATATGTCTACAATCAAGAAGACGAACAAAAAGAGCCTGCATCCGCAGAATATTGAGGGAGCAATTGGCGTTGGCACGCGAACATATCCTTGCATAAAGAAGAGGACGGTGACATAGCAGACCATCAACGGGAGAAGCCGGAATCTGGGGCAAGGGCTCGGATTCTGTCGCTGCAGCTAAACAAGCGGAACCCGACAAAGTGCTGGATTCTATCGCTGCAGGGAGACGGACACGTGGAGCAGCGGTCGAAAGGGGCTGCTGGTGACGGAGTTCCGAACGCTGAGTAGGGAGACTTTGGAGCGGCGAGGTCGTCTGTTCTGGAGCGTATCCTCCCGGAAGCGCCGAGATAATTTTTTTATTATAAAATTATTTCAGCTCTTATTCCCAATGGATGCGGTTTGCAAAAGTCAGGGGGCATTCTGTCACAAGACAGGAGTATGATCTCTGTTCAAAGAGAGACTGGACCAAGCTCTCATTTTATATGATGAAAAATTTTTGTCACCTGAACGTAAAAGAGCGTTCCTTTTAAACAACCTCACCGAAGACACCTTTTCATTACTAAGTGATTTATGTTTTCCAAGAAAAGTGTCGGAAACCTCATTTGAGGATTTGTGCAAATTTCTAGATTCCCATTGTAAGCCCATCCACAATATATTTGAATCTCGGGAAATATTCTATAAATGTAAACAATGGGCTAATGAATCCATTCGCCGCTAAGCTTAAAAATATTAGTTTGTCCTGCAACTTTGAAGCAAGATTAGAATCATGTTTGAAAGACATATTTATTATTGGTGTGTCTAATGAGAAAACGAAACACAAATTATTTATGGAGGGTTTAAACAAGTCATTTGTGGAATGTGTTAATTTAGCTTCCACTTAGGAACCCGTTTTAGGCAAATTCGAATTTAAATATAGTTCATAATTTTGATAAATCTAGGCAGGTAAGCCGCTTTAAAGATAGTGAAGTGCGTAGTAACATAAGATAAATCATGTTTTATTTGTGGAAGGAATAATCATTTACAAAAAAATTGTTGGCACAAAAAGTTACAATGAATTTTTTTAATCAGGGTAATAATTATGATCCTATTTATTTAAATCTATGCGTAGATAATATAATATTAAAAGTTATGGTTGACACGCGAGCTAGTACAAATGCGATCCCGTATAAAATGTTTTAGTGAGTAAAAGTACTTTAGTGAAAAGGAATTACAAGTTTGCGATAAAAAAATATTCGGATACGATAATAATTTATTAAAGGTACCTACTGGGAAAAATTATGTGTATCGTGGAATTTAAAAAATGTGCCAATCGAATTTATTATAATCGATAATGGTAGCTCATGCATCGTAGGTAGAAGTTTTCCCAAGTGTTTCGATATTACATTAAGGGGGTTTTTCACCATCCTCCCAATAGCTTATCTACACTAATAAGGAATATTTTCGATTTACGATTTACGGTTTATTTATTTATTAAGTTGGAGTTTTTAGTTCGGTACTCGAACCTATGAATAGTGGCTATATATTGTATAAGTTGGCTGAGTTTTCTAACCACTGCAAGTATTTTATTTCTATTTTTAATAATATTCGTTATTAGGGTAGATAAGCTATTGGGATGATGGTGAGAAACCCCCTAAACGGAGTTAATCTAGTGAACAATAGTGATGCGGATAATAGTATTCGCGAAGTTTTAAAAGTAAAATACCCTAAAGTGTTTTCTGATAAACCGGGACGATTGAAAAACTACGAGGCAAATATTGAGGTTAGGTCGGATTTCAAACCGAAGTTCGTTAACCCGAGACTCATTCCGTATTGTTTTGCGTGAACAAGTTGAAATTGAACTATTACAAATGGTTAAAGATGACATTATCGAGAAAATTGAAATTAATAACTTGGAAATAGAGCAATTAAATAATATATCTGTTGAAACGGAAATAAATCCGGAAATATTTATAGTGAGTTCGGAGAAGGATTTAGTTTAATCAAGAATTGACAATTATTTGAATACAGGGTGGCCAGAAAAAAAAAATAAATGCAGATTTATTAAAATACTGGCATAATAGAGATAAGTTATCAGCTCATGATGCATGTTTGTTTATGATAGTAAACTGGTAGTACCAATGGAATTGAAGGAATGAGTTTTGAAATTTATTCACCGTTCGCACTTAGGTATTGTGAAATCAAAAAGTTTGGCAAGAAATTATTTTTTTGGTTTGGTATAAATGCTGATATAGAGAGAGAGGTAAAACAGTGTACTAGGTGTGCAGTATGTTTACCTACACCTTCCAAGGTACAATTGGCGAGTTGGCCAGTAAATAATTTTGTTTGGAATAGGATTCATATAGACCATCTGGATCCGTTCGGTAACTTGAATTTTTTGTGGTGGTAGACGCTACCACAAAGTGGGTCGATTGTCAAATAATACCTACGGTCGATTCAGTTAGTACAATCAGAATATTAAAGAAAATGTTTTCTAACTTCGGTATACCGGAAAAAATTGTCAGCGATAATGGAACTGCTTTCACTTCAGCGTCATTTCGGGAATTTTTCAGCACCCGGCTTCGAACGGTCTAGCAGAAAACGCTGTCAAAAGAGTAAAATTCTTTTTAAAAAAATTTGTGAATAACAGATTTCAAAGTGATCTGGAGGATAAATTACTGTCATTTTTAATAGACATTAGGAACACACCTTCGTTATGTACGGGAGTTGAACCTAGAGTGTTAATGTTAGGTAGAAAAATTAGGTCAATTTATAATACGGTTGTTCCTAAAATGGATAATAACACGTGTAGCGATTTAAAAAAAATAGATGATAAAGTTAAAAAGAAAATGGTAAATAGTCAGAAGAAATATTACCGGGGTAGAAAATTTAAAAAAATATTTGTTTTAGGATCAAAAGTTTTGACTAAAGATTTTAGAAATAAGAAGAATAACTAGATTTTGAGAACAATTATTAAAAGATTAGAAAGTAGGACTTATATGGTAAGGATACATTCAACAGGTCAGGTTTGGAAAAGGCACCATGATCAGCTTTCTGATAGAAATGTTAAGTGGGGGGAGAGTGACTATTCTGATAATTTGTTGAACTTTGGTCCACTCTCAGATGTGGACAGAACCAATGCTAATTCCCCTGTTCTTTGCATATCACATACACCGTGGGAAGGGAGACTGCGTTCCAGACGACAACCACACCCACGTTATCCAAAGTGAAAAAAAAGTGTTTATAATTACATGAATGTATAAAATGTATATAATGGAAAACTTAGCTATTTGTTTTGTATAGTGTTAGATAAAAAAAAATATTGTTCCATGTAATTATTGTTTAAGTGTGGGGGTGTAATATCTGTGTGAATGTGTATGAGAGAAAGCGCGATAGTATGCTTGCGAGACTCTATAAAAGGCGATTCGTGCTAGAAGTATGTCCCTTTTGCTACAAGCAGCTCCCCAATAAATACCATATACTAATACTCTCTCTTCATTTGCGTACTACCGACACCATTAACATATCTTACAGACAGTGAGATCTGTCCGAAACGTCAGGAGTTAAAAAGTCCTTCTAAGGACTACGTTACGCGGGTAAACCGAGAAAATTATTCTTCATATATATATGATAACCAGTGATTCCTGACATTATTTGGAGTAAAAAATATTAATGAAATTTTGGTATCCGGTGACTTTTTTTGATGAGATTTTTTTTTTTTAGAAAAAAAAAATCTTTGACATGTCGTTGCTGATCTCTAAGCCAAGTAACTAACCAACTCCTCACCCCGCCCCTAACTTCCCAATACCTACAGATTTCTATGTTTTTATAGAAAAAAAAAACTTCTAAAATGTCACCGGAGACAAAAATTTTATTTACATTTTTTACTTAAAATAATGTCAGGAATCACTGGTTAAAGTAAGTCAAGTACGATGCTTAACACCCTGTATGTAGAATAATTTTCTCGGTATATATATATAATATGTATATAAAAAATACGTTTTTTCAGGTAATAATTTTAATTTGCATCCGACAAATTTATATTTCGACGTAAATAGGTTTTTAGATGAACATCTCCAAGATTTAATGACAATAGCCTGCACAAACTTCGGACGGATAGTCCAAGGCAAAAAATGTAATTTTTCTCAGTAATATTGTAAAAAAACCCGTAGTAAATCTTTTTATTCAAAACATTTGTTTATTATTTAATAAAATATTCTAATTAAACGAGTAATTAAAATATATGCCCTTCAAAATAATAAAGATAAAGAGCAAAATAATTTATTTAAATATTTATTATTTACTCACAAATAATTGCCCAACTTTTCTCTAAAATCATGACAAATTGAAATCTTGAATGGCCTGCATCAGGGGGCACCAAACGGCGGACCGCGGTCCGGATCCGGACCGCCGACCTATTTTGTGTGGACCTTGTGTTAACAATACAAAATATTTTACACACGTAACATAAGGGACTGCGAGACGAGCAAGCGGCTTGATGGCCAGCACGTAAATTTGTTGTCTATTGTTTTCTATTATTCTCTATGCTTTTAGGCTTGCCGCGGCGCATCAAGCCTCTCCATCAAGCCTGGCCACGCCTTCGGTGATTTCGTGGCGGTCGAAAGGGGTTGAAAGTGAATTTTGTGCGAAATGGAATATAACAAAGACAAAGCATTATTTATTGTGTTATAATAAATTTTATATATTAATATTGTAATGTAACTTTAATTAGTAAAGCAAGGACAATTATTTTTCTCCATTTCTCAGATGTTTAATTATTTATTTAGGAAAATCAACAGATTATTTATATCAATTAAAATAATTTTAAGAATACAAATAAAATCTAAACAGATTTTCACATTACTAAAATTATAATATAAAACTAAGTGGGCTGAGATAATATTTACAAAAAATACAAAATTGTGAAATTAAATAAAAATTAAAAGAAGATGTAAGAGCATAAATAAATAACCATTTAAAGGTAACATATAACCTAATTCAAATTAATAAATTTCAAATCATAATGTTTGGAAATATTTTTTTTTAAACACAAGACCTGTACAATTTAACACATTTAATTAAGACAATAGGAAATTCGTTATTTTTAAACAATTATTAAGAAAATATTAAATTATCAACACCAGTAAAAAATCATTTTGAACTCCATGGATATTGAAATTTGGCGGGGTAAATAGAAACGGATAAATAAGTGGTAAATAATTTTTAAAAAAAAACTAAAATACTTTCAGAACTTAATACTAACATTATTGAATTTGATGTACAATATTTTCTTTAAAAATCAATGGATTTCTACAAATTGAACACAGAAACAATAGCTGCTTACTTTATAATAATTTTATATGATTTATATAATTGTTTTACATGATACGTAATATCTAAAATCACCACTCATTGTAATGTTTTTTGTCTATGGGTACTTATTTATCTATTCTCGTTTGTCTATTCCCGAAAAAATATAAGCGAGTCCGACACGACCAAGCCGCTTGATGGCAAGCAGGTAGTTTTTTGTCTATGGCACTTTGTGACAAGCCTTTTGACCGTCTCACAGTGGGCTGAAAATCGCCTTTCATAGACATAGAGACTTGAATTTTCAAGGCTCTTTTTTTGGCTAGAAATGGATTCTGCTGATCATTACTATGCTATAAAATTTCGTATGAAGCAATTGCGTGTACAAATGAAGGAGTTATCATTTTTTAAAGAAAAAATTGTATGGCACTGACATTAAAAATGAGGCTATCTCTGGAATCATAAGGTTGGCTATTACATCCTTACACACAGATATACTACTATTTATTTGTATTTTTTTGACATACCTCGTATTGTGGCGCAACTTGCGCTTTTTTTTAAATCCTCAATGTTGAAAAAAAAACTTTTTTTATGTTGATGATTCATTTTAATGGCCTTGAATGGACATAATGTAATTAACTTTTGTATTCAAGTACCCAATCATGACTGTATACAATTTATGTACCTCTACGTCTGTCTCGACACAGGTTTACCCTAGTGAGACAGGCTTTAAAAAACATCACATGTAATTTGACGGCCGGCATAGTCCAGTGGCAAGGCTTTGGATTTCCATTCCGAAGGTCGCGGGTTCGAACCCGACGTGCACAAATAAATTTTATTTGATTAATTTGTGTTATTTCACAATTAATTAATAACAAAATAATATATACCATATTTGCGGCACGTTCCAGAGTGGAAGATACTCTTAGTATCGCACTGGTGTAAGAACACCATTCAGAATTGAAACGTTGCTTAAAATGGCTTTAGCCGTTTTTAGTGACTCGATCTGAATAGCCAGGTACATTCCCACCTTCCTCTTTCCATCTCCTTCCCTTCCCCGCTTACCTTCAGCCTCGCAACATACACCAATTGTGGATGCCATAGTCTCACTGGCCAGACGCGAGCAGTTGGGACTCTTGTGAATTGTTTAAGTACTATAATATATATATAGATTAAATAATAAAATTAAAATTAAAAAATCGGTGTTGCTATTTATTTACGCCTTGAAGACATGTAACGTGAGAAAGTTGGGCATAACAAGTATATGGTACATAAATAATAAAATGAGCATAAAAGACATAAGCACTCACAACACAAGTAGGTTTAAGGTTTAAAATTTATAATTTTTCAATAATGTCTAAAAAATGGTTTAAAATTTATTAGTGGATAAAAATGGCAACATTACCTACAGGTCTTATGACATGTAGGACGTCTCAGCAGGGTTGCCGATTTGCGGGGAATTCCCCAAACTGCGGGGATTTTTTAAGATTTTTGAAGAATTGGGTATTTTGCGGGGAATGACTTTTTGTGGGGAAAATGCGGAGATTCTGGGCATTTCTTGATTTTCCTACCATACAATGTCCAACCATACAATATTATTCTGTTCCACTGTTTTGTATATTAAGTATAAACTTGAAATATTTTTTTTTAAAACTCTCGTGTCAATTTTCGTTTTAAATATTGTCCGGAGGGCAATTATATAAGTCGCCCCCCTCGTAAGCAATGTATTTTTTACCATAGTTAGTGTGGATTGTGTCTAAATGTATGTTATTATGTAAAATGTGTATGTATTTGGGACGTTTTAATAAATTCTGTGTTTGTATGTATGACTTTATTATTTATTTTGTATATAAGGAGACATATGTTGTATTCGTGTAGTTTTCTTAGTGTTAACAGATTTATTTCCAAATAGAATTTTTTGTGGATGTTTTGGATCCATAGTGAACTAGTTTTTTGATTACCTACCTTATTTTGAATTATCTGTAATTTATAAATGTACGTTTCTCACGCATTTCCCCAGATCTCAATTAAGTAATTTAGATGTGAGTGTACGAGACTTATACACTTGGTAATATATATGATAACCGACTAAATACGCTAGTAATTAAGGGTGTGATTTTATCTTTAACATATTGTATGTGTTGTTTAAAAGTTAAATACTTATTAATGCATAGACCAAGATATTTTTCCTGTATCAGGATTTGTCGTTCTTTTCAACTTTTAAGGGTACGTGAGGAGCAATTATTTTACAGGTTGAGCTTAAAATCACGTATCCTGTTTTTTTATATTCATAGCTAGGATATTTGATTGGAGCCAATTGTAATTTTTTTCTAGGTCTTTTGTGCATTTTCTAGTAGGATGGTTAGATCTTTACCCCAGTAGAATATTGCAGTATATGAGCGTTGGCAACCCTGGACGTCTGTCAAAGTCCGACAAGTTCACGACGGCGCACAGTGGGCTGAAAATCGCCTTTCATAGACATAGAAACTTGAATTTTCATGGGTCTTTTTTTGGCTAGAAATGGATTCTGCTGATCATTAATATGCTATAAAATTTCGTATGAAGCAATTGCGTGTACAAATGAAGGAGTTATAATTTTTTAAAGAAAAAATTGTATGGCACTGACATTAAAAATGAGGCTATCTCTGGAATCATAAGGTTGGCCATTACATCCTTACACACAGATATACTAATATTTATTTGTATTTTTTTGACATACTTCGTATTGTGGCGCAACTTGCGCGTTTTTTTAAATCCTCAATGTTGAAAAAAAAACTTTTTTTATGTTGATGATTCATTTTAATGCAAACTTTTGGTTTACAGTGTCAATAAAATATTGTAAACTAGACAAAGCATACTCATATGTAAAGCATTTAAGCATTTTTGCATTAAAATGAATCATTAACATAAAAATAGTTTTTTTTTCAACATTGTGGATTTAAAAAAAACCCGCAAAGTGCGCCACAATACGAAGTATGTCAAAAAAATACAAATAATTAGTAGTATATCTGTGTGTAAGGATGTAATGGCCAACCTTATGATTCCAGAGATAGCCTCATTTTTAATGTCAGTGCCATACAATTTTTTCTTTAAAAAATTATAACTCCTTCATTTGTACACGCAATTGCTTCATACGAAATTTTATAGCATAGTAATGATCAGCAGAATCCATTTCTAGCCAAAAAAAGACCCATGAAAATTCAAGTTTCTATGTCTATGAAAGGCGATTTTCAGCCCACTGTGCGGCGGTTTATAATCAAAACGTCAAACAACTACAAATACGACCTGTCAAAATCACGCCATCACTTGCGCGGTGTATTGAACTTCAAAAGGTACTTATCACTATACGTAATAAATTTGAATATTTAACATTGATTTATTGCTGAAAACATAATGAAGTCATTTTACTATATTTATGTGTACATTTACCTAATAATTTTAATTTACTATGAATAAGAGGAGATTTTCTCACGAAAACGGCGCTATATAAATTATCCGAACATTATTAATATATTTACATCATGATACACTAGAAAATCATGCACAATCGCAAGTCAGTAGTTTTAAAACAACATTAGCGTCACGTCGTTCCTTTATCTGTGTTATCACTAATTATTATTAATATTTTTTTCCGTTCTCTCGAGCAAGGAAATCAGATGCGAGGTTAAAGTCTATAAAATAATCAATCATTATTGCACTTTGAAATTATTGTCCAAGCACTGAGTACTTTATTGTCATTCTTTGTATAGAGTTGTGCAAATTGTGAATTATTGAAATCTTAAGTCAGGTAGAGCTACAAGCGTGTTTATAATGAAACTGTATATTCTGGGTGCTGTAGAATTACATTATAGTTACTTAGTAATATATTATTTAAATTTTGTTTCAGGAATTATGGAGTTCCTCTTTTGGTTGGGACTATTAGTGTTAATTTATTATCTGGTGTATATTTTAATATGCTTCCTGGGAGACTGCGATGCCGCCACACTATATGCAGACAACTTTGGAAAACCCATAAGTAAAACACTTGCTGTACATTTATTGTAAACATATTTTGCTTTTGATGTATATACTTGGGGCAGTACGACATATGCGCTTCTTCCTCCTTGAGCCAACATTTTGGACAGCCTCACAGTGTCCCTCATCGGGGCATATCACATTACTGTAAACAATCCAAATTTCCGCTTTAATTTAGACGGCCGGCGTAGTCCAGCGGTAGGGCGTTGGACTGCCATTCCAAAGGTCGCGTGTTCGAACCCGGCGTGCACAAATACATTTTATTTAATTGATTTGTGTTATTTCACAATTAATTATTAAAAATAATATATATATATATATAATATATTTGCGGCACGTTCCAGAGTAGAAAATACTCTTAGTATCGCCCTCATATAAGACCACCATTCAGAATTGAAACGTGGCTTGAAATGGCTTTAGCCATGTTTAGTGACTAGATCTGAATAGCCAGGTACTTCCCCACCTTCCTTTTTCTCGTCTCCTTCCCTTTCCCACTTACCTTCAGCCTCATAACATACCCCAATTGGGAATGCCATAGTCTCACTGGCTCCAGAGCAGTTGGGACTCTTGTGAGGTATTCACTATAAAAAATAAATTTTAAAAAAGTGCAAATGCAGCCACATTGTGTCCTTTCTGACCATTAAAATTTAACCGCTTGGGCACATAAGCTTGTTTTCACGACAATTTAACGTAGGTAGACATAGGAATGACGTATGCCCCGTACCTGAGTTATTAAACATATATGCAGATTTGGGTGCTTCAAAAATGTTTGAAATTATTTTTTTTCTAACTTTCTATGGTTTACCCTTTTATATGTTTCC
Organism: Limnephilus auricula; assembly: GCA_951813805.1. Taxonomy (NCBI): domain Eukaryota; kingdom Metazoa; phylum Arthropoda; class Insecta; order Trichoptera; family Limnephilidae; genus Limnephilus; species Limnephilus auricula. The sequence continues at coordinate 34,002,464 of OX638400.1, read as the reverse complement.
AAATGTCTAAAATATTAGACGGTTTTTTTAATAAGGTTTTAGGGGTCGCTAGCAGCTGTGAAAATGTAGGGGTTTGACCAAAAAGTATAAGTTGTAATTTAAACTGAGTATTTATTTTAAGAATTTTTTTACAAAATGTAGATTAACACAAGATTAAAATCAATGAAATTATTATGTGTTACGGATACGCTTGTAGGCGCCATTTTATGTCACGATTGTAAATTCAGTCTAAGAGCAAAAAGTACATTATTTCTAATTGCGATACTATCACATTTAAACACGTTTCCTATTGTTTACAATACTGTGGGGGTCGAGAGAGAGGTGTGTTTAACCTATCTGTGGCTTGTTTAATTCTGCACGCAGTGACATTTTTAGTCTAAAGCGTAGCAATCATTGCCCTAAACGGCGTGTATTTTAGAAATTTTGATCGATGGTAGCTACCCCTAAAATTTATTTAAATGAAAAATAAAATAATATGTGCATATTTTTTTGGCTATTAAAAGCATTTACCTCATAAAAAAGACAATTTTTTACTTTTGAAGCAGCCTAATTCAGATATTCGTAGGTAATGCAATACATTTAGTTTAATTTGCAGGCGTTCTTCGTGGAAAGGTTATTTGGATAACGGGAGCATCGAGTGGCATCGGTGAAGGTCTGGCTGTGGAATTGGCCCAACACGGAGTTAAACTTGTCGTATCCGCTAGAAGAGAATCTGAACTTGAAAGGGTGAAGAAACGATGCATCGGTAAGTTGAAAATGAAAACCCATGCTATTATTTTAAATGGGTACCTACTCTTTTAATGGGCATGAGTCATAAAATTGTTTAAAGTGGTCTTAAATAATATTAAATTCAAAAATACAAAACATTGTTTAAATGACAAAACTGTGCAAATTTCAAGAGAATTGTAACAGAGAACTTGCAACAGTAAAACCCACATATTATAATAAGTTTGTTTTTATTTTAATCCCTTGAAAACTGAAAGTAAAAACGACCTACTTAACCCCTCTTCTAATTTGTGCGCTTTTGGTAACAGCTCATATAGGACTCATAGAAATTGTTGTTTCGTTGTGAGAAATATGATCCAAACAGTATTAGAAAGAGAAAACACCACGCTTTATATTATTCGCTATAAATTTTAAAAAATCTAAAAGTTATTCACAAAACAATTAAAATGTATCTTTGTAAAACAATTTTGAAAAAAAAAAAATTTTTATGTATTATTTTCATATGAAATAACAAAAAAGTAAAGTGATGATAAAATTTGTAATATTGTTATCTAATAAAATATGTGTGAGTCTTTTTTTTCATTTTCAATCATTTTAGTTAGAAAAAACGTAAGTTATGTAAATTTGTATTTACAAAATTAATTTCTATTTGTAACATTATAATATGTTTATTTTTAATTAAATAATTTGAAAACATATTTATTTCATCATCACCTTTCAGAAATAGTTTTTAGTTTTCAGATACGTTCATAAATATTCCAGTTATTTGGATTTTGCTGCAAAGTGAAAATATTTTTGGGACTAACCCCCATGTTTTGTGGTTTTCCCGCAAGAAGTTTTCTTTTTCTGTTCCCTTGAAGAAACTCGTAATAGAGTTTGGCTGCTTATCTATTTTTTTCCAATTATTTCTGGCTCTTACCCTTCAAGGGTGTTGTAGGCATGTAATGTGATAAAAAATACTTAATGAGATCCCTTTCCCACTTTTTTTTTTTTCTTGTTTATTCCAGATCTTGGGGAGGGTGGTGCAATCCCACGAGCTCCATATTATACATAGAACATATTATCAAATTAATATTAAAAATATACATATATATTGTGAGATACTGCACACATAGTAAGATAAAACAGAATAAAAATAATACAGAAAACAAAAAACATGAAAATATACTTTATAAGTATAATATTTATTTGAGATGTTATGATTTGTTTCAGCGGCTTCAAAGGGTAAACTTTTACCGGCAGACGTGTTGATTCTGCCCCTCGACGTATCGGCGATGGAGAATCACCAGGAACTCTTCGACCGAGTATTGGAGCACTTTGGGGAACTGCACATCCTGGTCAACAATGCCGGCAGATCGCAGCGCAGCATCTGGGAGAACATCGAGACGGATGTGGACCGGAGCATGTTCGAACTGAACGTGTTTGGTTTAGTGAACCTGACGAGGATTGCGGTCAAGTATTTCGTTGCCAAGGGAGAGGGACATGTGGCTGTAACGTCCAGTACTGCGGGGATCGTTGGAGTTCCATATTCAGCTTCTTATACTGCCACTAAACACGCAATACATGTAAGAATTGTTCATTGATATACATACCTATGTGTGGCGCTGATATTATTCTGACTTCTCTCTCTTCATGTGGGATTTTATAATTGTAGGATTTGTGAAGCTGAAAGTATTTGTAAAAATATATTTCCCTCAGGATCATTGCCTTTCAAAATATTAAATTTACCTTCCGAAATTTGTAAACTTGAAAAATTACGACATCTATCCAATGACTATATAAAAATACAACGTATTATTTTCATACTAATCGAACAAAAAATGTAGCACCGCTTATGAAAAGGATAGCCATTCAAATATTATATGTGCACGAATGAAATAGCTACAAGAACAGCCCACTAAACTATGTTCACTGGACCTAGTTCTGTGAAACCACGTGCTTAGTCAGAGTAATGTATCTTCAGTATATTAATTCATCTAAGCATCTTTCAAGCTTGTGAATGAAAGAAATACTCATTTTGTATAAAGAATTATTAAAATATTTTTGGTACATATCTACTTTATAGATTGTCTGATATGATGTGATTTATAATACTTTCATTGAACTTAAATAAGCATCACACAAAAATACAGAGGAATATTTCACATTACCCATGCACTGATGACAGAAGTGAGTATGATTATTATTTGTTGTAGGGCTACTTCAATTCTCTCCGTGCTGAGAAATTCATGAAGAATCTAACGGTGACCATCGTATGTCCCGGACCGACCTTCTCTAACTTCCTGCAGGAGAGCTTCACAGGGAAACTGAACGAGAAGTTTGGGCAGTCCGTCCAGTCTAGCGACAAGCGGATGAGCGCGGAGCGATGCGGCCACCTGTTTGCCGTGGCGCTGGCTAATAAACTAGATGAATCCTGGGTCGCCATATTCCCCATCATTGGATTATCCTACATGAATTGCTACTTCCCTAACCTCATGAAAAGGTAACAAATTACGTAACCTAAAATCAGTCGTAACAATTTACTTATACGGCATAAAATGTCGGCAGTAATCGGAGTATGGTGCTGACAATCTTGCAATAACCACGAAGAAAGCTTGAGTCTAGGGTCTAGTCTCGGCGAACTACTGAATTTCACATATGAATACTGTGTACTTTAGAGCTTCATTTTGTGCTTTCAACAAGTAAAAAGAATGGCAGATTACTGAGAGAGTACTGAAAATATTTTCTGCAAGTATTTTAGTTTATAGAATTTAACCTGTTGAAAGCCAGGATAGGAAAAATATATTTTTTCAAGAAGACGTAAAATATTTGACTGTTCTCACCTTTCTTACGAACTCAATTTTATAACATTTCTTTTGTGATATATTACAAAAATTACATCAAAATAATTTATATAAAACGATATTCCTAATAATCATTCAAATCTATGCTTTCCACAATGGATTTATATTAAAAAAAAAAGAAAAATATTGACTTCGAATACGACTCCGTTCATATTATCAATCGGCAGCCACTTTGTCCGCCATCTTTGATGCCCGGCACGTCTTGAATTATTCGGAGAGGCTAGACGCTATCCAGTATTTCGTTACGTCAAGAACGACAAGTAATTCTGACCTTTTTCTTCATACAATTTCTTTATACATAAGGGACAAAATCGCTTCCAAAATCAATGGTACACCGGAGTACGTACGGCCAATGACAGGTTAATAATAACATTATAAAATTTAATTTAAATTTAAAAAAAAATTAAATGGAGTTCTACGAATTAAACACAAACGGCCTTACTAAAAAAAAAACACTCCGCGGCCGTTAAACGGTGTTTTTGTGAATCTTTAGATTTGACAACGCCGCATTTTCTTGTTCAAATTGGAGTTTTCATAATAATCCGCTAGGTGGTGTGATTGATGCGCCTGCGCATTGCTTTCCCGCTGAATAAAAAAAAGCCGCGGAAATGCAGAAAAAAGTCGGTCGCGGTGTGTGTATGATTAAGATGATATTTTCGTTAATGATTTCAATCCTTGACTAATTCGCACTTATATTCATTTACGCAATATATTTACTATTAATTTGTGTTGTTTTTCGTTAGTTTAAGTCAAATTGTAACACTAAAATCGTGTGTTCTAAATTGATCTGCCAGAAAATGGTTCTGCAGGTTATATTCAGAAATAATTTGCATTTTAAGATCTTTATTTTATTATAAATTCTTGAAAGTGATGTTTTTTGGTGATTAAAATGTCTAATACATATTTTAGTAAACGTATCAAAGAAATTAATGTGTTAAGATGTGCATGCAATGTATTCAAACGTGAGTTTTTTTATTGTAAATTTTTGGGAATGAAAAGCTAATTTCAAGATTTTTTTATATTTTTTTATTGTGTGAAGGAGTAAATAGTGAGGTGACAGTTTTATTTCAAAATCATTAAATAAAAGGACTGTGTTTTTTGAATTTTGAATTTTTCCAAATATTTCAATGTTTTAATAGAAAGTGTTTGGGGTAAGTGAGTTTTATTTTTCAATTTTATGTTTGAAGCTTAAAATACTACAGTTTTTAAACATTTAAGTATATTTTAGATATGAAAATCTTAAAGGTAATTACATTTTGGTTCTAAAATGGTATTTGTTTTTACGACATCTCAAAAAATAATAAATATATAGGACATTAAAAAAAGAAATTCGAAATTTGTTGAAAATTACAAATGGAACAAATATATACAACAGATAAACTACCCTCCTTGGCCGTGTAAGCAATGTACATATCTTTCCATGAACAATTTTTTGTCAGTTCTTAATTAGTAAGGATTCTTCATACATGGTTGTTTGACCACTGTACAAATTTTTCAGAAAGTTTATTAGTAAGGCTGGTAAAATGGCGACGTTGTCAGATCAAAACCATATATTTTGTTTAGTAAGAATTTGAAAAACGAAATGTACAGACTTTACACAACGTGCTACAGAAACACCGTTTAATAGCCGCGGAGTGTTTTTTTTTAGTAAGGCTGAAAAACAATAAATAAAAAATGAACCTATTTTGATTTATGGCAGTGTGAAAGTATGGGAGTGCAAATCGTATCCTTTCTGATTTTACTGGGAAATAATGCAACCGTTTACCTTTTTTAATTTCTGTGCCTTTCTCTGTTAAATGTTTCATTTAGGTTTATGTATTAGTATTATCTTTTTCTTCAATGCTTAATACATAAATAATTATTTATTTTCAGAATTATGAGTTTCCTGGGCCCAAAGATGTTCCTGAAGCTGCGTGACAGTAGAGTCTCGTTGAAAGTTGATAAATAATAAGTCATTCATAGTAATAACCGTAGAGGTATTCAAATCTAACTAGCATTGTATATAACTGTGCTTTGGGTGCCTTAGTATTTATAATATGTTTGTAATCACATGTCGACTGATTATATTATTATATTGACATGTCCTGCGTTCTGCTACGTACAAATCCTGATAGGCCATTTGTATACAGAGATACTTACAAGCGACTCGAGTTTTGTACGCATATCATACGCATCGCTCTACTTTTTGCTAATGTTCACACACAATGAGAAGCGTCGACTACGGTTTTACTCACGAGCGATGCTATGCATACAAAACTCGAGGTGCTTTGTGTACGAACAGCTTTACTTTACAAATATGTATTTGAACTAATTTTTTTAATAGTAACTATTCTCATTTGTTTTTATTTTTTAAATTATAAAATTATTCCTAAACATTTCTTGTTAAGTTAACAGATATTCGTTCATTAAGTACTTTAAGCAAGGCATGTAGAATATACGAACCCGCCTATTTAAAATTGGTGTACAGAATCTAGTGGTACAAGCCGGAAACTGGTGAATCTACACCAGATTTGGAGTGGATTTTTTGGTAAATGTGGTTTCTAAAAAAAGTTTTTTGGATTCCCTGTGATGTAGATTCCCGCTTGTACTAGTTTCTGTTCACCATGTACACAATCACAATGATTGCATTTGTAGATATCTACATATTTACATAAATGGCTGTGTAGACTGTATGAATTATGTACACATTGAAATTAAAATAAACCAAAAATTTTATTTTTCCTATTAATGTTTTTATTATTGCTATGATACATCCTTATATATTATATTGGCTTGTTGGGTAATATTTGCAAAGCTTTTTTTTAGAAAATTCCATTTTACTTGAATGATCTTTATGAAGTTATCTTGTTTTCTTTTTATGTCGGGAGGTTGTACCGTGATTTAAATAATCATAATATTTATAGTACTTACAAAAAATTATTTTATTGCAATTTTAAAATTGAAACTGATTTGTGGAGAATTCAGATTATCTTTGATTTTTCACAGGACTGCGCTAGTATTTTAAATAAAAGAAAAATTGTTTAAAACTCTGGTATTCTAACGATTATATTCCTTTTAAAAATAATTATTATATTCATTTATAAATGTTCTAATAGTAGCATTTGCTTGCATGGCAGCAAGCCTTGCCACCTGCCGGTTAGACAGGATTAACGTGCCGCACGTCACTGGCATAATAAATATGGTGATTGCTCCTTCAGAGATGAACTGATCACCAAGGAAATTCCTCCTTCGATAGGTGGTAAAATAATACTCACGTAGGTAGAATATTTAACTGTTGTTCGCACTGGGATATAAGTTACTATCTCGGAAGGTAATAATGTAAAAAAGGCAGACACGCCCATTTATACTTCGGCATAATCAAGCGATCTCATTTATTCACGGATGTCTGTCATACCTATTGACACACATTTATTAGGTGACCAGATAACTGAGAATGAATTCAACTCAACACCTCCTTTGAAAAGAGAACCCATTCATTACATCCCTCCACATTTAAATACCAAGACATCAACACTAACATGACTGCAATAAATATTTCATCATATTTCTTCAGTCGTGGTGTCATCGAGTTGAGCTTTTGCTGATTTATCCGTGTGAGCTCCGTGGTCTCAGCTGTTCTCTCTAGGAAGCTGAAGTTGAAGCCTCTGGTTTGTACATGAATGAGGTCATTCGAGATAAAGTCAGAGACATTCAATTTGTCAGCAGGCAACCTTGAAGTCTCAGATGCGAAAATCTGAACTTCTTTATTTATTTTCCATGAAACACATAAATTTAATAATTGATCATAATGGCTTTTCCATTAATTAATTAAATAAAGGTTTTTTCCCGAACTTTTACAAATTTTTCCTCTGTGGTATCCATTATTTTGATCTCTATAATATTTGACCATAATTCTTTTTTATTTTTGATTTCTTGTTACTTCTTTTATAATAAATCTTTTGTGACAATTACTTTTTTTGTTTTTATTTGAAAATTTTCATTCCCTCATTTTTAACAACACATTTCCTTGTATTGCAAAATTTATCTGCCTCACAAATATTCATATTGTCTCTTACCTTACTTAACAATATTGAAACTTTGATTAAATTCAAAATCTGTAAAACCTATAATAAAAAATTTCAATAAAATGTGTAACTGTTTTAGAACCGTAGAATATTTTACCTACCTGATCAGGTAGCTTGTACCTGGATAGAAAAACGTTGTGCATTTTTCCACTAATTAGTTCTCAAATTATGAAAAATATTCTGTAAAAAATACATGCAGCCATTTGGGTTCATAAAAACATTACCCAAAATTTCCAACACACTTTATAAAAACAGGGTTTCAAAGAAATAACATTTTTTAAAGACTTTTTCATTAAGAATTTTTTCTGCTGCTGAAATTATTTTTGGAAAATTAATGATTTATAAAATAATGCTCTAACTTTTAGTAAAATTCTCACAATATCATGTTGTATACTTTTAGTGAGTCAATTACTTATAATTAGCATAATATTGCTGCCCTACTTTAAGTGCTCAAATATTATTTGTAGATGGTAAAAATATAATGTTTGGGCATAAATCACTAGTGATTTTGTGCTCAGCAGGGCCGGCCCCGAGCCAAACGTCCCCTGGCGCTAGTAAAAACCTAAGGGTGGTGTTTAAAATTTAAGAATCAAGGCCTTAGCAAGGCAGTTTGCAAGTTTTTTGCACTTAGCAAGCAGTGGGAGGAGGCTGTTCCAATTGCGCCTGCACAGGAACCACCCTGGTGCTCAGTTAGAGCTCTATTTCCCCAGGACACCATGGTGGCTGGCGGCACAACCAGTTGAACTAACATGGTGTGCAAGTGAGCCGCCACACAGCACTATACATTTTACTGGTTGGTATGCGTTGATTCTGACCAGTAATTAGTTTGATACCACCGCGGTCTCATTGAAATGGTTGTTGTACTTGACTTTAGATAAAATTATAAATAACAATAAATTGTTTTTATTCTAGGGATGGTTTTATTTTTTAATTTACATTAAATCCACACAGGAGGCCCCGAGGGGAATAATTTCCCCCAGAGCTTATAACCTGAAGCAAACATTCTAATTACAAACTATAATATAAAACAAGCTATTCGTTCTCAGCCAGCACCTTCTGTCTCTCTTCCTTTCCTCGCCTTATGGCCTCCTTAAACAGATTACAGTACAGTTCAATAGCCACGGGACTATCATCATTACCAGGCACAGGGTACGAGATGATGGTCGGGTCACTGTTACTGTCCACAATTCCAATAGTCGGAATCAACATCTTAGCACTATCTCTGATGGCGACGTGAGGCACTAGAATAGGACTCAACGTACTTAAAAAGATGCACAAATCAGGTAAACGTGTGATAGCTTGGAACTGGTGATCCGCATTAGTGAATATCCCTCCTCTCCACATCCTCGTGTTTGCGTACTCTCCACATTCTTGTGCAGTCTTTTCAACCATGTACGAATTCTGTGCGCTCCGTATGAAGAACAATATGATTCCTCCACGGTACGCGATGTGAGCCGTAAAGTTTAACGCTTGTCGCATGTGTTCGGCGGTCACGTCCAAGTCGAATATGAGGTGATCGAGGCGGGAGCCGAAGAGGTAAGGCCGCATCTTGTCGTTGAGCGAACCCACTTTGTGGCCAAAGTGAACGCGAGCATCATACAGATCCTTGACTGTGAACATATTGTGTACATTGAAATAATCTGCATGCTTCAAAGGGTCCACTTTTATGGGCTTTACAGCGGCTGAAACAAGAAAATGAATGATAAAAACATGTAGTAAAAAGATAAGAAGAACAAAACACATATAAAAGGGCAATAAATCAATGAACTATATCTTTATTCACCACTTTCAACCGGTTCCAAAGGTTTCTGTTCTGCTTGCGTCGATAAATTTTGTCGTCTTAATGCATTGAAAGAGTTTTTTAATAGTCTGTGCGGTCTTAAGGCTGAAATAAAATACGTTAAACATTGTATTTATTAACAACAAGAGATTATAAAATGTAACACATAATACAAATGATTCGATTTTGCTATCAATGTATAATACGTACTTGAGAAATAATAATTCATAGTTTATTTGTATTACTGTAAATGAAAGTAAATAAAAAGAAACAGAAAATAAAACATGTAACTTACACATAAAAGCAGAGGCCGTTGCCATTTTAAATCCTAAGAATTGACTTTTATCAACTAAAAAACTAGATAATATTTTCCAAGGCACGATTTTAACCTAAAATGAAATTTGACAGTTTTCGAAGATTTGAGAATTGAGGTGTTGCCAGTAACATCAAGCACTGAACTTTTTGGAAATGCAAATATTCGCTTCCTTCCGAAAAAATGATTTATTTTACCAAATATTACTATTTCTAGCACAAAAGTGAAATAGTTATTTATAAAAAAACCTCTGCTTGCATTATTCGATCGAATCAATTCATATTTGTTATTCGGAAAACTCTATGTAGTTTATAGGATGGAATTAGTAAACACAATACAGTGTCATCAGCAAAAAATATGTATTGTTCCTGTTTCATTCTATTTTCTAATTATTTATTGTAGAAAGTGCCGAAAATTGTGAAAATTTTTGCTTTTTGAAATAATCAAGTGTATAAAATTAATAAATAAATTCTCCTTACTTTGATTCACTAATCCAGTGGTCACCAACATACGGCCCGCGGGCCGCATCCGGCCCACCAAAGGTTGTCGGCCCTCCAAAAATTCCAGATTTCTGTGTATAAATAATTCATACAGGATATATTAATTTTATAGAAGTTTATTATTTGGCTGCGAATTCACGGCAGCTATATTTCAATTCGTCAATCGGAATTTGTTTAGGTATGGGTAGTGGACCCAAAGTAAAAAAAGTTGGATATTTGAGATAACCAGAGTTTTCCGTGTTTAAGGTGACCAGGCCCCCTAGCACACTCGATCGAAAAGAATTGATAGGATAACTTTCGGTAACTTCTCATCGTTCCCTGGGGTCAACTGCAGATCGTTAACGTATAAACAGCTGAAGTCGAATATATTAAGAACACATTGAACTTCATTGTGAACTGTTACTTATTCGAGAACGATGAGAATTTACAGAAAGTTATCGTATCAATCCATATCGATCGACTGTGCTGGGGAGCCAGGAATATTATTATTATTGCTTATTATTATTTATTAATTAGATATTACTTTCTTCCTTTTAAATATGTGCATAAATAGTTTAATCTGTATATGTACAAACATGTGAGTATTTCTCTTAATTGTTTTATTTGTAACTCAATAGATAAAATAAAATCCATACAATATGTGAAACTATAGAACTACACAAATAAATAAATTTAAAAATTGGAAGACCTTTATTAATACTTCATTCCTTATTTAATTAGCCTTAAATATAAATTAGATATTCTAATTGGATTCTAATTGGAATGATATTTTTTTTTTTCATCCGGCCCCCCAGGTTTTCAATGAAATCAATCCGGCCCTTTTCTCAAAAAAGTTGGTGACCACTGACTAATCCATTGAAATAACATAACAATTTTCTTTTTCGTAACACAAGTAGAAAACAAATAATCCAAGATGATATTCCAACAAAACAGTTAGGCGCTCCGCTGACGAGGCAACTGAAAACCAACTAAAACCGGCTGTTTTCTCTGCCTTGATTAGTCAAAAAGCTTGTTTAACCATAGACGAAGTACAATCAGCTGACAGCTGGCAACTAACAATGGTCGCCCAAGGCAATCAGCAGTGACAGTCGCGAGTCAACGCTTGCATTACCATTGACAACGGGGTTTTGTGTGATTGTGAAGTGTGCGGGCCATCACATTGTCATACAAAGACAGTTGGCAGTTGAGAGTTTTCAGTTGCCTGAGTGGGCGGAGGCGCTAAGCGACCATCTTGCGACTGTCACGGCTGATTACCCTGGACGGCCGTTGCTAGGTTGCGAGCTGTCAACTGATTGTTCTTCATCTATGGTTAAACAAGCTTTTTGACCAATTAAGACAGAGAAAACAGCCGGTTTTAGTTGGTTTTCAGTTGCCTCAGTGGGCGGAGCGCCTTACAGAAGTTGTTCTTCAACTGAATTAATTTCAAATCATTTTTGCGCCTTTTTTTGCCGAAGCCCTCGTTTCTTTTTTTTGTCATGTATAATATTTTTGAAGGCTTCTGACTCCATGAGCAAGGTTTTTACGTTCATGTCACTCACTAAGTTGCCATGGGTATCTGTTTTTATTTTTTAAATTAATATAATATGTTTATTGTATGTCTAATATTCTAAATTTCTTCTTACTAGACCTTTATGTATTTTTTTTTAAGAATTATTTTAGAATTCCCTTTTAGATATTTAGCAAAAATAATTTAATAAATTTCAAAATCTTTATAATATATGGCATAATACACATTTTTTTTAAAGTAGGCAATTCACCTTAAAGAACACTTAATAATTGAAGTAATTACATTATGAACTTCCGATGGGTCGGACGTCATCAACATCGTCACTCTCGAAAATTATTTATGCAGAAAAGATTCATTCATCTTTAATCGCAATCAATACCTGGAGCAGGTGGATGAGTTTTTGTATCTGGGTAGTATGTTTACGAGAGATGGGAAGGCTGATAGAGATATTGAAAGAAGGGTAAATGCAGGTAACTCCATTAGTGGAGGACTGAATGCCGTTGGCGCTAATTAAAAACTGTCCAAAGAAGCGAAGCTAGCAGTCCACAATGGAGTGCTTGTACCTACCCTGATGTATGGCAGTGAGGCATGGAACTGGCAGAGGAAGGATGAAAGTTGACTGAAAGCTTTTGAAATGAGATCCCTGAGACGAATGTGTGGTAAAACCATGTATGATCGTGTGAGAAATGTGGAGATCCTCAAAGAATGCAAGGCTGATGTAAGCGTAATGAGTAAAATTAAGAAAGGGACCCTCAGATGGTTTGTGCATGTAGAGCGAATGGACGAAGAAAATAGCGGAAGGAGAATATATAACGGTATAAGAAGTAGGGGACGTCCGAGGAAGACATGGCACGATCAAGTGAATCAGATACTTGAGTGGGGCTATGTCAAGAGTCAGAAAAATAGAAGAGTATGCAAGAGACGATGTATGAATGTGAATGAGGCAAAGAGTGTGTGCCAAGACTGAGTTTGGCGGTCCGTCCTCTCTGCCTACCCCTGCGGAGAAACGGCGTGATGGTTATTTAGTTAGGTTATCGTAGTATGTCTGACATCTTCAATTTCTTCACATATCTAGCACATTGGAGAATTGTAGAGCCTTGAAAAATAAAATTTAAAAAAAATTGTTTGTAAGATTTTTTTAAACAAATTAAAAAAATAATAATCAATATTGTCATCTCTTTTGCCTACAATTTTTCATGGATATAATATGTATGGGGTATTTTATTATTGGGTACTTACGCCACTATTAGTAATGACACTAATATGGCAATATTTTCCTTTAGCTGCCAACTTCAGAATATTGACGTGTTGGCCATTCGAAGTTAAAGTGACAGATGAGGTTTTTAATAATTGGCACACTTTGGTTTTTGTATAAATATAGTAAGAGTTTAATTTTATAATAAAACGTTGAAAAGAAACAGCCAAAATGGTTTTAGCAGATCTAGGGCGTAAAATTACGTCCGCGCTTCAGTCGCTAAGCAAAGCGACTATTATTAATGAAGAGGTTCGTGTCTGATCATAATTTCATAAACGCATATGCTCATCTCCCAAACAACGAATCAACCTACTAATGTGATGTTTGATTGCAGGTTTTAAGTTCCATGTTGAAAGAGATATGTGCTGCATTATTAGAAGCCGATGTAAATATTCGTTTAGTGAAGAAATTGAGGGAAAATGTCAGAGCTGTTATTGACTTCGAAGAGATGGCTGGAGGGTTGAACAAGAGACGAATGATTCAATCGGCTGTATTCAAAGAGCTGGTCAAGGTACGGCACTAATTATTACTTTCCCGTTTAGTTTTATATTATAATATTTTTATGCTACCGAGCTTTGTTTTGCCAGTAAATAATATATGCGGTGAACCTACGTAAATGTTGTACCTGGTTCTATATATGTATATGGTAACATTTCTTAAATTCTTCTTAGGTAAATGTTTACTACTCCGCTTACCGGATAATACGTAATTCGAAGTTCGATACACGGATACGCACGTATAATACGGAGCGGAACATTTCCTTTGCCGCCATTTCTTTGGATTTCAATCTAAATACGCATGAATTACTTAGTTTACCCAGCCTAAGAACCTAATAACCTATTTTGTGTACGCAAACAGTTGTTTCTTGTAGTAATTGAAGTTGTGTAAGTCTCGTTTCACTTGGCCAAATGTGGCTGTCAAACACTTCGCGTAAGTGAAATAATCTTATAAAATTGAAATATAAAATGCATGCTTTTTCGTCTCCCCCGACATAAATACTCAATTTTCGTAATAATAAAGCAAAATCTAACTGTTTGAATAAAAAATATTCCGTATCAACCAGAAGGCGGAGTACGAAACTATTAATTCTTCTTATGCCGAATGACATAAATGATTGAAATAACACAATGTTTCAACATAATTACTACAAGAAACAAATGTTTACATCAGGGGAGATGGAAAAACATACACAAAATAGGTTATTAGGTTCTGGGTTTGCATTATTGACCGGTCAGTGGTTGAGTGGGCATCGCATTTGGGTCCCAACCAGGCGTACCGTGTTCGATTCTTCGGCTGGCTAAGACCTCCATCACAACACAAGCAACATCTTCCGCTTAGTGTGGTGGTAGTAGGAGATTTTCAAATGTTGTTGGGTTATTCGTAACCCGGGAATGTTTGTCTTTCTTTTTAAAAAAAAAATTATATCTTTTTTTTTTTTTACATTAACTCCACACAGGAGGCTCTGAGGAAAATAATTTCCCTCAGAGCCTATGTCATCTTTGAAGATGCTGTGAGGAGGGTCTTTTTGAGGAGAGGAAGGAGTGAACATGGGTCTTGAAGAGACCCATGTTATAGGAAGGAGGAAACACAGAGGCCGGCAAATCGTTCCACAGCCGAGCTGTTGAACACAAGAACGAGTCGTAGAAGCGTCCCGTTCTCATGTGACAAATGTCAACTGTGTACATATGTTGGGCGCGCGTTTGGCGCGTTTCCCGACTATGCACCGGTGCCGAGGGGATCAATGACGCTAGCTCCTCGGAGTATCTTCCATTGAAATACCGGTAGAACAAGGATAGCATTCCCACCCGACGCCTGTGCTCTAAAGATTGCAATCCGTTTGTTAAGACGGGAGAATCTATCAAGCGGAACTGTATACATAAATATTTCATGAATAAAGAAAAAAAAAATTGTGCGTATTTAGTTTAACACGGAAACTTCCAGCAAATGTAAGACCATACTAACGAGAAAAAACATGGTGGTCTAATCTGTCAAAACTCGTTAAATTTTGAACTAATTGAACTATAATGCATCTTTAAAGTAAGGACACACTGGCACCGGACACATCGGCAATGCATTAACACATATGAGATGATCAACCTTTGTAGCTGGAGGGCCGATTTATCCATTTTCAATTTGTTGGCAGGCCACAGGGGCTAAGGGCCAGGGTACCTACAGCTTTAAATGACTAAATTTACGGTGGTTTCACACTACTTGGATTATAACGGAAAATAAACAGGATTTTCACAGAACTTGAATTATAACTTTAAAATTTGACTAATTGTTCAATTCTGTGAAATAATCTGCCCTAAGTGATTCGCGGTTCTTTTTAAAGTGGGGCCTCTTACAATAATTGACGCATACTAAAAGCTCAGTTTTACCAAAAATGCTAAATTTACCTTATTTGATATGACATTATAATATATTATAATATTATCATATCCCTGAATTGGAATTTGAAACACACTCAAATCATCACCTTTATGAAAATGAATATTGAAAATTGGCAGAATCACTTAAGCCGAGAGAGCCATCTTTATCTAGGATTGTAATAATACTGTATGTTTTATTTTTGTATTGCAGCTCGTAGATCCGGGAGTAAAACCGTACCAGCCGGTGAAGGGGAAGCCCAACATCATCATGTTTGTGGGCCTGCAGGGGTCAGGGAAGACCACCACCTGCACTAAGCTGGCCTACCACTACCTGAAAAAGAACTGGAAGTCCTGTCTGGTGTGCGCCGACACCTTCAGGGCCGGAGCCTACGATCAAATCAAACAGAACGCCACCAAGGCCAGGATACCCTTTTACGGAAGGTTAGAATAATTATTTACCAGGTCTTGTATGTCGTATACTAAGGTGATGATACGCAATGCAATCGAATATATAAGTTTTACCTTGATCAAAAAGTTTTAGGACTTTATTTATAAAATTGAAAATTCAAGTTTATTCATCAAAATTGATATGTTCCCCTTCAAAGTACCCCCCATCGACTGCAACGCACTTACGCGATCGCTTGATTCAATTCTCGAAACACCGCTGGTACTCAATTTTCGGTATGTCCATTTTGGCTATGTTGTTTTTGGTCAAAAACTCACGGATAAACACAAAGATCACAAGGATCCCATTGTGCATTATCGTGGTGCAAAATCCACGAGTTGTAAAAAATCAATAACACGCACAAAGGTAGATGTACTCATTACAGCGTAACTCATTTTAAATGTTCTATACATATATATTACTAGCTGACCCCACGCTGCTGTGGCTAACGAAACACAACGCCATCTACTGGATGGTTACCTAGATAACCAAGTGTTGTGTCAATAAATCAACTCACACTGCCATCTGTTAGAAACTTATGCTAAAATTGGTTAAGTAGTTTCAGAGTTTATCTCAAACAAACATCAAAGTTTATCTCAACGAAAAATAAAGTTGGGACTCTTACTAAGAGATTGCAGTACAATATTCATATATAAATTCAACAGCAATGCCATTCCAGACATTCAAGTAGGACCGGCGTAAAAGGTAGAACTACCCTTTCCCCCCAAAGTATGTTAATTATTGTTTCAAGTTGGTGCTTATTTCCTCACTTTCCACATATTTTATTGTTTGTCATGAAAATAAATTAAATACTTACATATTTGTAATATTGCAGTTTGGTGTTTTCAGCAGTTTTTCTGTCTTTCTGGTTAAAAAATGAGTTGTATTTGCTTGATCGTCAGCTACACAGAAGTGGATCCGGTAGTGATAGCCCAGGAAGGTGTGGAGATCTTCAGGAAGGAGGGCTTTGAGTTCATCATTGTGGACACCAGCGGCCGTCACAAGCAAGAGGAGTCCCTCTTCGAGGAGATGTTGGCGGTTGCCAATGCCATTGTGAGTTCATTCATTCTACTATATAAATTGGAACACATTATCTTTGCATTGGAAATGTGCATGTAACCGATATTCACAACTTAGTGTTAGAGTTTGTAAGATTATTTTCAATAGATAAGAGCTGCCATATTTTGAAAAATAATGTCAGTTTCGCCGAAGATGAGTAAAGGTTTTTAATTCTTGGATAACCCTTGTATTACAAGTTTTCGTCAAATACTTTCAGAGTTATGTTCAGTGGTTAGTTTTAAGTGTGAATTATTACATTTTAAATGTCTGGGATTGCTTTCCGGATAAAAACAATCAATTATCTCTTGATTCGGCAAAAAAATATAAATAAAATATTTGTAGCTCCCACGTTTCTTATTTTGGTCTTAAAATGAAGCTAATGAAATGCTTTATCTATTATTACCATAGATGTTGCCAATCCGAACTTCGTAGACTATTTTAGAACTATGTTAAAAATATTTTTTTTAAATATTTTTTTTGTGCCAAATTTTTGATCAGCTGTTTACGGTTAAAATTAAGTCCCCTCTCCAAAGATTTGTATCTTTAATTATCAAGTATACAACAGACAACATACATAAATCGAAAATATTCTATGTTGACTCGAATAAGTACCTCTGACAGCAGTTTCAAAGTATCAAACACGCAGGATCCGCGCGGTTATAAATTTTTAATATTTTTTTAACCGCTTAGGCACATAAGCTTGTTTTCACGACAATTTAACGTAGGTAGACATGGGAATGACGTATGTCCCGCACCTGAGTTATTAATAAATCCTACAAATATGAGATAAACGGTTAAATACAAGATAATTCATTGACTATATAGCACTTTAATAAGTTTTAAGTTCTCTATCTTAAAATTCGAAAGTATGATTTTTTTAATCTTGGAGAAAAATTTAAAAAATGATTGTCTGGAAATCTCGAGCAATCGAAGCAAATTTATTTATTTCGCCTGGTCGCTCCAGTGGATACGGAAAACTAAGAATATACACATTTTTGGGTTGGATATTTGCCTTAAGTAATAACCCAGTAAAAATACCAGAAAATATTTGTTTGGATAAGCAAATTTTAAGATATCTGCAAAAAAACATTATTATCCAACCTATCTGATAGTTTTGTGAATTAGACATCTTTTGTGATCTGATAAACAGAGAATATTATCTATCATTCATTAATAAACCAATCTAATTGGTGAATGTTTTTTAATTTCCAGAAACCTGATAACATAATATTCGTGATGGACGCCACCATTGGCCAGGCTTGCGAGGCTCAAGCCAAGGCCTTCAAAGACAAAGTAGACATTGGGTCTGTTATTATCACTAAGCTGGATGGCCACGCCAAGGGAGGAGGAGCGCTATCAGCGTAAGTTTCTCTTTTCTACCTTCTTATAACATCAAGACCTGAGAATCGACCTGTTCTAAATTCTGTCTCCTACGATTACAAAACAGTAAACTCAACCCCCTTTTAACCCATCAGGCCTCGGGCCTATCTTGTCGGAATGTATATTTCCGCTTTGCAAAAAAATCCAAATACATAAATGGAATATTTCTGAACGCATCTGAAAACTAAAAACTGTTTTGGAAAAGTGATGAAATACAATTTCAAATTTTATAATTTGGAAAAAACATATTTTTAAATATAAAACTTTTGAATGCAAACATAAAAAAGTTTTAAAAATGTTTCACCTTACATTTTTATAACTAAAATTATTTCTAACAAATAAAAATAAAAACACATACATATTTTATTAGGCAAATGTATTATAAACGTTATCGTCAACTCACTTCTTTGTCATTTCATTTAAAAATAATTAACAAAACATTCCCAAACTTTCATAAATTTTTTTCAAATTGCGGGCGGAAACTTTGGTGTAAGAAAGGTGTGCATTTTAATTATTGTGCGGTTAACTTAGATTTGAATATAAAGCGTAGTGTTTTCTCTTTCCAACACTGTTTAGATCATACTTCTAACCATGATTGAAAGGGAGATCTATATGATTGTTCCGAAAAGTGAACAAATTAGCCTGAGGGGTTTATAGGAACAATGTGTTTCTGATTCTTATCCAAATTGTTTGATTTTGTTTTAGTGTTGCCGCTACAAAGAGTCCAATCATCTTCATAGGAACCGGAGAACACATAGACGACCTCGAGCCTTTCAAAACCAAACCCTTCATTAGCAAACTCCTCGGGATGGGAGACATTGAGGGGCTGATAGACAAAGTTAATGAACTCAAATTAGATGATAATGAACTCCTGGAAAAAATCAAACACGGACAATTCACGCTAAGAGACATGTACGAACAGTTCCAAAACATCATGAAAATGGGACCCTTCTCACAAATAATGGTTTGTACATCAATTATCCCAATAAACATATCAAGTATTCCGCCGACTAGTAGGCGACTGCCACAATCTCAGACAAATTATTGAAGATAACCACAGAATGGAAGATTCTCTTAGTATTGCCTTGCTGATAACTATCATTTGGAACTGAAATGGCTTTATTTTGTTATGTTTAGTGATCAGTTATGAATTGCCAGACCTTCGTCCTCACAACATCCTCCAAAATGGGTCATGCCATTCGTCCACTGACTCTGGGCAGTTGAAACTCTTGTGTGGTATATCACATGATATAACAAGAAGCCTTCAGTTCCTTAAAGCCTTCTTCCAATACATAGAATAAAGAATTAAACACTAGAAGTGCCTTTAATACAAATTTCAATGGAAACAAATGTTCCATTTAGAATAGCCTGGCGTTATGTCTCACTTACTCTCGCCTGAAATATAGATCTCCATCCCTTTTGAATTTCAAAAATACAGTTTTGACTGCATTAACGGAGGTCTGAATACCGTTGACGTTAAAATGCAATACTCATGGATACAAAATCGCACATCCGACATTATTCTTCAGAACTATCAATATGATATTTCAATATGGATTTCTTACACTTTGTCAAATAAAAGTAGAAAATATAAAAACTGGAACTAAAAAAATTGTAGGTTGGCAACACCAATTTTACTGTCAAAATGACAGTAAAATGACAATGACACTGTTTATGTAAAATACTGTATCTAACATTTTTTTAAATATAAATATTTTCAGTTTTATAGTTTTTTTTAGTTAATAACAATTTTAATGCGCTTTGTATAAATATTTTCAAACACGGATACATGTTTTAATTATGATTATATTTACGGACATATACAATATTGTTAGCTATCATAACTAGTTGTATTTTTTTTCACAGTTCATTCTGAAAGTACCATCAGACGAATTGTCAAGGAGAGCGAAACAAATTAGGGTAAATTCGAAACTCCAGGCAAAATAAAAAAGGGTCGCACTCTGAAAGCTATAGATAGTTTTGACATCAGTGATATTCGTCATAAGGTACATTTTTTTAGGGGGATGATCTGAAGCCCGGGCAACACTGGGTACTTCAGCAAGTATTAAATAAATGTGAGCAAATTCTACATTGCTTTTTATTTTACTACAGTATTGTTATTCTTCATTGTGTTACACAAAATTGCTAAGGGATAATATACATATATGCAATGCTAATTTTGAGATCAGTGGGTAAATATTGCAATGAAAAAATGTATATAAAAAATATGTATATATTGCAATGAAAAAATATTTTTCCCACTTTGTGTTTTTTTACAAAAATGTAGGTTACACAGCTTTATATTTCCACCGTGTGTTATAATTTTAGTATTGCCATTTGAAAAACAGTGGCGCCCACCTATGTTTTTTACTCTTATTTGACAGACAATAATATTGTTTCAAGTTTTATTCACTCTATGCAATTCTAAATTCTGCTGTTAAAAAAGTGAAATGGAAGATCTCGCTAAAATAATTTTCTTTTATTATAGGGTATGATTCCTGGATTTTCCCAAGACTTGACCTCAAAAGGCAGCGAGCAGGAATCAATGGCGAGATTAAAACGTCTCATGACGATGATGGACTCCATGAACGATGCAGAACTGGACAACAGAGACGGCGCCAAACTCTTCTCCAAACAGAACGGACGAGTCATCCGGGTGGCGCAGGGCTCCGGAGTCACCGAGAAAGAAGTCAAAGACCTCATCTCCCAATACACCAAGTTCGCCGCGGTGGTCAAACGGATGGGCGGTATTAAAGGTCTGTTCAAAGGAGGCGATGCGGCCAAGAATGTCAATCAGACCCAAATGGCCAAGCTCAACCAGCAGATGGCCAAGATGATGGACCCCAGAGTTCTGCACCAGATGGGTGGAGTTTCGGGACTTCAGAACATGATGAGACAGCTGCAGCAGGGGGCGGGCGGCCTGGGGGGAGGCCTTTCCAGTTTAATGGGGGGAAAGTAACATTTGTATTTGATTATTTGTAATATTAAAGTGATTGGTTATTAATTCGGTTTTTATTACATTTCTACTCAATTCCATTTGGAAATCATTATTATTTTTCACCAAGTTTTAGAACTGTGCTGTGGGCTTGTCAATTTTATCGTACTTCTGGTCAAATTGATCAAATATTTTCAAATATCTTCTGTTCACGGCACCATTTCTGACGGTCTCCGTAGTCGAGGGATAAGTCTCTCGACTAGCAGTTCGGAGGTTGCGGGTTCAAATCCTGGCATGCTCAAGTAAATTTTATTTGATTGATTTGTGTTATTTGGCGATTTAATCATTTAAAATAATATAAGGTATATTTGCGGCACGTTCCAGAGTGGAATATACTCTCATTATTGCCCTGGTGTAAGACCACCATTCAGAATTGAAGTATTGCTTGAAATGACTTAGACGTGTTTGGTGACCAGATCTGAATAGCCAGATACTTCCCCACCTTCCCCGTCTCCTTCTCTCCCCACCACCTTAGGCCCCGCAATATACCCCAATTGGGGATGCCGTAGTCTCCTGGCTTCAGGCGGTTGTGAGCAGTTGGGACTCTTATGCGGATTCACATAAAACAAAAAAAATCTTTCTTGAAGATAATAATTTCATTCACTTGTCTGTGGCCCAAGAGAAATTGGCAACATCAGTTTTCATTCATGTCGGTACAAATCACCCGTAGTAACCCTTATAGTTTTTGCTATTTGCGTTTTAGTTATTTTTAGTTTACAAGAGTTTAACTGCTGATTAATAAATACATATCTTAAATCATTCTTATTCTCACAGTACAAATGAATAATGTTTGATGGTCCAACATTGACTTAGTTTAGTCTGAAGTGAATTACCAGGTAAGTAAGTATAGTCCTGTATATTTTCTTCCTTAAGAGAGTCAAATAATAATAATTATTAGGCAGCAGGTCAAATGTACATATAGTTTTGTATCACTGATGAATGCTATAATGGATAGAATGGTGGATGCTATATTTTAGCCAAAAGCTTTTATAATGTTTTGTCTCGTCTGTAGTTAGAAGTGAAATTGCAGAAATCTTTAAATATAAAAATCTCACATTACGATGTTTGTTCGAGATAAACTCTGAAACTACTTAACCGATTTTGATGAAATTTGGCTTACTGTGTGTAATTTGGTCCAACTTAAAAGATAGGATAGTTTTTATCTCGGTTATTGACTTCAATATTTATTAATGCGAATTAAATGTTTGTTATAGGAAAATTCTTTGTAATTATTCGGAAGTTCGATAAGTTTCTAACAGATGGCGATGTGAGTTAATTTATTGACACAACACTTGGTTATATAGGTTAAGTAACTATCCAGTAGATGGCGTTGTGTTTCGTTAGCCACAGCAACGCTTGGCAGGTTCAGCTAGTATATTATAAATTTGTACAGCGCCCTTGAGGTGTTTTTTCACGAAAATGGCAATATTCAAGTCATCCAAATATTATTATTAGTCTCATAAGTGAATTACTAACAGCAACAAGCAAAGTATTAGTGACCAACGTGTTTATAAATCACGGACTAGGTTCTAGGAGTACAGTTAAAACAGGCTACCAGGAATTTATGTTAGAGAAATGATTGACTTGTACCCCAGTTGGATATAAGGTTCTAACTGATATTGTTTTTTAATGAAGAACTATTTTTTTTGCTCTTTCTGTAACCCAAATAATTTTCAGAACTACCTGTCTTGTATTTCCGCAGATACTAACTTGTATGAAGAAGTTCTAACATCAAGCTCCAAATATGTTTTAACATCACTTGCCAGCCCTCTTCAATATATTATTAACTTAAGCTTCCAATCTGGCATATTCCCTAACTGTCTTAAACATGCCTCAATCATCCCCATTTTCAAATCAGGTGACAGATCTTCTCTAAATAGTTACAGGCCTGTATCTCTGTTGAGCACAATATCCAAAATCATTGAGAAAGTAGTAAAATTAAGACTCCTCAAGTTTCTCGAGGACAATAAAATCCTTTCAAAAAACCAGTATGGTTTTCGCAAAGATTGTAGTACGGCTGATGCTATTGCAACCTTTAGCAAACTGATATCCGATAACCTCGATAAAAGCAATAAACCTCTCGCTGTCTTTCTAGATCTGTCTAAAGCCTTCGATACTATTTCACATCGCATCCTTGTAAAAAAACTACGACAGATTGGGATAGAAGGTACTGCTCTCAAATGGTTTAAAAACTATCTCTCACAGAGATCACAAATAACTGTCATCCACTCCAGTCAAGAATATAGGAGTAAAAGTTTACCCATCTCCTATGGCGTGCCTCAAGGCAGTGTTCTAGGTCCGCTCCTTTTTCTCATATATATGAACTCCTTATTGAATTTAGATATCGACGGCAATATAATATCTTTCGCAGATGATACTGTTATCATATTTACAAGTAAAACTTGGAAAACAACAATTGAAAAAGCAAATTATGGACTGATAAAAGTTAAAAAATGGTTAGACTCTAACCTCCTCACCCTAAATGTTCAAAAAACACAATACATACTTTTCTCAATCCGAAAATTCACTCTCCCAGAAAACCTTCCTAAACTAATCATTCATTCTTGCCCGCAAAACCTAGACACTCACCCAGTATCTCTTCTTAACAGCTGTTCATGCCCAATTCTTAAACCGTCAAATGAAATAAAGTACCTAGGTGTCATTATAGATAACCAATTACGCTGAGAGGCTCAAATTAGCTTCACAACAAAGAGACTCCGTAAGTTATGCTATATTTTTCATTCTCTTCGATCTATCCTTGACATAAAAACTCTAAGAAGTGTTTATTTTGCTCTGTTTCAATCTATAGCGACGTACGGCATTATAGGATGGGGAGGTTGTGCAGCATCTATTCTCTACCCTCTTGTGACTGTTTAAAAACTTTTGCTAAGAATCATCTTTAAATGTTCCCCGTCTCATCCATCAGAGCCACTTTTTAAGAAACTCGCAGCCCTAGACATTCGCCAACTATATATTAAGATAGTGCTTGTCCATATCTGGAAAAATGGTATGATAAATTCCACACAAAAAAATATACATACACGCTACTCAACACATGAAAAATGCATAATTCCTACAACAAGAACCACCTTTTCACAGAGACAATACTCTTACATTGCACCCAAAATATTCAATGAATTAAATATGGACATCAAAAGATCTAGTACCGTTACTCAATTTTCAGCCGGTGTCCAAAAATGGATATCCGGAAAGGGTCGAAATTTCTTTAAAGAATTTATTTAAAGAATTTCTTTAGGGAACTCCTTTGAAGAAGTTCTATAGAGAATTTGTTTGGGGAATTTTTCTGAAGAATTTCTTTAAATAACATAGCTATCTGTACCACCGATTAAAATTTTCATTTGTAATTAACTTTTTACTAGCCGAAAGTTTAAATATTATTTTATATTGTTAGTTTAAAATGTTTGACACCTCTGATATGTTCGAATTATTTGGTGCATCACTACAAAATGTAGCAATAACAATCTCGGCGTTATTATTAGCCGGAGTTTCAATAAGAAGTCATTTGTACATAAATTTGTACTTACCATTATAACTTTACGTGCACATATAAAATATAGTCATTGTAATAATCCGTTGCTATTTGCCCACTCTACAGTGCTAATTTTGCTTTTATATATAATTAATATTTCATCCTCTTTATATTTTTACATCTACTATACTTTTTATACTCTTTCAACTCTGCTGTATTCTTCCAAACACTCTTTTATTATTATTTTTTTTTCATTTACATTCCTTCATATGCTTTGATTATGTTTCATTTTGTATTATAATATAGTTCTTCTTACTTTCCTTTACATTATTTTATGTTCTTTTATATTCTATATCCACTGTTTAAAAAATCGGCCACATAACACGGGCATGTGCCTAGTATGGCGGCCATAAATTCCACAATTGTTATATATTTACTATTCAAAGAATAAAGAAACATTAAAAAAAAAAATAAACCTTATTGGATTAGGTTCTTCTTCTTGGTTGGTTTGGGTTCTTCTTCTTGGTTGGATTGGGTTCTTCTTCTTGGTTGGATTGGGTTCTTCTTCTTGGTTGCATTGGGTTCTTCTTGATTAGATTGGGTTCTTCTTCTTGGTTGGATCGGGTTCTTCTTGGTTGGATTGGGTTCTTCTTCTTCTTCGCCTACTATGTTCTGAGGTCACAAAGTTTGTAATGCTACGGACACACTTGCTCATTTGAAGCCAAAGAGCATGCTACCTAGTAGCAATTGCTACCTAGTAGCATGTGTGTCAGTGACGTTGCTAGTAATGAGCATGCTCATTTGAAGCCAAAAGAGCATACTCTCAAATCGACAGACGTTTGATTTGTGAGCATGCTCATTGGATTATCGGATGGAAGGGGAAGCCTCTAAGCATGTGTGGACAGGCTGGCTTATGAGCATGCTCATTTCAATCCGATCTCAGTTCGGAATAGCATTCCGCATTTGAGTATCTCGTTTTTGTATGCAATAATGCTCGTCAAATACTGCGGAAGCATTCGTAAATGATTTTTATATCCGTTGACATCTCGCATTTCTACTAACAAATGATTACTTGCTCCAAGGTTTGCTCTTCTAGTGATCCGATTGCGAACCCATATCGATCTTTTAATTTTCTTATCCCTTCAAAAATTTGGCGATTTTTGTCAGAGGCTAAAAATATTCCCGCTTTGAGATAAAATCCAAATAAATGGAATATTTGTTAACGTATCCGAAAACTAAAAACTGTTTTCGAAAGGTGATGAAATATGCTTTTAAATTATATTATTGGAAATAACCATGTAATTTTATAAATATAAAATTTTTGGATGAAAACTTTTAAAAGTTTTAAAAATGGTAACCTCACTTTTTTGTCATTTCATGTAAAAAAAAAACTTTAAAAATTCACAAAGTTTCATAATTTTTATTCAAATTCTGATCGGAAAGTTTGGTTTCAAAAAGGTGTACATTTTATTTTTTTGTAGTTTACTTTTAGATTTGAACATATAGCGTGTTGTATTATCTTTCCAATACCATTTAAATCATACTTCTCACTATGATAGTAAGGGAGATACAACGATTTCTATGAGACCTTTGAGAGCTGGGACAAATAATATGGTATCCTGTGATTAACCGCGTTAATAAAATAAAATCTTTTATAATCCTTATAATTTTCTTAAATAATTAATAATTGCGTTGCAAGCAATAAGATGTTCTGGGCGAACGGAATTGTCTCTATAGATACGATGACAGTTATTATTTGACATGAGCATGCTCTTTAAAGAGCATGTGTGTTCAATTGTTGGCTTTGAGCATGCTCATACATTAGAAAGCTCAAGCCAAGCCTGTTCATTTATGAGCAAGTGTGTACAGTTGTGTGAGCATGCTCATTAAAGAGCATACTCATAAGCCGGCTTGTAATAAGCAAATGTGTCAGTACCTTTAAGATGAATTTTCGTAATCTATTTAACAATTTTTGGTTTTGAGATTCAAAGTAGTGTAAAATATTTTAGTTTAATTTATTTGTTTATTTCCATGTACACGGCACAACACGTGCCATTAACATAATTACGTAGGTAAACCATATGTAAAAGGTATAACAACATAAAGAATGTTACAGTATAAGTAAAAGGTAAAAAAGTAATTTAAATAGGATGTGGCCCTAGCTTGGAATCATTGTTCAGGTCTTGGCGGCGGAAGCGTTTACCCACCTGTTTACACATGTATTTAAGAGGCTAGACTTTGAACGACACGCGGAACACCCGCGACTGTCATTCTGTCCCGCTCACAATAAGCTTATGCACACTTACAATACATGCGAATGCGAAATGTGCGAATGAGACAACGCTCAAATTTACCTACAGAAATCGCTCGAAAAGGGGTTTATGGAGAATACACTTTTCTACACCGAAACTTTCACGAAATTGAAATTTTAAAAAATATATATTTTTTAGAAAGAAGAAGCTACGTCGGTAGCTTTTTATAATTTTATAATTCTTTATGAGAGTTGAGTTAGCAGCACTTTTTCCTTAAATAATATTTTTTGATAAATCGTACATGTTTGACAGTGAATGTTTACGTTAATACGAAACGCATCGAAAATTCGAAAACATACCGACATAGTTTTCACCCTCTAGAAGGCAGTATAAAAAAAAATATTCATTTTGTACAATTTTCGATGTAGAAAAGTGTTTTTTCCCGGGCGTCCTTTTTGTATGGGCCGAAAAGCGAAGTCTATCGTCTTAAGTGGAGTCCTTTTGACCTGGACTCTCTCGACCTATCGCCTTGCATCGCAGTGGGAGAAATGGATTCATACGTTTGTAACTCCAGGATACTCTGACTGTACCCACTCTTATTTTACTTCTCAGAAATTCCTCTCTTTTCTTCCCTAAAAAGACCCTCCTCACAGCATCCCCAAAGATGACATAGGCCTTGAGGAAAATTGATTTTCCCAAGGCCTGTGTGACTGAAACAACACTTTTTGAATACAGAATTATCTCGAAGTGCCTACTAAAAAAATTGTATTCAGTAGATGGCATTGAAGTAGTTTTATTTTAAATTTGGACATTTTTCAAAATGCATTAAAGGTGACAGGTGTATAAACATGTAAAAATAAATACTTACCCTATTTAAAAAAAATCCTGTTACTTTCGTAATTTCATAATTTTACCATAATTTAACTATAATAAATTTGTAAAAAATTGCCTCTTTTCTTTCAAAGAGCTTTGAGAATGGCGTCTGAAGTTTACTTGTGAAGACTAATTTTTTCTCATTTCCCAGAAAATATAACTATATTGGATTTGTTGAATATTAGGATTCAGTGAATTCTTTTTGATTACAGTAATTTCATATTTAAAAACAAATTGTTTTCAATGTGAATATTTTTTTTTATACAGAGCAGAGATTAAACTATAAAATTTTATCCGCAGCAGTGTTTGCCTTTTTAATTATTCATTTCATTTCAATATTATGTATCAAAATAATTTTGATATTCAATGGAATTTTTTTTTTTGAATTTCTGCTGGAATGGTCTTTTCGGTTCTCTGCTGTCATGTAGCAACCTCCTTGCTGAACTTTCTGCCATCCAGCTCAGTCTCAAAGCTACAGATTTGCTGGTTCTTGTCAGCTCACACATGTCTGAAGCCTGCATTTGTCTTCCAATCATCAGGCCTTCTTATAAACATATCATCAATCTTATGCTGATTCATTTTTCTAATCTCGTCTGTTCTGATTATTTTAAACATTAAAGGAGCAGCTAATTTAACCCTGCAGTGGTCGTGCTTTAAAAAGTAATGTGAATGGTCGCGCGGATTACATGTGTAGGAGATTTTGAAACTAAAAAAACAATTCATTAAGTTTTTATATTTTTATGTTATAATATAAATATTTTTTATTTGAAATAAGCAACTTGTAATAAATATATCATCCATGTTTTTAAAAATTAAATAAAACATAAATGAACTCTTATTTAAAAATAAAAATCACATCTCTCGCTATTATTGATATAAAAAAAAATACTCGTATCTAAACAAAGACATTAATCTAATTGCTGATTTCTGAGCAGTCAAACATATAATACTAGAATGATCAAGGCAAATGATTTTTTTAAACTTGTTATGTAGTTTTCGAGTGGTTCTATTGCCTGCTCATTTGCAGTTATGTTAGCGACCCATAGAATTTGTCCGAGTCGATCCCGAGGTCGATGGCTGACTTTCCGCTTGGAAAATACCAAGAAAGTCTATTATTTTGAATGATAGACTTCTTGGTAACATTTTAATCTGCAATCTTCAATGAGCCAGTGGTTTTATCTAAGCCAGATACAGGTCGATGAGGAAGTTGCAACCTCGAATTGCCTCGTAATTCTGGTTCGCGGTGTAAATACTTATCACATTCGAGGCGCTTGGGTTAATTGAATCAGAGAAGACTGTTGGAGGCCAATTTCTAGAAACGTCATAAAGTGGACACATCTCGTTGACCAGATACGCCGTTTTTTGTTCGATTATAGTACATTATCATTTCAGGATTTTGACTATCTCCAGTATCGGCATCAATAGCCGCGTGGTATGCGTGTTATATGTACTACGGTAGTTAAGTATATTTAATAATTAAATGTTTATAAAGCATGATAGTTAAATATATTGCTCGATCCCTGTGTGATTTACTTGCTCGAATATTTGACCAGTACTCGATTGGCTAATTTTCAACACGTCAGCCATCAATAAATACCCAAAAAAATTATTTATTTAAAATAAAATAGAAATAATACGACTATTGTATATGTTTAGTTCTCAAAAATGATTATTATTTAATAAAATTATTTTATATAAAACAATCAAAGTGAAAAATATGTAGTTGGTCGCGCAGATTACAGGTGTAGACCACGGACTTTGCGAAGCTCCTGAGATGCCCGATACTTGTAAAAGTGTCAACACGGCCGTGAGTTACCCAACTTAAAGTACACGAAATATAAAATGATTGGAACCATTCGTTTTTAAAAAATCTGTAATTTTGCATCAGTAGATTATATGTAATCAGCGCGACCACTGCAGGGTAAATCCCCAAAATCAACCACCATAAACTCTTATCCATGGGAATTTTGAATCATTTCATTTGTCATCATCTGGTTTATATTATTTATTCTATTGAGGAGTGTTGAAGTCTTTTTGAACTGTTTTTCCATACTACTGTTTAACCAAACCTTGGCTTTTTCTGATCAGTGAAATCTCTTACATTAAAATAAAAAATAAAAACATCACTCATCTACTTACCTATTCTTCGATTTCCCAAAGAGAGCCGGTGGGTTTTTGCGTCTGCCTGTTGAATAGGCACCCAGTGCTGTTCAAATAATTTTTTAAATCTTTGTTTTATTCAATGTGAATTATTGAAACTTTTTGCTCTTTTTTTCGGTTCTTCAAGAAATGGTAGGGTTGGTTTCTTATTTTGGATAAATATATTAGATCTTCTGCAAAATGTAAAATGTTATAAATATAATATATGGGTATAAAGAAAAGATTACAAATACGTTTCATGTTTTTTTATTATTCGTTAAATAGTTTACTCGATCAAATCCTCGGTGAAATATAAAAATGGAATAAATAGAATGATTCATTTTGAAAAATTATTTAAATTACCATTGGTACACTTGCTGGGAGTAGGGAGTGGAGTACACGCTGGGGAGCGGGTAGCTAGTGTAAGTGGTGGTCGGCACTTTGCTCACTAACTTGGCGTCGTAGGAGCTGGTGGCGGCGTAAGAGATGGGGGCTTGCTTCACGTACGAAGTATAGTAAGAAGGGGCAGAGTAGGCTACGGGAGAAGAATACGCAGACACCGGACCAGCATAAGAAGTGAGGATGGGCGCGTTGTAGGATGCAACCGGGCCGTACGAAGCGATGGGGGCAGAGTACTGAGCGATAGGAGTGGAGTACTGAGCGATAGGTGCGGAGAATTGAGTTGGGTATGGAGCGGAATAGTGAGCAATCGGTGCGGCGTATTGGGCAATCGGAGCGTTGTACGTAGCGGGGCCAGCGTACTGGGCAATAGGCGCTCCATATGAAGCGACCGGGCCATAAGTAACCACCGGTCCGGCGAGATGAGCGACTCCCGGGCCTCCGGCGAAAGCTCCGTTTGGTCCGGCTACAGCGAGGAGGCCGTTCTTGGAATCCACGGAAGGACTTGGCACCTGAGCTTGGACGAGGGAATGTCCGTGCTCTACGGTGGTGACGACCGGGGTGTGGTTAACCAGGGGAGCAGCGATGGCCAGGGGAGCGGCAACCTCCAGAGGAGTGGCTACAGCGATTGGGGCAGAGACGGCAACGGG
Source organism: Limnephilus auricula (assembly GCA_951813805.1). Lineage (NCBI taxonomy): Eukaryota > Metazoa > Arthropoda > Insecta > Trichoptera > Limnephilidae > Limnephilus > Limnephilus auricula. The sequence continues at coordinate 33,971,425 of OX638400.1, read as the reverse complement.
GGCAGAGATGCCGACGGGACCAGCGACAGCGGTGTGGGTTGTGATAGGAGATCCAGCACCGAGAACGACGGGTTCCTTCTTGACTACGGCATTAAATCCGTTGACATCATCGGCGGTGTAGTCGACTGTCCTCTTGGTGCCGTCAGGGTCCACCAGGGAATAAGATCCCTTCACGGAGTCTCCGATGCGAGTTTCGTATTGGCTCTTGAAGTCTCCCGTGTTGGAATCCTGGACGTCATAGGCGTAGGCGTATTGAGGGTTGGAGTCGAAATCTGCTTTGACTGCAGCCAAGGGCGCCGCGTGGAGGGGCAGGACGCTCGACCTCACGCAGCCAACCAGAGCTACCAGTACTAAAACCTGCAAAAAAAACATATTATCATTTATCATCATCCTGCTCATTTTATTTTAAAAGAATTTTTGAACCTTAGGGGTATTTCATCATCATCGTAATAGCTTTATCCATAGGATAACGTATATTAATAAATAAACTAATAAATACTAGCAATAGCCATAAAACTCTGCTAACTTATCCGATATTTAACTACTATTCATAGGTTCGAGTACCCAATAGTAAACTCAAATTTTGTAAATAAATAAATCTTTAATCGAAAATATACGTTATCCTACTGATAAGCTATCAAGAGGGTTGTGAAATACTCCCTTAAATTGAAATAAAAATAATTTTGCGAACTTATGCGAATACGAATTAAAATGAATCTGAGCTAGAAGTTTAAATAGTTATTCGGGCGATTTTTTTTAAAAGTTCATAAACAGTTTTATCGACGCGCACTTTCAAGGTTTACCATCACGATGAATACGAATTTTAAATGATAACAATTATGAAAGTGCTTTGAAAATGAAAAAAAAAATACTGTTTTGTTATTTGGTTTATAAAAATGCTCTAGAGGTAACGATTATGAAATGTATAGAAAATATGAATGAGAATATTTTAAACGAAAATCAATTACATAGGAATCTCTAGGTATGTGGTTATTTTCAAAATGAGAAGAAATTTGCAAGTAATGCGAATATCTAAAAGTTATTTTACTGTTTTTTGGAAATGAGATTTAAAAAGTGTTTCTACTTCTGCGATTTAAAAAAAGTTCAATCAGACGCCGTGTTGCTTCCGGCTGTGAAATCAAAACTCAGCTCAATTTTTAATCATGCTTAATTTGACGATCGTGACTGTTTTTGACATTTCAAAGATATCAGGCAAATTCAAATTGGAACACGGAAAATGTAATAAGTTACACATTGTAAACACCAACAATTAAAAAGTACATGAAGCGAAATAAGATCGAAACACAAACAAGAATAAATCAAACAGATTGAAATTTTTTTTTATATTTAGTTTTCGACAATCGAACACTTTTAAATTTAAATTTTTAAAAATTTAAAACGATCACATTTTGAATTTAAAATGGAACTCGATATTATTTCACTACAATGATAGTTGAAGAAAGTCCGCACAACTCGAAACGAATAACAATAAAGTCGCCAACAATAGCTGAACAATGTACCTTGAAAGCCATTTCTATCCTCTTGTCGATGAAACTATCTCGAATGATGTGTTCCCAGAGCTCGCTCCGGTTTATATATGTTCCCCAGATCCAAGTTTGGTCCGCCAGTAATACTGTAGACTGCAGGATATATCCGCCTTCTGCCTTCCTACACCGCCACCGGTCGTGACCTTGCTCGATAAAAATTAACGGATGTCAAACTCAAAACGAGATATTGGCGATAATTCTTTTTCACAAATCTCACCAGGACTTGCAAATTGGAAGCCATGACTAACTCACCTACCACCGGAATCCGGATCTGCTGAATTGGATCAGTCTCCATTGATTTATGTTCCGGTTTTTTGGAATCGATTGATGACCAGATCACACAGCGTGAAAACATTATGTTTTTGGAATAAGCTATTCAATAATGAGAAATTGTTAATCGAATTGCTTCGCAGATTTTATTGGGAATGTCAAAAACGACAATATTTTATTATGAGATTTACATAATTGATATTACAATGTGATTCGTAACAAAGACTTTTAATCGAGAATAAATAATTTTTGCATCGAATCGATCACATTTTTGTTGTAGGTATATTGAGATCATAAGATAAAAGATAATCAAAATAGTGCAAGTGTAATATAATATAAAATTGACTAAGTCTAGCGAAAACCTATTTTAACTCGAACAATTGGTATTTTATCTGTTTGTAAATTTGTTTGTTACGTTCCGGTTCCGGATCGAGATGGTGGTCTTGCTGGAAACTACATCTTTTCCCGTCAGACTGCGCGATTTGTTAAATACATAATAATTGAATGTAAAAATAACAAAATGATGAAAATATCTTCAACCTAGCTATTAGATCTTGTCACCAAAGACGGCTAAAGCCATTTCAAGCAACGTTTCAATTTTTGTTTATTGTTTATTTGTTTATTTTTAATTGTTTATTTTTATTGAATGGTGGTCTTACACCAGGCCGATACTTAGCGTATATTCCACTCTGGAACGTCCCGCAAATATACTATATATTATTTTTAATCAATTAATTGTGAAATAATACAAATTAATCTATCGGGTTCGAACCCGTGACCTTCGGATTGCGAGTCGAGAGTCTTACCCCTCTACCACGGAGGCGTCGAAAGTAGGTTCCCTAAAGAGCGTCGGACCATTACGCCTAAACTCTAAACGAAACATAAAATAGAACAAGACTCATAAAAAAAAAAAAAGATAGCGGTTGCAACTGGGAATGTAACCCAAGATATCTTGTCTTATCGGGACGCAGCGCTTTAACCAACTGGGCCATTGGGAATGTTTTATTTTACATAATTTTTGTCGATCTCATATTTCTGTGCCCCGGTAGGAAAATAAATCTTGGGTTTGATTCCCAGAGGCTCTAGCACGGTCGATCGATAAGGATTGTTTCGATAACTTTCGGTAACTTCTCATCGTTCCATAGGACAACTGCAGATCGCTAACGTACAACCAACAGTTGACGTCGAATATATTAAGAACACGTAGTCATCGTGAACTGTTATTTATTCTTTTTCGTTGTTTGTTTTATGCCGTGTTGCGTTACCTCCTTCTTTAGCCGACGTTTCGGACAGCGTTGCAGTGTCCATCATCAGGGCAGATCCGGCAGATACCGTGTCGACACGGTATCGCTTCCAAGTAAATAAGCACACACTTAACACTAACAATTACACTTCGTCGGATCTGCCGGATCTGCCCTGATGATGGACACTGCAACGCTGTCCGAAACGTCGGCTAAAGATGGAGGTAGCGCAACACGGCGTAACACCCCAAAAACAAACAACGAAAATGCTTTTGGTCGTGAAAATCTAAAAACGTATCTGTTATTTATTCGTTGGCGATCTGCAGTCATGCTAGGGAACGATGAGTTATCGATGCAATCCTTATCCATCCTTATATCGCGGTTCTAGTTGCGAACTTTACCTTCTTATTTTTCTGTATTGTTCGCCTTTAGATTTATTAGTATTATCGTCTTCTTCAATGACATTACATTGATGGGTATAAAGTATAACCTTTAAAAAATATTAAAAAAAGTTTTTCCAATAATTTTTTTTCTTCTTTGCTCTATACATTTGTTTGTGGGCGTAGAAACCGGAGCTTTTAAAAGCGTTTCATCCTTTAGCTCGGCACTGAGTCTATTATTAAGTCCACACACATCCTTATTCCGAAAGACTACCTTATCCTTCTAAAGATCACAAGTGTAATTATTGTTTATTATAAAAGGGTATTTATTTCGAGCTTAAAGGCCACATTCATACGACGAAGAAATGATGGCAAACTTGTAATTGAGTTTACGTAGGGGTAACTAAATAATATAGGTACCCATACATACATACAAACAGGTTAACAGGTATCTGATACAAAATACTGCGAATAAAGGACATTTTAACTTTACTAACGAGTACCCGGCATTTGTTGTAATGCCACTCTAAGAAAGAAAGTGTAAGAGTTATAATTCTGTTTATTGAAGTTTTTCTGACGCGAGAGCAGGCCACACACAGCTTGTGTGGGAAGCATTAATTTTCAAAATTTACCCCTGCTATTCCCTACCGCTCCCTCGAAACCCCGTCCTCCGTTTCCTTCCCCCCCGGATTTTCCTCCCCATTTCTTCTTCTTCCCTGCCGCTAATCTATATCAAATTCACACATATTTCAAACAACTCGCGCACCATCTATAGTAAATTTTGTATACAATTTTCATAACAAGAGCTCATCATTACATATAGAAACTATTGCAGGCGTGCGCATAACAAATCACCAAAGTTTTATCGCAATATGATGAATGGTGTAAAAAATAATTTCATAACGCCAGAGCTCACTATTATATATAGAAACCGTAGGGTACATGCGCACAACCAAAGCTTCATCGTAATCAACAGTGACAATGGCTAACTAATAGGATTCTCACTATACGACGGCCGGCGCAGTCGAGGGGAAAGGCTTTGGACTCCCATTCCGAATGTCGCGGGTTCGAACCCGGCGTGCGCAAATAAATTTTCTTTGATTAATTTGAGTTATTTCACAATTAATTAATTAAAATAATATATACTATATTTGCGGCACGTTCCAAAGTGGAAGGTACTCTCAGTATCGCCCCGGTGTAAGCCCACCATTCAGAATTGAAACGTTGCTTGAAATGGATTTAGCCGTGTTAAGTGACTAGAATAGCCAGGTACTTTCCTACCTTCCTCTTCCCCATCTTCTTCTCTTCCCCACTTACCTTCAGTCTCACAACATACCCCAATTGGGTATGCTATAGTCTCACTGGCTCCAGACGGGAGCAGTTGGGACTTTTGTGTAAAACTAATTAACTAACTAACACTTCAGATCTACATTTTTAATAGTGAAAGATCCCGGAAGGTTAACTACAAACATGAATTAATCTTTTTTCGTTGTTTGTTTTTGGGGTGTAATGCCGTGTTGCGCTACCTCCTTCTTTAGCCGACGTTTCGGACAGCGTTGCAGTGTCCATCATCATCTGCCCTGATAGCAACACGGCATAACACCCCAAAAACAAACAACGAAAATGCTTTTGGCCGTTAAAAACTAAAAATGAATTAATCTGTTTTATTTCATAGAATTGTTTCGCTATTTTCAACAGATATTTTTTACGCAAAAGTGACATATCTTACGCCCTTAAATATCTAACATTGATTACCAGTTCCAGTACCTATATGTATGCTTCATCGAGTATGTATTGTATTCAGTTGAAAATATCATACATTGATTACCAGTTTCAATATCTATATGTATACTTCATCGAGTATGTATTGTATTCAGTTGAAAATATCTAACATTGATTACCAGTTCCAGTACCTATATGTATGCTTCATCGAGTATGTATTGTATTCAGTTGAAAATATCTAACATTGATTACCAGTTCCAGTACCTATATGTATGCTTCATCGAGTATGTATTGTATTCAGTTGAAAATATCATACATTGATTACCAGTTTCAATATCTATATGTATACTTCATCGAGTATGTATTGTATTCAGTTGAAAATATCTAACATTGATTACCAGTTCCAGTACCTATATGTATGCTTCATCGAGTATGTATTGTATTCAGTTGAAAATATCATACATTGATTACCAGTTTCAATATCTATATGTATACTTCATCGAGTATGTATTGTATTCAGTTGAAAATATCTAACATTGATTACCAGTTCCAGTACCTATATGTATGCTTCATCGAGTATGTATTGTATTCAGTTGAAAATATCTAACATTGATTACCAGTTCCAGTACCTATATGTATGCTTCATCGAGTATGTATTGTATTCAGTTAAAAATATCATACATTGATTACCAGTTTCAATATCAATATGTATACTTCATCGAGTATGTATTGTATTCAGTTGAAAATATCTAACATTGATTACCAGTTCCAGTACCTATATGTATGCTTCATCGAGTATGTATTGTATTCAGTTGAAAATATCATACATTGATTACCAGTTTCAATATCTATATGTATACTTCATCGAGTATGTATTGTATTCAGTTGAAAATATCTAACATTGATTACCAGTTCCAGTACCTATATGTATGCTTCATCGAGTATGTATTGTATTCAGTTGAAAATATCATACATTGATTACCAGTTTCAATATCTATATGTATACTTCATCGAGTATGTATTGTATTCAGTTGAAAATATCTAACATTGATTACCAGTTCCAGTACCTATATGTATGCTTCATCGAGTATGTATTGTATTCAGTTGAAAATATCATACATTGATTACCAGTTTCAATATCTATATGTATACTTCATCGAGTATGTATTGTATTCAGTTGAAAATATCTAACATTGATTACCAGTTCCAGTACCTATATGTATGCTTCATCGAGTATGTATTGTATTCAGTTGAAAATATCTAACATTGATTACCAGTTCCAGTACCTATATGTATGCTTCATCGAGTATGTATTGTATTCAGTTGAAAATATCATACATTGATTACCAGTTTCAATATCTATATGTATACTTCATCGAGTATGTATTGTATTCAGTTGAAAATATCTAACATTGATTACCAGTTCCAGTACCTATATGTATGCTTCATCGAGTATGTATTGTATTCAGTTGAAAATATCATACATTGATTACCAGTTTCAATATCTATATGTATACTTCATCGAGTATGTATTGTATTCAGTTGAAAATATCTAACATTGATTACCAGTTCCAGTACCTATATGTATGCTTCATCGAGTATGTATTGTATTCAGTTGAAAATATCTAACATTGATTACCAGTTCCAGTACCTATATGTATGCTTCATCGAGTATGTATTGTATTCAGTTAAAAATATCATACATTGATTACCAGTTTCAATATCAATATGTATACTTCATCGAGTATGTATTGTATTCAGTTGAAAATATCTAACATTGATTACCAGTTCCAGTACCTATATGTATGCTTCATCGAGTATGTATTGTATTCAGTTGAAAATATCATACATTGATTACCAGTTTCAATATCTATATGTATACTTCATCGAGTATGTATTGTATTCAGTTGAAAATATCTAACATTGATTACCAGTTCCAGTACCTATATGTATGCTTCATCGAGTATGTATTGTATTCAGTTGAAAATATCATACATTGATTACCAGTTTCAATATCTATATGTATACTTCATCGAGTATGTATTGTATTCAGTTGAAAATATCTAACATTGATTACCAGTTCCAGTACCTATATGTATGCTTCATCGAGTATGTATTGTATTCAGTTGAAAATATCATACATTGATTACCAGTTTCAATATCTATATGTATACTTCATCGAGTATGTATTGTATTCAGTTGAAAATATCTAACATTGATTACCAGTTCCAGTACCTATATGTATGCTTCATCGAGTATGTATTGTATTCAGTTGAAAATATCATACATTGATTACCAGTTTCAATATCTATATGTATACTTCATCGAGTATGTATTGTATTCAGTTGAAAATATCTAACATTGATTACCAGTTCCAGTACCTATATGTATGCTTCATCGAGTATGTATTGTATTCAGTTGAAAATATCATACATTGATTACCAGTTTCAATATCTATATGTATACTTCATCGAGTATGTATTGTATTACAGTTGAAAATATCTAACATTGATATTTTCAATAATAAATATAATATAATAATAAAACCTATTATATATAATAGAAAATATTATGTCATTTTGGAATACAGATTTATTTATCAATTTAAAGGGTAAGAAAATAGTAGTACCGGGCATTTCAATAAAAAGAGGAATTTTTCAAGGAGACTCGTTGAGTCCTCTTTGGTTTTGCTTAGCATTAAATCCTCTATCCAAAATGTTAATAAAAAGCAAGTTTGGAATAAAAATTAAGGGAAATACAGGAGAGAGTAGTACAATTTCGCATCTATTATATATGGATGATATAAAATTATTTTCAAATTCTGAATCAAATTTAGAGAAAATGATTAAGGTAGTTAAAATTTTTTCAGATGATATTAAAATGACTTTTGGTCTAGATAAATGTAGAACGATCCATATAGAGAAAGGCAAAATTATAGATGGAGATGAGGGTATATTTAGAAATTTCAAAATTAAAAGTATGAAAGGGGATGAGGTTTATAAATACTTAGGATACCCGCAATCGAATAGATTAGATCATACTAGTATTAAAAATGATATTAGGATTAAATTTCAAACTAGGATAAGAAAATTTTTAAAATGCAATCTATCTGCTAAAAATTTAGTAAAGGCAATAAATAGTTCGGCAATACCTCTATTAACGTACTCATTTGGTATAATTAAATGGTCTAATACAGATTTAGATAGCTTAGAACGATTAATTAGAACTACGTTAACAAAGTTTAATTGTCATCATCCAAATTCAGCTATAGAACGAATTAATTTACCTAGAAATTTAGGAGGTAGAGGTATAGTCAAAATAAATTCTTTAAAACAAAATCAGGTAGAAATGTTAAGAATTTTTTTTCATAGAAAAGCTAATAGCTCAGATCTGCATAAAATAATTTGCAAGGCAGACAGAAATATTTCACCTTTAAATTTATACGACGAGAATGCCAACATTTTTATAAATACCAACCAGGAATTATTAGATTCCTGGTCAAATAAAATTATTCACGCAAAACACTTCAATTATCTCAACCAAACGTATGTTGACAAACTTTCGTCAAACAAATGGTTGAGTATTGGAGAGTTGGGCGCAGAAATAGAAGGTTTTATGCTTGCTATTCAAGATAGAGTAATTAATACCAAAAATTATAGGAAGCATATAATCAAAGATCCAAATCAAATTGATGATTTATGTAGAAAATGTATGGCTTTTCCGGAAACTGTAGAACACATTATATCAGGATGTTCTATATTAGCGCCGTCTGAGTATACATTTAGGCACAATCAGGCTTTAAAAATAATTCACCAAAGTTTGGTAATTAAACATAACTTGATTGACTGTCATAATATAGTACCATATTATGAATACGAACCAAATTCATTTTTAGAAAATAATTTCTTTAAAATTTACTATGATAAAACTATACTAACAGACAGACCAATTGGTCATAATAGACCTGATATAGTTTTACATGACAAAAATAAAAAAAATAACTTATATTATTGATGTAGCTATTCCAAATTCCTGTAATATTCAAAAATCTGTTTCTGAAAAAATAAGAAAGTATACAGATTTAGGAAATGAAATTAAAAGAATTTGGCATTCTCAGACTATTAAAATATTACCTTTTGTTATGTCGGCTACTGGCATTATACCTAGCTCTCTTATTAAAAATTTAGGCATATTAGATTTGTCAAAGAATTTGTATATAAAAATGCAAAAATCAGTCATTTTAAATACATGTAGAATTACGAAAGATTTTTTAAATATTTATATTGAGGGATCAGTAGGATTTATCGGTCAAATTAGGAATTCCACAGAGCCGAACCCTCTGATATGAAAATATCTGGAGACGGTGAATTATATTCCCATTTAATAGTTTGGTAGATTAACGTGTTGTTCTTGTATTGTTTTGTATTAATTATACTTATATAATACACTTGCATAACGTGGATTTACTAGATGATCATTTATATGGAAAAGTGTATGAAAGGGTTTAGTTTTTCCTATGGGAAAAACTAAACCCGTTCCTGTAAATCTGGTAAATAAAAAAAAAATGTATGCATCCAGTACCCATATATATATGTATATATGTATGCTTCATTGAGTATGTATTGTATTCAGTTGAAAATATCTAACATTGATTACCAGTTCCAGTACCTATATGTATGTATGCATCCAGTACCCATATATATGTATGCTTCATTGAGTATGTATTGTATTCAGTTGAAAATATCTAACATTGATTATTACCAGTACCTACATATATGTTTCATCGAGTATGTATTGTATTCAGTTGAAAATCTGATACTCAGAAAATGAAATTAGTTCTAAATTATTATTTCAGGCGTAATGAACGAGTTGACGTAAATTATCTAAATTATTAAAGCAAGGTATTCCCTGAAAATAATAATTAAAAATAATGAATGTTCCCCTCATTACACTTGAAGAGATCTCAGAAAGGTTTTAGGACCATTATAATTCTCAGCTACTTGTTTTCGGTTTGGAAGTGGATACTTAAATTTAATAGTTTTTCTATAATAGTAAAATTTGTTTTCTCTAATCGGGAAACTTAACTCGTTATCTGCGACGATTAAACTTGTTATTTGTGTCACTGTACCTACGAGTAATGTTTAAACTTATACATAATTGACTGAGCGCAGCGATTTCCTGTTTTAACTCGGCCGTTTTGCTCTTTGTCTGTCTGCAAACTTGTTTGTACGTTCCATTTCCGGTTCAAGATGCTGATTTTAATGGCTCAGTAAAGATTATTTTTTAAATGTGAAATCTTCGTGTTTATTTGGACTTCCTCTTTCGCATTTTTTCAATGGTATGATATTTACCTAAATGCCTGAAGAAAGTTCATTTTTTTTAAACTTTACATAATACCTACTTGTTTTTTGGGTATTCGACCTAGTTGCGCCATCTATAGGGACGGCTATTAGCCAAGTTTTTCACAGCTCTGAAAAGTCTTAAAAATTAGTTTTATTTTTTATTTTATTTGTGATAATAATTCTTCCTCCCCAGGGACTGACGATTAAAATGAGTAAACACCGCTAATACCTAAGCCAAATCGTAATCGGATGGTACTGACATTTATTGCTGCAAATTTATAAATATAATGGCATCTAATTTCATTTCGTGGTAGTAGGAGTTTTTCAAATACTGTCAGGTTATTCGTAAGCTAGGAATGTTTGTCTTTCTTTAAAAAAAAACCTAATTTCACTAAAAGTGTATGTGAGTGCCACCAAAAGTAGATATAATGCATTGTCATCGACAAATAGTCTATCTGCCGAGTCTCACCTCAATCGGAAGTCGGGAAGTGGGTTAATTTCCTCATTTACGTAAACAATATTGAAATTCAAATAGATGTATTAAAAAGGATTGTCATTAAGACGATAGACTTCGCTTTTCGGCCCATACAAAAAGGACGCCCGGGAAAAAACACTTTTCTACATCGAAAATTGCACAAAATGAATATATTTTTTTTACACTGCCTTCTAGAAAGTAAAAGCTATGTCGGTAGCTTTTTGAATTTTCGATGCGTTTCGTATTAACGTAAACATTCACTGTCAAACATATATAATTTATCAAAAAATATTATTTTAGGAAAAAGTGCTGCTAACTCAACTCTCATATAGAATTACAAAATTATGAAAACATACCGACGTAGCTTCTTCTTTTTAAAAAATATATATTTTTTTAAATTTCAATTTCGTGAAAGTTTCGGTGTAGAAAAGTGTATTCTCCATAAACCTGTTTTCAAGCGATTTCTGTAGGTAAATTTGAGAGTTTACGGCAGTCGTCTCATTCGCACATTTGACGGGCCGTGGCAAGGAGTGCATGGTCGGGGGGGTGAAGCCATCGTTTTGGATAATAGTGATGGTAAGACCATTTTACATAATAATAGTGATGGGATTGATTTTTCTTTTTATTCATGAGTTCTATTTAATTTCATAATAATATATTTTAGATAATACATTTTTAACAATAGGTAATAAATATAATATTTTTTTCATAAAACTGTTTACAATATTACTCAAATTAACACAAGCAATATCTTTCGCTTAGTGTGATGGTAGTAGGAGATTTTCAAATGTTGTTGGGTTATTCGTAACTCGAAAATGTTTGTCTTTCTTTAAAAAAAAAACTACATAAATAATGCTTAGTTAAACACAAAGAATAATGTGAAATATTTTAAAAACAAGCTTCCTCGATCACCGAATAACATGTTCGGCGGAAACTTTTCTTTAAGTGATGGGCAACAAATTTGCAATCTTTTTAACGATTTTTTTCAAACTTTTTTTGTCCTTCCTCAAACTAAAAACATTCCCACAAAAAATGTAGATGTAGTCAGTTATAATATTTTATTACATCTTTGAAATCTGAAATTTTTTGTTGTGTACGGTCATTTTACATCACAAAATATAAAATATATCGCATACAACAGGGATTATGTTTTCATTACTGTCGTTTTTTTTTTTATAAATAATATTAACTCCTTACAGGGTTTATCACCATCCCCCTAATAGCTTATCCATACTTTAACCACTCGAGCGCTTTTTGCCTCATTATGGCACACTTTCCAAAACCTCGGATTGCTTTGTTGGCAAAATGTGTCAAATTTTCAATTTTTTTTATTTTATTAAAACGACTACTATTCAAAATATAACAAAATAAATATTCTCTAGATTCTTTAAAATGTTTTAAGGTTAAAGATTTAATTATATGTTTTTATAAATCCTACAAATATGTGATAATAAACAAAAGATAGGGGAATTCATTGGCTACATAGAAGGCAATTCAAGTTGCAATACCAGTTACCTTTATTGTGATATATTTAAATACCTGTTATTAACTATATATATATATATATACCTTTTATAAGATTACTTTTTTAATAACTTTGATAAACAAACAACAGTCATATTCATGCAAGTTATCTTATTTTATTCTTTTTTTTCTTTTTCCAATTTTTATTAATACAAAATATGTATGTAAGACCATAATTTGCAATGCAAACAGCAATTAGCTATTTTGTTTTAATCCTTTGTTTTTAAGTAGATAAAACTTTTATTATTTTTTATTTTATTTTATTTTATTTTATATTTTTTAAACTTTTTTATTATTTAAATAATTTTGCTAAACAAACAACGGTTATCTTCATATTTTAATTGGTTATTTGTTTAATTTTATTCTTTCTCTTCTCTTTTTGTTTTCTTCTTCTTATTTTATCCAACACATTTATATAGGACTTTTTATTATTATTATTATTATATTATTTAAGTATCTGTGTTCCATATATCCTCCTAATTTGACTGCCCTAAAACGGGATTCTTCCTAGTTGGGTAGCCAAAACATTCAATAAATAATGTATATGTATAAAAAAGTAAATAAATAAAAAAAAATAAAATAAAAAAAATCAGTTTGTATGTCTCCATATTCAAATTCGGAGGTATGATTTTTTTATGTGGGCGGAAAAATTTCCCTTAGCAATCCGATAAAAAATATTTTAATTGCACTGTTCCTCCAGTGGATAAGGGATTTTATTAAAAATAAAATACTTGCAATAGTTAGAAAACTCGGCCCACTTATCCAACATATATAGCCAATATTCATAGGTTCGAGTACCGAACAATAAACTTCGACCTAATAAATAAATATACCGTCAATCGTAAATCGAAAACAAACTTTATAGTATGGATAAGCTATTAGGAAAATGGTGAGAAACCCCCTCAGACAATTAGCGCAAATGAGGGGGTCGCGATTCTGGTAGTTAATTTTTTTATAATAAGTTTTATAAACTGATCGCCTGTTTTAAAATCCTAGTATTCGACCTTGGCGCACTTGTGCTCGAGCTACCATTTTGAAAAACTAACGGAATGTAAACCAAGTAAAACACTGTTTTTTGACCTGATTTTAGCGGATTTGAACCTCGATACCTGATAGAGACGAAAAAACATAAAACATATACCTAAGTCTTTTGTGAAATTTTATGTTCTACAAAATTGGTGATCATAATTTTTCTCGAAAATGCACTGGAAAAGAGATAATTAAGAAAACAAAAAACTAGTAGTGCAATATGCTTGTTTGTGCAAACTGGTAAGTTTTTTTACGGCTTTATAGTCCAGTCATAGGAAGGAAACATATTGGAGCCACCCCGGTGCCAATTACAACAGAAGATCCACCAGAAGGTCCTGAAAATGATATTTTGCCGCTGCACCAAGGATTTTGTAATTTAGAAATGTGGATGCCGAAAAGCATTGATGAACTGTTATGCAGCCTGCCCCCGCTGCCAAGGGAAATGCCTCAACTGCGTGCCTGTTGCCGAGGACGACGATGAAGACGACATTACTGAGGATGAAGATGCTATGAATGAACAACCATTGCCAGGACCTTGCCAGACGTCCAAAGAGGATGAAAACGTTAATCCATATAAAGTTCAGAGTGTCACATGATGTTACTGAGAACAGTGAGGTTTATAATTTGGTGTATTAATGTAACGAAATAGAATAAAATTATCATGAGACTTTTCATTTTCACACAGATGTTAAAACAGACTAGGCACACTTGATACAGTTAGTTGAATATTTCATAAATTATTGATATTTAGAAAGATATACAACAGTTAATAAAAATTGTTAAATATGTCACTGGTTAATAAAGCTGCTAAAGATATTTAACTTACTATTGACACACAAATTTTGTTCGTTCGCCTAAAAATTTGTTTGACCACACTTCCAGTTATTAAATAAAGTAGACAAAAATCATGTTACTTGAAAATTTTTATATTATTTTTTTATTTATTTTTTTTATAAATAAAAAAATAATATAAAAATTTTCAAGTAACATGATTTTTGTCTACTTTATTTAATAACTGGAAGTGTGGTCAAACAAATTTTTAGGCGAACGAACAAAATTTGTGTGTCAATAGTAAGTTAAATATCTTTAGCAGCTTTATTAACCAGTGACATATTTAACAATTTTTATTAACTGTTGTATATCTTTCTAAATATCAATAATTTATGAAATATTCAACTAACTGTATCAAGTGTGCCTAGTCTGTTTTAACATCTGTGTATTTTCCTTTAAATGCCCTTTAAATTCGTGTTCTTTTGTAAAAATAATTTTCATAATTGTATAATGTTGTCCTTCCCGAAATGAGTTTTATTAGACTCAATGGGAATAATGTATTATAAATATTATGTATAATTTTGTAATATATTATCACAAATAAAAAAAATAAAAAAAAGTTTTTTTCTGAAATTGACAACACTTAAAATTAAAATTATAAATAAACTTAAAATTGCTGTAAATGTTGACTGGTTGGAGATTAATTTGCATATGTATATATATATAAATTACTCCAAAATGTAAAAAAAGAATATTACAATTAAATCATAAATATCTCGGAGTAAAATTCTTTAATTCATTACCAGAAAATATTAGAAACATAAATACCAATTTTAAAAAATTTAAAACTCACCTTAAAAAGCACACTCAAAACCTGAACTAAATCATAACAAATAAATAAAAACTATATAATAACACCCCTCCCCCCATACACACAAGCCCTGCTTTTTTATGGGGGTACATCAAACATATATATTATATAATTAATTAGTGTATAAAATGTATTTGTAATTTATGTACCTTTTTTGAATTATTAATAAAAAAAAAATAAAAAAAATATATTCTGAAAGGGAATTTAATTCTATACAATTTTTTGGGAGCGTATAACTCAAAAACGGCTGGGAATTTGAAAATCACACATAGAATAAAAGTTGAAGATAATTTTATGAGCATTCATGTAATGGAAAAAAAATTTACCCGCGGACCACCGTTTTCGAGATATAAGCGGAAACCCGAATATTGGGACCATACCCCCCCCCCCCCTTTCCCTCCTAGCTCGACACCTAGACGTCAGGCCTTTTAGTATGTTCACACCCTAAGCACCCTGATCAAGTTTATGAAGGAATCACTTAGGTACCTGCTCACGCACTCCACACCTCCTTCCTTGACTGGATTATTACATATCAGTACTTTTGAGAGATAGAAGATAATAATAAATTAAAAATAATTGTAGCAAATTTTAGGTTCCACGTATTTGCCACAGCTACTGGGGGCAAAATTTGCACTGTTTGAGATATTTTAGAAAAACAAGATTTTGTTGCGATTTCGTCTGTTTTTTTTTTCAAAATGGCGGCACGAGCACGGGTGTGCAGGTCGAAAACTTGGATTTTACGTAAAGGAACCAGTTTATAAAACATTAAAAAAATGGAACCACCGGAATAAATACCATCCCGGATGGCTAATTGAACTGGCCTACAAAGACCAATGTCGGTGATTTATTACGATTACCCGCCGACCAAATGGGCAAATCATCACCAATCACCACCTTAGCCACCACAATGTAGTTATAATTTTTTTTACATTAGCTCCACACAGGAGGCCCTGAGGAAAATAATTTCCCTCAGGGCCTATGTCATCTTTGGGGATGCTGTGCACAGGGTATTTTAAGGAAAGGAAGGAGAGCGAGTTCTGGGAAGGAAAAGGGTATGAGGGGTGGGTAGGAATCTGGGGGTCGGTTTCTCCAGGAATAACAAACATGGAAATCCCAATGCGGTGCAATGGGATGATCTGGGAGAGACCAACGGAGAGATCAAAAGGTTTCCCTCAACCAGTCTCTCCTGATATGGCCTGTTACGTAATTGGTGGGCAGACGCATCCGCCGCCAAGACCCGGACAAACCTAACCACATGCCCCCGGGCACCCCGGCTAAGTCACCAAACGTAGAGGGTGACTAAAACTTAAAGGGGTGACCTATGGCAGAGGTGTTGGTTATCCAATAAATGGTTCCCGGGGCGGCGGTACCTATACCCGCCGACCAAAATGAATAACATAATATAATAATAACATTTCTAGTTTTAAATAGCGCAGGAAATTATGATAAACAATACCTACATGAATTATCACTTATCTAGTTATTGCCGAACATTCACTAATTGATTATATTATCCTATCAATGTGATTGAGGTATCACAAGTCAGGCGAGATCTAAATACTACGAATAACAAATAATAAGTATGCACACTTCCGAATTCCGAATGGTAGGTACCTACCTAGATGATTTGCAGCTAGGCGCTCGAAATGAGAATATGATATTATGCGGGGACCGGGGACACTGTATCACGTGTTAGTCGAGTGTGCGAGCGTGCGCGCTATTCAGTATTGTTGTGTGCAGTTGCATGTGTGAGCTTCATCTGAGTGGGACAGAGTTAGGAACAATAAATACCTAAACTTTCGGCGTATGGCGTAAAGTCTAACCTCTTAACATTGTCATTTGTGTGGAAAAAATGTATAATTCTTTATTTGAGATAACAAAAAAGTTATTCAAAATATGCGGTGCCTATTTACAAATCTCGTCATTTGTCACATGCCTATAATATTTTTTCCACTATCACCAAAATAATAAAGGAAAAACTTGAGATAATTGTACGCAAATAAAAATAAAATAGCACAGATTGATAGTAATTGTGTTCACACAAATAGAAAAAGTCCTCTATTTCTCAGAAATGTCAGTCTCAAACTCCTTTAGCCATAGAACGGCGTCGTATAAATTTGTAATTCTGCAGTAAGTTATTTACGTAAGCGACTTGCAGGGTAAAACTTGTGTATGTAAAGGTAGCCATAGAATAAATAATTAAAGACTGGAAGTGCCTTTCATACAAATTTGAATGGAAACAAATAATGTTACATTTAGCCCATCAGCCCAGCGTTCTGTCTCACTTACTCTCGCCTGACATCGTAGATCTCGATCCCATTTGAATTTCTTAAACACAGATTTGTACTGGAAATTTAAGCCTCGATTAGGCAAATATTTGGATCATGAAACATGCCCACAAGGCATTTCTTGTGTTCTTCTTTATTCTATGCCGTTAGCGAATGCATAGACCTTAGATAAGTACCCAGTATTGCATTTCCTCAATACCTACAGGAGTGTGGAGAGGAGAGGAGTTTAACCACGACAAAAGCAACAGATAAGATATATTGAGAATTCACCGGACAGTTCGAGTTGAGGTCACGGTAGGAATGTTCAAATGTCAGGGAACTAACTACCTAGTTATATTAGGTCCTTACATATGAAATTGGCGTTTGCCTTACTGGCAACTTTGATCTCAAATATCTTCTCTTTGGTTAGGAATTCCAAATTCAAATTTATAAAGCTATTTACTCATGTATTTGTGTTTCGAAAATTATAATACATTTGTTTTTTCCTTAATTTTTTTTTCTTTCTTTGCGTCACTTAGTTTACAAAATGGAAAACTTGAAATATCGCGTTATTTACGAGTACGAGTTCCACCGTGGCACCAGTGCTGCAGAAACGGCTCGAAGGATTAATGATGTGTATGGCGACGGTGCCGCAAAAGAAAACACAGTGCGTTTTTGGTTCCAACGTTTTCGTTTTGGAAATTTCGACCTGCAGAACAAGCCCCGTGGACGGCAGGAGACCGAAGTTGATAATGAAGAATTGAAGGCTATTGTGGAAGCGGATCCATCGCAAACCACGTTCGAGCTAGCTGCAGGCTGCGGTGTTAGTGATAAAACTGTTTTAATCCACTTGAAGCAAATAGGAAAGGTGAAAAAGCTTGAAAGGTGGGTACCTCACGAATTGAGTGAAGCAAATCAACAAATGCGCGTTGACTGCTGCGTTGCATTACTTAACCGGCACAATAATGAAGGAATTTTAAATCGAATCATTACCTGTGATGAAAAGTGGATCCTGTACGATAATCGGAAGCGCTCATCGCAATGGCTGAACCCCGCCGAACCAGCCAAACCATGCCCCAAACGAAAATTGACTCCAAAAAAGTTACTTGTGAGCGTTTGGTGACGCAAAGAAAAAAAACAATTAAGGAAAAAACAAATGAATTATAATTTTTGAAACACAAATACATGAGTATATAGCTGTATAAATTTGAATTTGGAATTCCTAACCAAAGAGAAGATATTTGAGATCAAAATTGCCAGTACGGCAAAACGCCAATTTCATATGTAAGGACCTAATATTATGTGTCTAATATTATTTTAGCGTCTCGTTCCCCAGCGCAAGCTATTTTCAGTGTCGCCTTGGTAAGAAACCCCCACTCAGATTTAAAACGTTGCTTGATATTATTTTAGCCGTTTTAGAGACCGGATCTGATCTGAATAGCCAGGTAGGTATTTTAAAACCTTTACCCCCCATCTCATTCCATTCACCACCTCCTTTAGGCTCGGGATATGCAATTTATCTCCACGAAGAAAATGGTTGTTTTTCAGTTGCGTAAAATTTAAAACTTATGTTTATACAACTCACAAAAGATAAAACAACTAGGTAAATTGTACAGGTTTTGCAGACGTTAAAATTTTATCATACGCAGACAATTAAGATTTTTAATTTTAGACATATGTGGGACAGGCATCGAAAACACACATTATTATGTGCGGGTTATAACTGCGCCATGTTATATGTGTGTATTGTGGGGTTGTAGGTTAGGGCAGATTATGAGTATCGGCATGATGCCGGATTCCTACTTTGTGTAGTCATATAGAACCGGGTTTGGCTTCGCCTAACGGCGCGCCAAATTCCAGGGGATAGAATATGCCAACCCAGCCAACTAGCAAAGGACCCAGTCAGGGCGCAGGCAATAGATGAACATTCCTTCTGGGTTGTGTATGGACTAATCCATGCAGTAATGATAATGAATAAAAGAGTTCAAATTCAGGTGTTCCAGCCACATTTAGATTTGTAAATTAAATCAACTGGTTTTACAAAGGAACAAATAATAGAATAGGACTCACCCCAGTCAGACCGTATCTTCGATGACTATCCTAATCTAGCTAAATATTCGTAGAACGCCGTAGATAGATAATAAATGAAGTTTGGTAGAAACTTTTGTAGGTGTCGTGGCGCGGAAAACGGCCCAAGGTTTCCGGCCTGGTGGTCAGGAGAGCATGAAGTCGTGGAGGACCCTCGGCGCGGAAGTGGCCCAAGTTTTACCGGCCTGGTGGTCAGGAGAGCAGGAAGTCGTAGAGGAGCCTCGTGTCTTACCCTCGGACGGGCACGTGGTTAAGGACCTGGCGTGCGCCACAAAAACGCCCCAACAAATTCCAGAAGACTACTCCACACATCCTCTGATGTTGGTGTCATAGAAGAGGAAGGAACACATCCAAAAAAGGTCACGATTTCGAGGATAAACTCAGATTACATTATTAAACGCCACTTTTTTTAAACAAGAACATCGTGAACTTAATCCACTCCGGCGATCGTGACTATTGTACAATAAGGAAGTTGAGTGCAAACTTAAATACTAGTATATATATTTTTTAAAAGTTTGTTTTCATAATTAAATTAATTCTACAAGTTTGAATTTAATTAACCCGCCAAAACGCCGACAAGAGTATAATACCGTGCGGCAGAGTTCGTGACGTCACCCGGTCCTAGATTGTGTGAAATATAAGGGAAAATATTTACAAAACCGGGGCACGCTTAATATGGACGAAAAAAATTTAAGTTAAACAACAAAAAACTTATTGATCAAAAAAAAATTGATAAAAAAAATTATGTTTAAAATTTTTGAGATGCACGGGAGTTCCTTGTACTACATATAAATAATAAATAAAGGTTTTTCAAAATTATATATAGCACTTATATGTATTAAAAAAAACATAAATGAGATTACATCTTAACAAATAAAAAAAATGTTTATTTGTTTGTCCCTTATGATTTCCTAAACGATTTATCCGATTGTTATGAAACTTTGTCAATTTGTTGTGTGCACGCCCGCAAAGGTTTCCATATATAATGGTGAGCCATGGCATTATGTAATTTGTATAAAAAAATTATAATAGGTGACGCGTGAGTTGTTTGAAAAATGTATGTATATCATGTTGTTTAGCGTTAGGGAGGAAATGCGGGAGGGGGGGGTGGAGTCCAGGAGGGGGGGAGGGAAAGAAGGAGGGGAATTCGCGGGAGGGTGGTTACTCGCTAGTAAGGAATAAACACAAGATAGAAACAATACGTTGACTTCTTATCCTCGAGGAAAATGTAAGGATTTCCAAGACAACAGGATATAAAAGAATTTCCGGTAACAATGAATAAAAGATAAAACACATTCATACCTAATTTCATCGAAGCTAAACTTTTTCCGATGGTCGTTTTTTCAAAGTTAAGCATTTTCCTTTAGCAAATGGGCTTTGTGAGCAGATCTGGTTTCTAAGCAAAATATAAAAGATCCTTTCCCGGTACTAATTTAATCTTCGATAATATTAAACATGAATCCAAACATTTATTCGTTGAAATATTGCTAACAGATGTGCATACCTACCAATGTATCTTAACATGCACATATAAAATATCATTATCTATATTATTAATACGCTAACAATAAAAATCCTCCATTTCCTGCTCACTCTATTATACTTCTTTGATTTTTTTTATTTTATTTTTTATCACCAGATTTTCAGGAACGGGTTTAGTTTTTCCCATAGGAAAAACTAAACCCTTTCATACACTTTTCCATATAAATGATCATCTAGTAAATCCACGTTAAAATATATATATTTTTTTAATTTTATACTTTTTATATTCTTTCATATATATATGCTTTTTATGTTCTATACTTTTTGTAATTTACTATATTCTTTCATAATATTTTATATTACTCTTTTATATTATTATTTTGTTTTCTTAAATATTTTTTCATATTTTGTTAATTTATATAACCAATACAACAATAATATTTCAAAGTGACAGTTGTCAGTTTTGATTTGCTCTCACAAAATTAATAAAAAAAATACAATACAAGCGACAGAAATATTAAAAAAAGTGCACAATTTGCTGCTAGCATCTGTAGTTCTGTGTTTTAAGTGCCAAACAAAACAAAAGCCAAAAGAATTACTCTGGTAATTCACTATAAACTCCAACTAAGCCACCGAAAATTTGAAATACAATAATATATATTAATCATGGTAACTAGAGGTAAAAGTGCGCTGGAACTTGAAGACAAATACATGGAGAAAATTATTCAACACATTGATAAAAAAATGGATAATATGAAAAAAGAAATATTGACAAAAATGGAACTATTCAAGGAAGAAACGCAAAAAAGTATAGAGTTCGTCGGCAAACAATACGATGACCTAATAAAAAAAATCGACCAAACCATAATCCAAAACCAAAAAATTGAAACCGAAATCGAAACATTCAAAAAGGAACAACAAGACCTCAAAAAAACAGTGGAGTACCTTGAGAATAAAATTGATCATCAGGAATACGAGTCTCAGTCGAACAATCTAGAACTGCGCAACTTCCCAGAACATCCTCACGAAAATCTAGTTAGTATATTCCACAACCTATCAACTAACGTGATACAATCGGTAGTGCAACCCGAAGATGTGACTTCTGTAGTGCGGGTGGGAGGTAGGAACCGCTCCGAGGACACCCGAACTAAACCAAGAGATGTTATAATCACCCTCAGCTCAAAACTAATGCGTGATCTATTTCTGGCCAAACTTAAGGAACATATTAAAACCAAAGGCCGAATTACTACATCATCCTTAGGACTACCACATGCTCAGATGGGTCACAGCACACCCATTTATATATCGGACCACCTGACATCAAGAAAAAAATTCCTCCTGGCACAAACAAAACAACAGGCAAAACTAAAAAACTATAAATTCACTTGGTCAAAGGAGGGACACCTATTTGCTCGTAAGTCTGAGGACTCCAAAATCCTTAAAATCTCATATGAATCGGACATTAAAAAAATGTGACTCGAGGTCAACAAAAAAAACCCATTACCTAAACTGCTTACCTATATTAATTTAATAAATTTCATTTATATTTTTTCCACAATCACTTTTGCTCAATACTCAAATCAATTTATAATTATTATTAATCTTATTAAATTTATCAACTTACTTCAAATATTTATCTTGACTTACTCCATAATTCCCTTTTATCTGATTTGTCTAAACTATCCAAATATTCTATTCTATATAACTGTTCCCATGTATTCATTTATTTTCACTACTACAATCTATACGATTATTATATTAAACTCAATTTACTTAAGAACTTTTAATTATTTAATTATTTCAAGTAATCTGATATATGTGATACATTTGATTGTTATAAAGTATGTAATTATTTCAACTAACTTAACTGATTTTATTCCCTGGATATTCCTAATTTTTTTAAATCATAAAATAAAACTATGTTACTTAAATCAATTAACTCACTTAACTTCCCTCAATAATGCTATTCAAAAATTGAATCCAACTATTTTAAATCATTCCACATTATTATCTAACCACTTGATTCCTTCTATCCCATTGATTGTTTTTATTCCTGAACATTTTTTACTTTTCATAAGTTTAATTTTGCAAAATCTCTTAAATGTTGTATATTTATATTTATTAATTTCCTTACATCAACTAGTAATTATTATACAATTAATTTTAATCTTTTTATATGTCCAAATAATAAAACTCTTCTTTCATTCTCTTAACTTTCCTAATCGCCTGAACCGTAATTATAAAACTTGTTTTAACAATTTCCAATTTTTCAACACCTTAAATCGTGCATTCTGTTTTAATTACTTTGATTATCTCAATGTGTCTTATCTTTCAACAAATTTAAATTGTTCTATTTTTATTGTTACTCACATTCTTCCTATTGTCCTACACTCATTATCTCATGTAATTCTCTCAATTTATTCTATATTGTTGATAACCTACTATGACTTTTACAAATATTTATACGATTTTAATACATGTCTCTACATTCCATTAACTATTTTAATTGTCTTAGTTCGTGTCATCCTTACTAAAATCCTTAATCTCATACTTTCTATACATTTAATTATCCGAATGATCGTAGTTCTTTTTAGTGTACTTACTCATACTATATCTAAGATTCTCCTCAGCACGGGAGAAACTAAACAGCTGCAAAAAAACATCTCAAATATTAATTGCTATGGTTTTCCCTTAGCTACATATACCCACTTAACTCACAATATCACTGACAAATTCGAACCCCCACCATACATCGACGCTTATAATGGACCCGACTGACCCTATCGATAATTTACTCAACATCACGGTACAAACGACAAATGATGCAAATGCATATAAAAAAATTATCTCCAAACCTAAAGCACTAAAAATATTTGCCATGAATATTCGCAGCCTCAACAAAAACTTCGACAATTTACTTGTACTCCTAACTGACTTAGGAAATGAATTTGATATAATTGCTCTGTCAGAGTGCTGGATAAATCCAAATTATATCCCGAAAATAATCAACAACTACTCTGTCTACAATACAACGCAGCACAGGTCCCAATCCGACGGGGTCATAGTTTATATAAAATCTCACTTAAACCCTATAGTGTCTGAAATTTCAGTTGACCATGCAAATTGCCTCAAAGTCACAATTGATAACTTAAATATCTTCGCCATATATCGCTCCCCAAAGTCCAATAATGTATCCTCTTTTCTCTACTCACTCGAAAAAATAATCGATGACGCAACTAAGGATCTCATCATAATCGGCGATATCAACATAGACATCCTAAACGAAGCCAGCCCCCATACTACAAAATACCTAAACCTAATGGGTCTGCATGGCCTTATACCATACATCAACATACCTACCCGAGTCACACTCACTACTAAGACATGCATAGACCACATCATGGTTAGAACAAGACGAACCGCTAAATCAATTGTATTTGAATCTACTGTCACAGACCACTACTCAACCATCCTAGAATTACACAACTCAAAATCTCCCCCCCCTAAGTCCAGAAATCCTACTCATAACATTCTAAATATGGATCATCTGATAAAGTCTGTAGAACTAGAAAAATGGGAGTCTACCCTGCTTTCTGAAAATGTCAACACAGCTCTTGAAATGTTTTCGGCATCACTAACTGCCCACATTAATCACGCTTCTTTCCCCTCCAAAATAGCCTCTAACAAAAACAAGAAGCTGAAACCTTGGATTACGAACGGCCTTATCTTCTGCATACGTAAAAGAGACAGAATCCATAAACAAGCACTAAATAACCCGGACCCCCAATTATTACGTTTTTACAAAAGGTATCGTAACATTTGCAATAACCTAATAATAATAACCAAACAAAAATACTATAAAAAAAAATTGAAGATTCAGGATTTGACAGTAAAGTTATCTGGAACGTAGTCAACGACATCTCAGAAAATAAAAAAACCTCACTTAATATTCAATCACTTGTTATTAACGAGAAAAATATCCTCGTCCACGATGACCCAAAAACCTTAGCCGATCACGCCAACCATTATTTTAGTAACATCGGAAAAAACTTAGCCAACAAAATTCATAATGCCAAAAATAAAACCCAAAATCATCAAGCTTCACGGGTAAGACAACAGAACAATCTACATCCCGCACTTATCCTAGCCCCAACATCCACTAAAGAAATTGTTGACACAATACTCTCTATAAAAACGAATAGTGCTGCAGGTATTGATAAAATTTCACCTTACATATTAAAACACGTAGCTCACTTTATTACCAAACCATTAAAGCATATTGTAAATCTTAGTTTCAAAAGCGGCACCTTCCCTCACCAACTAAAACATGCAACGGTTATCCCAATCTATAAGGGTGGCGACAAAACAAATATCGAAAACTATAGACCTATTTCTTTGCTAAGTGTCTTATCCAAAATCATTGAAAAAATTGTTAAAAGCAGACTTATCTCCCATTTGGAAACCCAGAAGATTCTCTCGCCCAATCAGTTTGGTTTCCAAAAAAAAATTAGTACGGAATCTGCAATCTTAGATTTGACTGAGAATATCACAAACAGCCTGGACGAAGGCGATTCCTGCCTAGCCATATTCCTGGACTTATCCAAAGCATTCGACACGGTTTCCCACCCCATACTTCTAGATAGGCTATCTCAAATAGGCATCCGGGACTCAACTCTCAACTGGTTCTCCTCATACCTAACTGATAGATCACAAACTGTGAAAATTAACAACATAGCTGTAAGTAACCCTTTACCAATCCAATTCGGAGTCCCACAAGGAAGTGTTCTAGGCCCTATTTTGTTCCTCATATACATCAATAAACTCTGTAACCTACCCATAATTGGAAAACTAATATCCTTTGCTGATGACACTGTACTTATAGCTCGACATAAAAACTGGAAAGGAGCATTCGACATAGCTCAACACGACATAGGCCTTGTGAAGAATTGGTTAGATGACAATCTCCTCACCCTCAATGCTGGTAAAACCAAATTCTTAACCTTCAGTCTAACTGCTGCAACCCAACCTACTGATAATCAGAAATTAACAATTCACTCTTGTCCAAGACCATACTCTTCCTGTACTTGCCCAAACTTGGAAAAAGTATCCCATATAAAATACCTGGGGGTCATAATTGATCATCATCTTCGTTGGAATCAGCACTTAGCCACCCTAACTCCCCGAATTCGCAAGCTCTCTTATGTCTTTCGAACACTACGAAATATCCTTACTCCTACAATACTGAAAACAGTTTACTATGCTCTCTGCCAATCCCAATTAGTATATGGCATCATAATTTGGGGCGGCTGTGCTCGTAATTTTATTGATCCTCTACAAAAAGCCCAAAAAACGATAATACGTGCAATCAACAAGCGACCGACAAGATACTCCTCCACTCGACTCTTCTCTGAATACAACGTCTTAAACATACGGCAACTCCATCTAAAATTTACACTAACTCATTTCTTGTTTAAATATACGAAAAAAACCCTCTTACAACACAATTACACCACCAGAACAATAACAAACCGAAACTACAATGTACCTACACTACATACCACGTCAGCTCGAAGACACTTCATGTACCTAGCTCCAAAAATATTTAACCTTCTCCCTGACAACTTAAAAACTGAAACCCAACCCCATAACTTTAAAAAACAATTATCTCTATGGATCGTCACACTTAGGAACTATGATATATAATCTTTTTTTTACTTAAATTAATTTGTATAACTCTAATATCTATCAATATTATAATTAACCTATTATTATAAATTATTATTATCAAAATATTTAGAAACCTCGATGTATATTATTTGTAATTTAATTTAATTTAATTTGTATAATTTAGTAAATTATAATTCAATTTATCAACCATCATACTATGTAACTTATAAATAAATTATTATTTATCTGTAACCCACATTTCCATAAATTCATTGTCATATTATCTGTAAACTACACTATCATCAATTATTTTATTATCTGTAACTTCGTTAACATAAATTCAATGTTATATTATCTTAAATTTCATCTATCAATTATTATTTTATCTGTAAATTTCATTGTCATAAATTCCTTGTTATATGTATTACCTGTAAACATCATTATCATCAATTACTATATTATATGTAAATTTCATTATCATAAATTCATTGCTGCATTAACTGTAAACCTCATTATCATAATTATTATATAATCAGTAAATGTACTTCATTACCCATATAATCTGCATACTTCACCCGCCATAACACAGGGACATCCCTAGCATGGCGGGCGAAATAACACAATATGTACACTATGTATAAAATTCTTTAATAAATAAATAAATAATAAATAAATAAATATTCTTTCACACTATTTTATACTTCATTATGTTAATGCACTCTATAGATAACTGACCACCACAACACGGGTATGTGCTTAGCGTGGTGGTCGTAAAATTCTCAAAATATGTAACCAACAGTTTAATGAATAAAGAAAAATTAAAAAAAAAAAAAAAAAAATACTGCAAATATTAATAATAAAAATACTCTTTAAAATTTGAATTTTGTATTCATTGACACTGATTTAACATAAAATCAATGTCTTGTATTGTTCCCGTATCAATAGTATCATCATTATTGGGAGCAATCCGACCTTCATTCTCCAAGACTACTCTCTATGTGCTACTCTCTCTCTCTCTGGTTTCAATCCTGGGATTGGTTTGCAGCAATTTCCTTTATTTTTCTCTTCCATTCTTCCCTGTCTTGTGCGGCTCTTTTGAAGTCTGCATATGATGAGCAGCGCATGTCCACCAGCAGGTCCTCCAAGGACTCTCTGCATGGGCGTCCCCTAGAGTTTGTCCCCTCGGTCATACCGTCCATTATGGCATGCAAGAGGCCTTCTTGTCGTATTATATGGCCGATCCATCTCGCACGCCTTTCGGTCAAGGTCCTGAGCAGGTACCTTCCTCCTTCGGTTCTTTGGAGAACCTCCTCATTTGTAATGTGGTCTCTCCAGGAAATTCCTAATAGTCTTCTATAGGCCTTTCTATAAAGACCTCTTTTATAAAGCCTCTAGTCTCCGTTTATCTCTTTAGGATAGGCACCATGTTTCGCAGCCGTACATCAAGATACTCCATACATAGGTCTTGATGAGGGAGATTCTCAGTTTTAGGTCTATATTATTCGATTCTATTATTTTCGACCTTTTATTGAATGCAAGCCTAGCCTGGTGTATACGGCTGTCGACCTCGCTCTTAGACCGACCGTCCCATGTTATTTTGCTCCCGAGGTAGACAAACTCCTTGGTGTTCTTTAGTGGAACTCCTAACATCTCTACTCTCATCTGATGTGCTACTATAGTACTAATATTGATTAATGTTAATTCATTTTGATTAAAGTTAAATAATGTTGAATAATGTTAATTAATGTTGGTTAAAGTTAAATAATGTTGAAAAAGTTAAATAATGTTGATGAATGTTAATCAGCATTGATTAAACTTAAATAATGTGGATTAATGTTGGTTAAATTTAAATAATGTTGAAAAAGTTAAATAATGTTAATGAATGTTAATTAACATTGGTTAAAGTTAAATAATGTGGATTGATGTTAATTACTGTTGATTAAAGTTAAATAATGTTGATTAAAGTTAAATAATGTTAATGAATGTTAATTAACATTGGTTAAAGTTAAATAATGTGGATTGATGTTAATTACTGTTGATTAAAGTTAAATAATGTTGAAAAAGTTAAATAATGTTGATGAATGTTAATTAGCATTGATTAAACTTAAATAATGTGGATTAATGTTGGTTAAATTTAAATAATGTTGAAAAAGTTAAATAATGTTAATGAATGTTAATTAACATTGGTTAAAGTTAAATAATGTGGATTGATGTTAATTACTGTTGATTAAAGTTAAATAATGTTGATTAAAGTTAAATAATGTTGATTAAAGTTAAATAATGTTGATTAAAGTTAAATAATGTTGATTAAAGTTAAATAATGTTGATTAAAGTTAAATAATGTTGATTAATATTGATTAAAGTTAATTAATGTCGATTAAAGTTTATTAATGTTAATGATATATCTACCCGGACACATTGTTATAACACTTCTTTTATGTGACTACTTTTGAAGCACGTTGTTAAATGTTCACGAAGGTACATGTTCTATTCCGGGGCAGATTTCCGGGTATTTCCCGGCGGACAGTTTCCATTTTAGGGTTTTCATTTTAAAAGGTCGTACAACAATATGCACTTTTGCTTTCAAATAATTAGACTCTAATTGGGAGAGATGACAGTAATTAATAACGCGTATTTCAGGACCACGCGTAGGTGTTGTTTCTTTTATGTATATATTAGCTCCACACAGGAGGCCCTGAGGGAAATACTCAGGGCCTGTGTTATCTTTGAGGATGATGTGTGGAGGGTTTTTTTTAAGGAAAGGAAGGAGAGAAATATTTCATTTGGCTTCATACTTAGAATTATGTTACAGAAAGTGACCGAGTTAAATGGAGTTAATAAAGCGAGTGTTTTGGCTAAATGTTCATTTGGAGTTAATAATTCCATCTTAGCAACTCACAGGCAAACGCCAAACTCTGTGTTCAGTTTGATGGAAAAAATATTTACCATGACCCCTTTCCCCGCTACCTTGGAGTTACTTTGGACAGGAGCCTGAACTACCGGTAACACATGGAAACAGTTGGCAAAAAAACCAGGACAAGACTAAACATAGTCAGTAAGCTAGCTGGAACTAGTTGGGGATGCGACGCCAATACGCTCAGAACGGCATCCATTGCCCTGGTTTTCTCAACAGCTGAATACTGTGCTCCAGTATGGGCCAGAAGCGCCCACACTTCCATGGTCGACGTTCAGCTTAATGCCACAATGCGAACCGGGACCTTAAAATCTACTCCTCTCCCTTGGCTCCCCGTACTTGCAAATATAACCCCACCAAGCATCAGGCGTGAGGGAATACAAGAAGGCGCTGCAAAAAAGCGCAATCCCTTTGCACGATGATGTTGTCTCCCACCCGGCATGCCGCTTGAAGTCACGAAAACCCTTCTGGGCGGAAGGAGAAAGACTCCTCCAATTACCCCTCAACCCTGAAGACAGGTGGAAACTTGAGTGGCAATCGGCCAACGTGGAAAATGCCCATCACCTGGGCAGACAGCCTGGGTTCTCATTGCCTCGCAAACTCTGGTCCGCCATCAATAGGATAAGGTGCTCCCATAGCCGCTGTGCCCATATGATGCATAGATGGGGCCTTAAAGAGTCGGCGATGTGCGAATGCGGTGCGGTGCAGACCACCGTACATGTGGTCAACGAATGCCCGCTCCATTCATTCCCCGGCGGGATTGATGAGGTCCACAGGGCGACGCCTGAGGCCCTGGACTGGCTCGCAGACCTAGATGTCCCCCTCTGACCCCCCCACCATACGAAAGAAGAAGAATGGAAAATAATAAAGATATATAATAGATATTTATATTTAGTGTGTTATACTAATAAAATATTAATAATAATAAATGTATATATGTGATGTATGTATTTTGAAAAAAAGAGAGAATGTTATGGAGAATAAAATATATTTTTAAGAATTAATTTACAAATAAAAACTCTTGATTATTCAAGTAAAATATATTTACAAGAAATGGTCTTTTACAATTATTTAGAAACGCAACAGCCGGGATGGAAGGTAAAGTGATCGAACTAGGCCGACGCGAGAACCGGAATGATGCATTGTCACCCCTAGTCCCCTAGTGCTGAAAGACGGCTTTCGGTAATACCAGTGTGGAAAATTTATCTGCGGTAATAATTTAAGGTTGTTAAACCCCACTATAAAACATCTATTTTAAAATGTCCTATAAAACTTTTTTTTTGGTTTGATTGAGGATTGAACCTTTACCACCAGGGTCTGAAGTTATGCACGCTCCCAACTGATCCGAAAAATGAGAGAGAGAGAGAGAGAGAGAGAGAGAGAGAGAGAGAGAGAGAGAGAGAGTGTAGGTACCGTAAAGTTACTGAAAAATCAAACTTAATTAAAAATTGTAGGCTTATGCGCATTATGACTGATGACATAGATATGAATTATTATAATTTGTAATTATTATACATTTTTAATTAATCAATTATCACGTTCAGACAGTAAATATCGTACATTTTGTGAACTCGGCACTTGCATAAGGTGCGGTGGGCGTGTGTTATACGTTTTATGACCATGAGAATAGCCTCTTCACACGAACTCTAGGTTTAGGTTTAGGGTGCTCGACTTTCAGACGGTGCGCAGTGGTTGAAATGGACAATTGTATCATTCGGAACGATCGCTACATAAAAAAATAGTTGTGACATAATCTATATGACGATAAATTCACAGATAAGATATAGATTTTTGTTATGTTGTTTTATATTCCATGAAATAACTGAAAAAGCATGCTTAAAAAGGGTTTAAAAATTTCCCGTTTCAGAATGAATGATTTAAAATAATTCAGAATCGAAATGTTGTTTAAAATTACTTTTGTCGTGTTTGGTGACTAGATATGAGTAATCTTCAGAGAATTTCTGAGATATAAACAAAAATATCAAGAGATAACTTTTAAATTATAATTTTTTGTGAATGAGTTCCACCTGCATAAATTATAGAGCCTAGGTATCTGAAAAAAGGGAGCAGAAAAACTAAACCATTTTTTTGGAGCTGATGATCTGGATTTAGAGCTCTAAAAGAGGAGAGTTGGCAAGTCTGGCCCCCTAACACGGTCGATCGATAAGGATTGTATCGATAACTTTCGGTAACTTATAATCGTTCCCTAGCATGACTGCACAATGACTAAGTGTTCTTAACATATTCGATGTCACCTGTTGATTGTAAATTAACGATCTGCAGTTGTTCTAGGGAACGATGAAAAGTTACCGGAAGTTAACCTATCAATCCTTATCTATGGACCGTGCTAGGGAGCCTGGTCTAGGGAAAGTATAAATGGAAAAACTGTAAGTATACAAATATAAACCGAATTTCACAATATCAGAGCTTACCGTTCACGAGATTAAGATTAGCTAAAAACAATGTTTTGTTGTTGGGAATCAAACTTCTCACCTCTGGGCCACTACGTAAAAACATCATTATAGGTTTATGTATTCATTAAAATAAATAGGTAATATTAATATAAACTATAACCACCATCCAATTAAGCATGGGACAGACGCGAAGTTCGCATAAAAAGATACTTTATAACACGATAGCGCTCGCCATACAATCCAATACATACCCGCCACACGTAAAAAGATGATGCGTTATATATGTTAGCTTGGTTCGAGTCTTCGCTATTCGTCGTTAATCTCCATAACCAAATTTATGCGACCCCCTCTCCGACATAAACAGGAGAGGGGTCATTTTTAAATATGCGGCTGCCGTGCTCAACCCGCAGTCAGCCGTCAAGTTGATAGATGCAGTAGAAAGAAATGATATTCCGTGGCCACTCCCGAATTCAACTGACCGAATTCCTGCCGTAGGAAGAAATCTTTTATAACGTAGTGTGTCGGTAGAAAAGATATTGTGTTATAAAGTATCTTTTGATGTGAACTTCGCGTCTGTCCGTGCATTATTATGAGTCGATAAAACAAATTATTTTAGAGTGGTGTAATTTGAGCCCACGGATATTCTGTATACAAAAGTGGTATTCGGTTTCTATAATGCAAAATTTTTGATCGATGAGCTTCGCATTTTTCGAAAAAATGTATACTTATTTTTCACCAGACTTTATTTCCGGGGTAAATTTTCCCCACAGGAAAAACCATTTTACACACTTTTCCACAAATGATCACCTAGTAAATCCACGCTACGCAAGTGTATTATATAAGTATAATTAATACAAAACAATACAAGAACAACATGTTAACCTACCAGAGTACCAAATGGGAAAATGATTCAACGACTCCAGAAATTTTCATATCAGAGGGTGGAATTTGTAATTGGACCGATAAATCCTACTGATCCCACAATGTAAATATTTAAAAAATCTTTCGTAATCCTACATGTATTTAAAATGACTGATTTGTGCATTTTTATATATAAATTCTTTGACAAATCTAATACGCCTAAATTTTTAATGAGAGATCTAGGTATAATGCCAGTAGCCGAAATAACAATCGGTAATATTTATTATGATTATTATTTACATTTACTCCACACAGGAGTCCCCGAGGAAAATAATTTCACCTGGGGCCAACGTAACCTTTTTGGATGCTGTGTATAGGTTCTTTTTGTGGAAAGGAACGAGTGAACCTGTGCCTTGAAGAGACTCGTGTTGTAGGAATAATTTAGTTGCATGGAGTTTATGGTTGGGTGGAAACACACAGGCCATCAAATCGTTCCACAGCCGAGCTGTTGAACTCAAGAACGAGTCGTAGAAACTTTTACCGACTGTGCACTGGTGCCGAAAGAATCAATGACGCTAGTTCGTCGGAGTATCTTCCATTGAATTAACGATAGAAAAAAGAAAACATTCCCACCCGACGCCTGTCATCTAAAGATTGCAATCCGTTTGATAAGATAGGAGAATCTATTAATGAAACGCCCGTTTATGCACAGATTCGAGGGTTTATTTTGGGGCTCCTGACCAGAGGTTGCTGCCAAATTATGATTACTGTCCACGGTGGCGACATAAAAGAGAAAAAAAGGTATTCTTAAAAATATTTTTAGGCCTTGAAAAATTGTATCCACTAGAATTACATCTATTTTGGCATATAGGCAAGAATACATTGTAGAGAACCTGAATATTCAAACTGGTCACTAAACATGACTAAAGCTTCTGGCAAATATTACGGAAAAGCAAAAAGAAAAAAAAAAACTGCCATGATTTCAAATACGAGGAGGGCTGTCCGTAAAATAAAGCCTCCAAGGTGCTGTGGTCGCGAGACACGATTTTACGCATGATACGGCAACACTGGCGTGTAGCCTGGTTCCTCCACGCCAAATCCCCACCATGTTACACTCTCTGCAATACTAAGTCTCGGCGTGGCAGCCGTTCGCGATGGAGCTTCCACTGCCGCAACCGCCAGTTGTTTTGTTCTTTGCGGATCAACGGTGAATGTTCGGGAGCTCTGTGAAATAATCTCTAATGTCAGTAAGACCACTATTGACAAGATTTTGACATAACATTTGGGATACCACAAGGTCTGCGCAAGATGGGTCCCAACAATGCTCACTGAAGATCACAAACGACGTCGGGTTGAAGCAGCCCACGAATTCCTTAAGTGCCACGACATCCATGGCGATGAATTTTTGGACTCAATTGTGACTGGGGACGAGACCTGGGTACACTACACGATTCCAGAGACAAAGAAACAATCCCGTCAGTAGCGTAGTAGAAGTTTAAAATCGAATTACAGAGCGTAATTCACACCTGGCAGGTGCGGTAAGTGGAAGCTCTATCGCGAACGGCTACCACTCCGAGACTAAGCGCCGCAGAGAGTGCAGTATGGTAAGCTCAGCCCTTGGAGACCTTATTTTACGGACAGCCCTCGATTTACATAATTTCCACTTACAAAATTTACATAACAATTTTCTAGACAAAATTGTTTACTTTTTTCTCCTTCTTTAGCCAACGTTTCGGATATCGTTGCAGTGTCCATTAGCGGGGCAGATATGTAATAAAATGCATAATGGATGCATTATGAAAATGCAAAATGAATTACTAATAGCCACAAAATATACCCACCACAACAATATCCGAAAAATAAATGATGACGTACATGATCCATATTTAGAATATAGATTAGGTACACATGTTGTTTAAGACGTTCGTATTTAAATTATCGAATTAGAAATGGGCATCCGTGAGCCAACCAACGCCGTTTATTTGACAAATGGATTTGGAAGTATCTACTGGATAACAAATACAATATTGGATTGAATCACCCATGAAATATTGAATTTGTTAGCTTTTCTTGAAAGACTGGAGTTTTTTATTTGACAAAACTATTTATTTTTATTTTATTTTTAACTTTTTAACTTAATGAGTTAAACCTAACATTATAATATTTTAATTGATGAAGATATATTAATGAAAGTCAATCGAAAATCCGAAACAGAAAAATCATAAAAAGATACGGATACATCTGGGACTCAAACCCAGGACCTCTGGTAGGTCCTGGGTTCGAGTCCCAGATTTATCCGTATCTTTTTCTGATTTTTCTGTTTCGGATTTTCGATTGACTTTCGTTAATATTATCTTCATTAATTAAAATATTATACATGTTCGTAATAAGCATTAACTTTGTGGCTCGCCATAATTTACAATAAAATATATAAATTTGTTTTAGACCACTTTAATTTTAATTACACTCTACCGGTTTCGGAAGAACCCTTCCTTCGTCAGGAGAATATTAAAACTAACCTATGATACAAAATATTGATAGATATATACCAAACATTTAGGTGCTGGAGTGGGAGGTCAAAGGGAGAGGGGGGGTAGTTGCGGGAAATCCAGCAATAACAGAGCGGTTTATTGGAAAAATATCTAGAATGGGACTAAACGATAAATTAATTCATTATAAATTAATTTATCGTTTAGTCCCATTCTAGATATTTTTCCAATAAACCGCTCTGTTATTGCTGGATTTCCCGCAACTACCCCCCTCTCCCTTTGACCTCCCACTCCAGCACCTAAATGTTTGGTATATATCTATCAATATTTTGTATCATAGGTTAGTTTTAATATTCTCCTGAAAAAGGAAGGGTTCTTCCGAAACCGGTAGAGTGTAATTAAAATTAAAGTGGTCTAAAACAAATTTATATATATAATTTTATTGTAAAATATTATAAACTATTTATTCACATGTATATTGCTTGTGTACTTGCGCGAACAATAAGGAAGTTGAGTCCTTTTTTTAAATTTTTTTTTATAAATGTTCACAGGCAAACTTAAATACCAGTATTTTTTTTTTTTTTTAAAGTTCGTTTTCATAATTAAATTAATTCTACAAGTTTCAATTTTATTAAGCCCGCGAAAACGGCGGCAAGACCATAATACCGTGCGGCAGAGTTCGTGACGTAACCCGGTCCTTGCTTGTGTGAAATATAAGGGAACATATTTACAAAACCGGGACACGCTTAATATGGACGAAAAAAATAAATTAAAAAGTTGTAGTAGTTAGATATTTACTAGTACTAATCAACTCAGTTATTGGAATTTCGAAAAAGTGCATTTTAATAGTTATTTTTTAAATTTAAAAACACGAAATGTCATTTTTCAACGAAATTTGCAACAGTTCCTAACAAAGCGGTCGGTGAAAAATGACATTTTGTGTTTTTAAATTTAAAAAATAACCATTAAAATGAACTTTTTTTGAAATTCCAGTAACTGAATTGATTAGTACTAGTAAATATCTAACTACTACAACTTTTTAAAATTATTTTTTTCGTCCTTATAAAGCGTGTCCCGATTTTGTAAATATTTCCCTTGTATTTCACACTAAGAGTATGGATATCCATACTCTTAGATTTCACACAAGCAAGGACCGGTTACGTCACGGACTCTGCTGTGCTCTTGCCGCCGTTTTCGCGGGCTTTAATAAAATTCAAACTTGTAGAATTAATTTAATTGTGAAAACGAACTTTAAAAAAAAATAAAAAAATACTGGTATTTAAGTTTGAATGTCATCTACATGAACATATTTTTTATAAGTCAAAATATTTTTCACTCAACTTCCCTATTATTATTTCTTAATATTTCAAAGGATAACTTGTAAAAAGCGTTTATAAGTAAAAATATTATACGCGCGCCATCTACGAAAGCGTGGAATATGAATTCTTTTGCGCATTTGTGGACCAAGCCCTCGACAATATAATATATAAACCTGCGTGGAATCAACTTATTATTGACGTGTAACTTCTAATTTCGCGGCGCCATTTTAGTATTATTTGGAACATAAAATAAATTATTTTATTGTAGGTTTGGAGGTATTAAGTTACCAAGGACGAAATAAGTATATTCCGTTTTGAGGACTTGGTATTCTGCAATTTAGAAAAAAATGCTTCCCATTCCAATTCCAAATCCCATTTCCAAATAAAATCTCATTACAATTCACATTCCCATTCCAGTTAACATTCCATTCCAATTCTCATTTCAGTTGTGATTCCCATTACCATTTCTGTTCACGTTCCCATTACCATTTCAGTTAACATTCCCATTCCCATTTCAGTTCACTTTGCCATTCCAAATCACATACCCATTCCACACATTCCCATTCCACACATACCCATTTCAATTCCCATTTTCATTTCAGTTGTGATTCCCATTCCCATTTCAGTTCACGTTCCCATTCCAGTTCACATTCCCATTTCCGTTTCGTTTAACATTCCCATTCCCATTTCAGTTCACATTGCCATTCCAAATCATATTCCCATTCCACACATTCCCATTCCACACATACCCATTCCAATTCCCATTCTCATTTTAGATGTGTATCCCATTTCTGTTCACATTCCCATTCCCATTTCAGTTAACATTCCCATTTCAGTTAACATTCCCATTTCAGTTAACATTCCCATTCCCATTTCAGTTCACTCCCCCATTCAAAATCAATCCATTCCAAATCACATTCCCATTCCCATTTCAGTTCACTTTGACATTCCAAATCACATCCCATTCCACACATACTCATTCCAATCTCCATTCTCATTTCAGTTCAGGTTCCCATTCCAAATCACACTCCCATTAGGCAGTAGGAACATAATCGGTAAAATCTAAAAAGAGTGATGATATCACTGCACCGATAATCTCCTTAGAGTCTATTGATAACGGTCCACGTCGAAGTCTTGTCGTAAAACTTAAACTAGACTTTTACGTAATCTTGGATTCCAATATTGACAGCGAATGATTAACTGGTTCACTAAAACCGTATCAACATGAAATCACCGCGTGGTTTTACATATTTATTTTAATGGGCGAGTATCTTACTCCCGGATACAGGACCCGAAGGTTCTAGTCGTAGGTACGTGTACCTTCTGTTTGCTTCGCACATATTAATATACATCCCACGCTCTTAACTCTCAACCTAGGATATTAGATTTC
Source organism: Limnephilus auricula (assembly GCA_951813805.1). NCBI lineage: Eukaryota > Metazoa > Arthropoda > Insecta > Trichoptera > Limnephilidae > Limnephilus > Limnephilus auricula. The sequence goes on along the minus strand of OX638400.1, from coordinate 33,933,362 downwards.
GAGTTATGTGACGCCATACTAACTTAATCCTTAAATCTAATGGCATTCCCGCGTATCCCGACTTCATGTTCGTTATATTCCCGGGCCATAAATTATGGCAACTCGGGCCAGCAAATCTTATTTTAGACACATAATAATGAATTCTGAAGATCATTATGAAGTTTAATCTGAGTGAAACTCAATCCTGCATTTGCACAGTGCGTGTTCGTTATATTATTTATGAGCTTGAACCTGAAGATATTAAAACAAAGCTTCTATATTATCTACGTGTTAATATTGCAGTTCTACCCGGCATTGCAAAAGTTTCAACGCTTTTTCAAATTGTTCAGTTACAAAAATATGTACCTGCTTTTGATTTACTGCGATTGAAACTTCGCGCATGTTTTTGAAAGTGTAGATTGATTTCTTGAAATAATATTGTTTATATTATCTACTGTGAGTAAGGTAGGATAGGCAGTGCTTATCAGCCTGTACGGAATCAATGCCTCTGCCAGCATGAAGAAAGTTTGAAAAGAGTTTATTATTCAATAATTTTCTGTGTTTTGTTAATCGTATCACTTGTTGCCTCAGTGAGATTCAATCCATTTTAAGTAGTAACTTGGCTCGTAAGTGGTTTAATTTGAAATCTAAATGCTCATCGACACGACGAAGTCGTGCAAATCAAACCACTGATAATTGTTAAAGTCATTTCATAAGTTCCATTTTAATGTTTTCAACTATAGTAAATACATTTAATATAATACCTACAAAACCTGACAAAAAAAAAAAAAAAAAAAACAAATTAAAGAAGAAGCTAAAATTAATAATGTAAACGAAAATATAGAAAATAACAATACACAGAAAAATAATAGATAATGGTTAACCTGGGACATATTACATTAATCAGTCTAGTTTTTTAACTGTTAATTCATGGTGGAATTCCATTGTATTAGATATGAAATTAAACAATTTTTTTCACTTTGTTCCACTTGTTCACTGGTCCACCAGTCTGAAAATGTCCGTAGTAGGACGAAACCGGTCCTGGTGTAAATAAACAAGTGGAACAAAGTGAAAAAATTTGTTTAATTTCATATCTAATACATATTACATTGATGGGAATAACTTTCAAAAGATATAAAAATAGAGTTGTTCTAATAAAAATTGAATATTCATTTTTTATACTTACAAAAAGGTGAATAGGTGTTCCATATAAATACATTCGGATATATTTATTCGAGACACTACCTAGGTTACAAACCAGTTCATAGAACACTTGTTTCCAATGAAAAAGGTAGATACCAATACTTTGGAAAAACAATCCCGACGGCCAGCTTTGTCCAGCGGTAAGGCTTTGGACTCCCATTCCGAAGATCGCGGGTTCAAAACCGGCGTGCGCAAATAAATTTTATTTGATTAATTTGTGTTATTTCACAATTAATTAATTAAAAAATAATATATGTTATATTTGCGACACGTTCCAGAATGGAAGATACTCTCAGCATCGCCCTGCTGTAAGACCACCATTCAGAATTGAAATGTTGCTTGAAATGGCTTTAGCCGTGTTTAGTGTCTAGATCTGAATAGCTAGGTACTTCCCCATCTTCCTCTTCCCCATCTCCTCACCTTACCCACTTACCTTCAGCTTCACAACATACCCCATTGGGGATGCCATAGTCTAACTGACTCCAGCCTGGAGCACTTGGAACTCTTGTGAGGTATTCTCTATAAAAAATAAAATAAAATCCTGTCCCGGTAAGACGAGAAGTTCTGGGTTCGTGTCCTAGTTGCGACCATTATCTTTTATTTTTCTGGTTCTTGTTCTTTTCATATTTTCGTTTAGATTATTAGTCTTTTCTTCTTCTTCAATGCTATATTTCATTGTTGGGAATAACCTTCAAAGGTTATAAAAACAGAGTTCTATTAAAAATTGAAAAATAAAATATATTAACCCTGGAAATATTCGAAAACATTGATAAATATCCCCAGGTAAATTATTGTTTTATTGTTTGTCAAATTACTTCAATACTTAAATATGTTTCCGGAAAGCAGATATAGCATGTCCGTGCAATTCACATTTATTTCCTACTGAGATGTCGCCCTATAAACAAATATGATTAAGCTTCATAATGTGGTTTTGGTTCAATGAAACTTGAAACTGGTTTGGTACCGGTTTCAAGTTCACCAATTCTCTGCAGTGCATTGTTTATTTCAGGGTAATTGTCGCAAGGCTCAATTATAATACATAACTGGTATTCAACTACGATTGTTATAATTTAAGTGGGTGGACTTTATTTGATTAAAAAAACGTTTGCTATATTTTTTGTACGAGTGACCTTTGAAACAGTGTTTTTATGTTTTGTCACATACGTGATTTATTCTTTATTAAATCCAAGGTATTATGAAATTGGAAAGTGGATATCGGTGGTTAACAACTATCAAAAGGCAATTTTCACACTACTAACTATAGCCTAAATACCCGACGCGTTATTCATTCGGGATACATCGGTAAAAACCCGACGTTTCGTGATAAGTCAGCTATTTACCTCACTCTTAGTATTGTTTTAATGTTCAAAGGTGCATTGTTTTCAATGGAAAAAGTAAATAGAAAAATCGTGATTTAAGTGACTTACCAGAAAACTACGAATATAAAACAATAATTTACATTGATCCTAAACTAACCTAACTCTCTCGATCCATCGCCTTACATCGTAGTGGGAGGGATATCTTCATTCGTCCGGCACTCCTGGACACATAGATTCCCAGATTCACGTGCTATACATTAGCTACCTTAACAAAATGATCAACCGGAACCAGCAATCAGTAACAGTAACCCTAACCCAAAGCTAGTATTACTATACTTTCCAAATTATACCTGATATGAGAAATATAAAAAGTCCATTCTCCAGACCAGTGGTCACCAACATACGGCCCGCCAAAGATTTTCACCCGGCCCCGGCCGCGGCCCTCCAAAAAGTCCCGATTTCTGCGTATAAATAATTCATATATAAATATGATTATTAATTGGTTTTGAACTGTTATATTTCAATTCATCAAATCGGAATTTGATTATGTAGTAGGTAGTTTACCCAAAGTAAAAAAGTTGGGTATTTGAGATTACCAGAGTTTTTGGTGTTTTAGGAGAATGAAATAAATTTAATTCCTGGAATACCTTTATTATTACTTTCTTCCCTTTTAATATGTAAGTATATATGTACATACAAATTAAATGTGAGTATTTCTCTTAATTGTTTTATTTGTAACTCAATAGATAAAATAACATCCATACAATATGTAAAACTACACAAAGAAACAATAATTGTGAAGCCCTTTTTTGTTACTGTTTTAATTTTTTAATCACCTGTAAATATAAATTTAGATATTCCTGCATTATAATAAGTATTTTTCAATTGTATAATTTTTTTATTAAAGCAACTATATAAATATTGTACGTACAAAATATAACAAAATATAATGATGAAATCAAGTGAAACAAATACTTAGTTTTAAATCACTTTATTTTTATTTATATTTGTCGACCGGTTTCGATTGGACTCAATCTTCATCAGGACAATAAAATAAACTGACAAATATAAGTAAAAATAAAGTGGTTTAAAACTAAGTATTTGTTTCATTTGGTAAGTGTAGTTTCTTTGTCCAAATGCGGTTTTAAAACTCGGAATATTTTTCAATGTCATTTTTATTCGATCTAGTATCTAGTGTGATGGATACACGATCTTATAAAGGATTTAGTATTTTTGAATAGTTACAATAATATGTTTTTGACATATATTCGTTGTACATTTGGTACGTCAAAGTTATTGAAAATTTCAATGCAAGGCGTTCTAATTGGTACTTTCAGTGTGGTCTTTATGAGTCCTCTTTGAATTGTATTTAGGTTGTGTGTGCTTATGTGAAGCAGATCCCCATCCTATAATTCCATATTCAAATTGGAATAAGACTTATATTTAAAAAAAAAAAATCAATCCGGCCCTTTTTTCAAAAAAGTTGGTGACCACTGCTCTAGACTGGAAAAACCGAGCGAAACCGAATTCGAAACCGTGTGGGCAATAAAATTACAGATAAAAAAATGAAATAACTTATGATTAGGCGAAGTTCAATGTTCTTTTTCTGTAACAGTGGACTAAACAAATTTCTAATCTTACATAAACACGAATATCGTTATTTATTAAACTTTAAAAAATATTTTTTTTAATATTAAATATTAGTGTACAATTTAAGAAATACGTTAAAAAATACATCTTCATGTTTATATTTTAATAGAAGGATTCCATCAACATAGTTAATATATGATGGATACACGATGTAGATATATTAATATAATATTGTATAATACAAAAGTCTTGTCTGGAAATATTAAAAGTGTTGTTATGTGATACTGAATTCACCAAAATTAATTCATTCCTAACAGTAGGCGTATTTTGATCACCCGCAAAACCTGAGAAGATTAGGTTAATGGTTGCTGGGTACCGCTATGTGTGGATTAGTTGGTGTGTTGATGTTTTGGTTGACAAGAGCTAGGTCTGAACAACAGGTTTACCTCCTGTTCTAATCAATATCAATCAATGAATCAATCAATCAATCAATCAATGTTTATCACAAAAATTTCACACCTACATGTTAAAAATACATTTTTGATCTATGAATACATTCGAGTAGCTAACTATAGACCGGTCAGTGGTTGAGTGGGCATCGCGTTTGGGTCCCATCCAGGCGTTCCGTGTTCGATTCGACTGGCTAAGTCCTCCATCACAACACAAGCAACATATTTCGCTTAGTGTGGTGGTAGTAGGAGATTTTCAAATGTTGTTGGGTTATTCGTAACCCGGGAATGTTTGTCTTTCTTTAAAACAAAATAAAAAAATAAAAAATTATATATTTTTTATTATGCATGTAATAAAATAGTTAAAAAGTAACGATAAAGAAATACTACGGCAGTGACACGACTTCTGCAATGTTTTCGAGTGAATTTTTTACGAGCATTCTCGTAGTTTTCCGTTTTAACGGTTTATAGGTGAAGAAATCATCCGGACAATTTTGAAGAAAAGCTTTATAGTTAAAAGAGATTTATCTCTATTGTTGGTTAAAAAAACAATCCGTGAAAAAAACTTTTTTTATATCTATTATATAATCTATTTTCAATTTTTGACTGAACATAATATTGCTAACAATTGCGGTGCGCTTTAATAAACAGAATTAAAACACAGACATTTTCTTTTTTTTGAGTGGCATTGCAGCGCATGCCGGGTACTCGCTAAAATAATATAAAACTATTAGGTATTATTAAATAATTACATGCTCTGTCATATTGGCACCTTTATATATTTGTCAATAAATTACGTTATGTTTGCATTTGAAATTATAGGGTATTATTGCAATTTGATAATAACACTGTAAACGATGTGTGGGCTCAAAAATCGTGCCGAAGTATCGATTGGAAAATTTAGTACGTATTATTCAAAAGTGTAGGTATCTATTATTGATTTTCAAATAGTCAACGTGCAACATTTCTTTACCGGTTCACTTTAACGAGTTTATTCAACCCAGCTTCCAAAAATAGTCCGTTTGTAAGAGTTTTAACTGTCTCGCTTTAAATTATGTGAAAATGTTTATAAATATATTATATAAACTTAATATGAACCCGAATGTAAATGAATACATCGGTTTTATCGCCCATATTTTATCATTTATTTAATTTCGCAGGCAAACGAACTCGGAGTGATGCAATTTTTATAGAATTATTTTTGTAAACATATTACAATGTAAACAATAGTGCCATAAATATATGATCCGATCAAAATACACAGGGTCTTAATAATAAAAAAATATACAATCACAACAATTTTTTTTATAGAGAAACCTCACAAGAGTCCCAACTATGGCATCCCCAATTGGAGTATGTTGGGAGGCTGAAGGTAAGTGGGGAAGGGAAGGAGATGGGAAGAGGAAGGTGAGAAAGTACCTGGCTATTCAGATCTAGTCACTAAACATGGCTAAACACTCAGTATCGCCATGGTGGTCTTACACCAGGGCGATACTGAGAGTATCTTCCACTCTGGAACGTGCTGCAAATATAGTATATATTATTTTTATTAATTAATTGTGAAATAACACAAATGAATCAAATAAAATTTATTTGCGCACGCCGGGTTCGAACCCGCAACCTTCCGATTGGGAGTCAAGTGTCTTACCACTCGACCACGGACGGTCGTCAATGTAATCTTTCCACCCATATTTCGCTTTACCATTCCCTTCAGCTTCGCAACTTACCCCGAATGAGGATGTCATAGTCCCTCTGGCTCCGGCAGTTGGGAATCTTGTTTGGGCTCCACATAAAATAAAATAAATCATCGCCCCACTGAAATCATAACGGAAACTTTTACACTTACTACTTCAGGTAAATCACTCCCTGGACCCATCGCGATCGCCTTGCACCTCTGAAGGAGTTATGGATTCATACGTCTGTCACTTCTGGGCACACTGACACCCAGATTCTTACCCACTTCTCACACACCCTTTTCCTTCCCACTTCAAAACCTCATCTCCACGAGGGAAATTATTTTCCTCGGGGCCTAAAGTGTCGAGCTAAAAAAGTAAGTTTACATATGTATATTAGATCGTGTCGATGAACATATGAAAAATAGTGGATTATTGGCTGCTATCTTTATGTATATTTTCATTTTTCTTAACGCATATTTTTATAGGCTGCTATCTTTGTGTACCTTTTGATTACAAAAATAATTTTTCAGTTTGGTTGGGTATTATTGGGAAGTATGATACAGTTAAAAATGACCGAATCGGATAGGGATAGGTTGGCGCAGTGGATAGCGCGTTGGCCCGGATTGCCAGAGGTCCTGGGTTCGTGTCCCAGATGTATCTGAATCTTTTTCTGATTTTTCTGTTTCGGATTTTCGATTGACTTTCGCTAATATTATCTTCATTAATTAAAATATTATAAAAATAGTGGAATTGAAATCCATTTAAATATTCTCAAATTAGGTCAAATTGTTAATTGAAACTTTGTTGTTAACGAGGGGTCGATTTGTTACTTTAAAACATGGCTCAAGGTAGCTACCTAATATTTCAATTAATTATTTCATCATTTGGAAATTATTGAAGAATTGTGTTAAAGCTTATTGACTGCGCGGCCGGTTTCATACAAAAGGTAGTTTTGGGTTTGAGGCCAAAATACCCAACCAACCTGAAAAATTATTTTTGTAATCAAAAGGTATGTCAAACGTATATCTCGGACAGAAGCTACTTTATTTATTTTTCCTTTAAATAATAAAATAAAGGCTATTAAAGATTTTAATATTTTATGATTTTTTTGTTTTAGAAATAATTTTGATGGGTGTACATTTAAATTACAAATTACCTATTTACACCGGAACAAAAACTTGTCGTTTATATATTGAAAATACTACCCAAAGTAACGCATTTTTAACAATTTTTTATTTTATATTTCATTATATCAAAACCAAGGATTAGGCAGATTGTTACTTCCAAAATAAATAAAAACGGATTTATTTTATTACCAATGCGTCGATAGATATTTGACATACCTTTTTATTACAAAAATATTTTTTTAGTTTGGTTGGGTATTTTGGCCTCAAATCCAAAACTACGTTTTGTGTGAAACCTGATATATGATTACACTGTTATAAATGTGCAGAACTGTTATAGTGTTAATGAAATGTTGTAAAGGCTGCTTCACCAAATTCAACAAAAATTTAAAGTTTATTATTTAATGGACATGGAGATTTATGCAATAGCACCTTTCATAATTTTCTTTCCAGGTAACTCGTTCCAGGGTAGATCACCTCTGGTAGATCCAGGATCCATCATTGCCAGCTCCCGGCAATACCATAATGTCGTTTTTACCTTAACAACACCTCCGTGTCCCAGAGGAGCAATAAACATGACATTTGCTGCATTATATTCCAGAGTTCAGTGGATTTATTGTGGGCGGATCTACTTCATTAGTATTGCGTGGAGGAACCCAGACTGGATTGACCAAAGTTCGCATAATCGATCGGGTTCTACAAATCTGGTTCTGGACCTTTAATATAAACTAGCTGTGTACCCGTTTACAGACAAATTATTGGTAAATGATTTTAGAGGCAACTAAGCGTTTGATATATGAATGTGGATAAAGCAAGGGGTGTGTTCCTACATTTTTTTAAAATTAAATATTTTAAGAAAAAATAATGTTTTTTTAATGTTGGTGAGTCAGTTGGCCTCCCCGATAGTTGGCAGGCGGACATTTGATACCTCGGACAATTGATCCCTCTGCCGATTTAGAAGGACTATACAGTGAGGATATACGGCCGAATAACAAAATATGAAAAACTTATATATGCAGTCGGCTTAGGGAAAAACCGCTAGAGTTTCCTGCTTGCATATAATATAACATTATGGTTAATTTGATGTGAATACCGCACAAGAGTTCCAACTGCTCCCAATCGTCTAGAGCCATTGATACTATTGTTTAGTGTTGAAATAACTTTAGGACATTAATCCATTATACCCATGTTCCTTACCAAATATTCCTTCCTTGTGATTCCCTTCCTTTCACATCAAGGCCCTTACCCAAGAAGCAAAGAAGATGATTTAAAACACTTGAAAAAAGAACACTTTTGCACTTCCTTTTTTTTGAATAAAAACATTCAGTTGTTATCTTGAAAAACTCGACCAAGCTTGTACAAGCATTTCGCACATCTCGAAAATAACAATAATATAAATATATTATAATTGTCGTGAAGACCATCGAGTCATCATCATTGGAAAGTGATCGTAAAGAAGAACTGGGAGCTGTCACCTCATCATCAAGGTAAGGGCCATTCCTATCGTTTTCCTTCCTCCCTTGTCGATTTAAAAACACAATCTAACACACTCGTAATTTCGCCACATAATTTAGTTTTACAGTCCACACGGTGTCATCGGACACTTAACATTTTGGTCCTTGTAGCCGGATATAAATCACATTCCCGCTAAATTACATATTGTTGTTTTTTAGCAAAAAATTCGCCAAATTGAATATCGTTTCAATTCAAATGATTGTGTTTTTAAACTCGCATCCTTTCAATTCCGTTCCTGTCGTAAAGCTATTTCAACAATAATTCATTATTACGCATAAAGATTAATAATTAATTAGATAATCATATTGACATGATTTGTTTGCAATTCCGGTAGCATTCGATAAGTAGGCATCAGTTTGAAGTCGCGTCGGTAACGTAGAGCACTGTTAATGGTAACTGATGGTAACGTAGAGCCCTGCTTCCATAGATACGCAGTGAAGTTTGTTTATGATTTCGTTGTCAAGGTAAACTGTAAAGAGTGACAGTTTTTTACGCAGTTTTGTTATTGTTTTTTTTGTTTGGTTTGAATATTTTTGGTTTTAAATATTCAAAAATGGCATCCAATTCAATTAAATATAGATTGTCAGTGCTGGATATGGAGAGTATTTGTGCGTCGGCTTTGAAAGCAATTCAAACAATGAATTTATCTGACAAAGATGCTTTCAAAATACGTTACACAGATCTCGTAATTGTACGAGAAAACTTTATTCAGGCTCATATATCTCTGGAAGCTACAAAAAAGAATGAGGCTGATGTAACGGTATTACAATCGAAATATTCGGAGATACAAAATATGTATTACGAAATACAATCATATTTTAACCAACTGTTTCCTGAAAAGTCAACAGTTGCAATCGACAATAAAACAATGAACTATAATTTGACTAATGTTTCGTTACCTAAGTTGAATTTGATAGTCTTTTCTGGAATTTCAACAGAATGGATGAATTTTATTAACACTTTTGACTCGTTAATTCATTCAAATAATTCATTAAATTCCGTTCAAAAAATGCAATATTTATTAAGTAGTCTCACTGGTGAGGCATTAATATGCGTGAAACATTTGCCGATTTCGGAAGGAAATTACTTTATTGCTTATCATATTCTAAAGACGAGGTATGATAATGTACGCCTAATGGCTGATATACACGTGGAGGTAATTTTGTCATCCCAGCCCGTAAAGGCTCATGACAATTTGAGGCAATTTATTTCAATGCTGAAAGAAAACATTGCCGCTTTGGAAGTTTTAAATTTTCCGGTACGTGAATGGAGTTTCATATTGTTACATATTGTTCTACGCAAATTACCAAAAGAATTGCGTATTGATTTTGAGTTACAACATAAGTCGGAAAAAATTCCTTCATTCGATCTACTATTGCAGTTTTTGGAGGGACAATGCTTTGCTAAGGAAATGGCGTCAGGTATTATTCCGGAACATATGACACAAAAGGAAAATGTTAATAAAGTTCCATCGAAGGCCTATAATTTTAAAAGTCGTTCGAGCAATAATAGTAATGTTAATTCGTTTGTATCGAATATTGAAATCAAGTGTCTTGCTTGCAAATCGCCACATGCTCTTCATAAATGTGACAAATTTTTAAACCTTTCTGCAAAGGATAGATACTCATTCGTAAAAGAACATAATCTATGCCTTAATTGTTTGGTCCAAGGGAGACATAATGCGAAAAATTGTCAATCTCGCTTTTCTTGCAAGCATTGTCAAGCAAGACATCATACCCTGTTGCATTTTCCAAAGAAAATGTTGGAAAATCCAGAACCTCAAGAAAATTCGTCGGAACCAATTGCTTTGACAACGGTTTACAATAAAACTAACACATCGGTGTTGTTATCTACAGCCTATGTTGAAATATTGGACAAAAATGGCGTTTTCAAAAAGGCTAGAGTTTTGCTCGATAGCGCCAGCCAGGCTAATTTCATTTCGGAGAATTGCGTCAAACGCTTAGGTTTGCCTCGTCAAAAGAAGCAGTCACTTGCAGTGCTAGGTATTGGTAACATTCCTACAATTAATTCCAACGGATTAATAAAAACACAATTTCGTCCCGTCGCCTCGAAGGAATCTGGTATTACGACAGATTTTCTTATTTTGAATAACATTTGTTCAAATATGCCGTCATCTCGTATCGTCGAGCATGATTGGTCACACATCGCAGGACTCCAATTGGGAGACCCTACATTCTACATACCTTCAGAAATTGATATCCTATTCGGAAGTGATATCTTTGCGTCGCTATTGTGCTCAGGTAAATTAATTGGCAATCAAAATGAACCTGTAGCCATTGAAACCAAATTAGGTTGGGTTTTGATGGGAAATGTCAAACCATCAAATCATTCTATTAACTCATTTTTCACTTCAATGGAGGAATCAATAGATGAAAAACTTAAATGTTTCTGGGAAATCGAAAACGTTCCTCTTTTGAAGAAAATTAAATCGCCTGATGAACTTCGTTGTGAACAATTATATGTTGAAAATACCTACCGTAACAAAGATGGGATATATGTTGTATCATTACCATTTAAGGAAACCCCGGAGAAGTTGGGAAAATCATATGACACAGCATTGTCACGTCTCACGCATTTAGAAAGGAGACTGGATCGAAATCCTGATTTTAAATCCCAATATATTTCGTTCATGAGAGAATACTTATCGTTAGGACACATGATGGAAATACCATCTCAATCGCCAATTGTTGGTAATTACTTCATACCTCATCATGGAATAATAAAGGAGACGAGTTCTACCACTCGCTTAAGGGTTGTTTTTGATGCAAGTACTAAAACGTCATCGGGTATGTACGACATACTTTTGGTCGGTCCCAAATTACAAAAGGACGTCGTCGAATTGATGTGTAATTTTCGAATACACAAAATCGTATTTACCGCTGACATACGTCAAATGTATAGACAAATATTAATGGACAAGAACTCTCGCCGTTTCCAAAATATTTTGTGGCGAGAATCTCCTAGTCATCCTTTAACATTTTACATAACAGAACTTCCATCCCTCGCCAATCTAAGAATTGATCGCTATGTTACAACATGTCCACAAAGTCGTTGTATACTTGTTGGATTTTCAGATGCCTCTGAAAGAGGATATTGTGGAATTGTATATTTAGTTGTAACTAACAACAAAGAAATATCGAGCCATATTTTGTTGGCTAAGTCAAGGGTTGCACCCATCAAAGTGACATCTATCCCACGATTGGAGTTGCTTGGAGCAGTTTTATTGGCAAATTTGTTGACTTATTGTAAAGAAGTATACAAAGTTAGACTTCAAATAGAAAGAATCATCGCTTTCACGGATTCGACCATTGTATTGGCATGGTTGAAGACACCTTCGTTTCTTTGGCAGACTTTTATAGCAAATCGTGTCGAAGCTATAATTAAAAATATACCGTATGAACATTGGTATCATATTTCCTCGCAAGATAATCCCGTGGACTTGGGATCACGAGGAGTTTTTCCAAATGAAATCGCTGACGCATCGTTATGGTGGTACGGACCTAACTTTCTATCATCACCTTTGGAAGAATGGTTACTAGTTAAACCTCAAACTATTCCCGCAGAACAACTACCAGAATACAAATCGAAAAACTTGATCTCATTCGTAACGAATGTGTCAACTTGTGACCAAGAGTTTCTACTGAAATTTTCTTCATTATCGAAATTATTACGTGTTATATCTTGGTGTCGTCGATTTATTAATAAATTGCGTTCGAAATCAATTGGCACTTTCAACGTATTTTCCCCACTCTCTTTAAAAGAAAATAATTTATCTTTGGCATGTTGCATTAAGCTCGTTCAAACTATTTATTTTCAACAAGATATAGACAATATACATTCGCATCATGTTTGTTCGACACAACTTCAAAAACTCGCTCCATTTATCGATGAAAATGGAATTTTAAGAGTCGGTGGTCGTATTCGTTATGCACAGGTCTCGGAAAATGCTCGACATCCTATTATTTTACCGAAGCAATGTCATTTGACAACTTTAATAATAGACCATTACCATCGTATGTACTTACATCCAGGTCCGCGTGCATTGCAATCCATAATATCATCAAAATATTGGATAATTTCGGCTCGTAACGTAATTCGACATCGTCTGAGCAAATGCATTGTTTGTTTTAAAAATAACCCGCGTGGAAGTTCACCCATGATGGGTAACTTACCCGCTTCTCGCTTTCGAGAAGGTCGTCCATTTTTGAATGTCGGAACGGATTATGGAGGTCCTTTTTTAGTGCGCGAGAGTAAACGACGCGGCGCCAAAACTTATAAGGCTTATTTATGTCTTTATGTTTGTTTATCGACCAAAGCCGTTCATCTAGAGTTAGTTTCAGATCTATCTACTGAAGCATTTGTCGCAGCATTAGATAGATTTATCTCTCGTCGCGGTGTATGTCAGAACCTTTACAGCGATTGCGGCAGCAACTTTATTGGGACCAATAGATATCATACTGGTCTGTCGAAATTCTTAAATGCACCCGAAAACAACGACAAAATTGTGGATGCAACTGTCACTCGTTCGATTACCTGGCACTTTAATCCTCCCTCCGCACCTCATTTCAACGGATTGTCGGAGGCTGGAATTAAGTCAACCAAACACCATTTGAAAAGGGTTGTGGGAGATCAAATCCTCACCTTTGAAGAACTAACCACAGTTCTGACTCGCGTCGAAGCAATTTTAAATTCGCGACCCATTGGAGCGCTATCGCCGGATCCATCTGAAATGGACCCGTTAACTCCTGCCCATTTTTTGATTGGGGCTCCTCTCGTTTCTGTTCTTGAAGAAGATTTTGTGGATGTACCAATGAATCGTTTATCGCGTTGGCAACTATTGAAACAAATGTCTCAACATTTTTGGAATCGGTGGCGGAAAGAATATCTACACACTCTTCAACAACGAAACAAGTGGGCTACGACAAACCCTAATTTGAAAGTTGACGACCTAGTTATGATTGATGATTCGCAATCAGCCCCCATGCGATGGCCTGTCGGACGAGTCGTTGAACTATTTCCCGGCGCTGATGGAATTATCCGTGTCGTTTCGGTATGTACTCCCCAGGGTATTTTTAAACGTCCCGTGGTAAAACTGTATCGACTACCTATCGATTAAATATCTGTTTTGCTTAGTTTATAATTTTAATTTCGTTATTAATTCTACCATTTAATTTTGTTTGTTGTCGTTTTCTTTTTGCTTTCTTTTTCTTTCGTGTCGTTGATGCACAATTATTGAGAAAATTATCACATTTTCTCAAGGCCGGCGGAATGTTTAGTGTTGAAATAACTTTAGGACATTAATCCATTATACCCATGTTCCTTACCAAATATTCCTTCCTTGTGATTCCCTTCCTTTCACATCAAGGCCCTTACCCAAGAAGCAAAGAAGATGATTTAAAACACTTGAAAAAAGAACACTTTTGCACTTCCTTTTTTTTGAATAAAAACATTCAGTTGTTATCTTGAAAAACTCGACCAAGCTTGTACAAGCATTTCGCACATCTCGAAAATAACAATAATATAAATATATTATAATTGTCGTGAAGACCATCGAGTCATCATCATTGGAAAGTGATCGTAAAGAAGAACTGGGAGCTGTCACCTCATCATCAAGGTAAGGGCCATTCCTATCGTTTTCCTTCCTCCCTTGTCGATTTAAAAACACAATCTAACACACTCGTAATTTCGCCACATAATTTAGTTTTACAGTCCACACGGTGTCATCGGACACTTAACAACTATGGCATTTCCCTAAACAGACTGCACACATACGTATCTCGTATTTTGTTATTCGACCGTATAACCTCGGTGCAAACGGGGACTCGAAATTATTATTATTAGTAAAAATATTTTGTGCAGCTGATTCCACTCAATACGTCCGCAGATATAAGTGTATCCACTTTAGTTTACCTATGGCCGTATATCCTCTTAGATACTTACTTGAATAAATAACCATTTAGGGGAAGCAGTGGAATCAACTATCACAGAAATCAAATGTCCAGGTCAACTGTATCGGAGATCAACTGTCAGGGGATCATTTGTCGGGTCACAATTTAAAAATGTGTTTTAAAACTAAAAACCATTTTTTTGTAAAAACAGGCAGAAAGGATATAATGCCACTTATATCTAGGCATACATTCGTTACTTCGTTCACAATTATTAATTGTTGTCATAGTTACCTTGACAGTAGTTTATAAATCTAGGCAACGACGCTAATAGTCATCATAGTTACCATGACAGTAGTTTATAAATCTAGGCAATGACGCTAATGGTCGTCATAGTTACCATGACAGTAGTTTATAAATCTAGGCAATGACGCTAATGGTCGTCATAGTTGATATATCGACCGTCCGTGGTTCAGTGGTAAGACACTTGACTCCCAATCGGAAGGTCGCGGGTTCGAACCCGGCGTGCGCAAATAAATTTTATTTGATTAATTTGTGGTATTTCACAATTAATTAATAAAAATAATATATACTATATTTGCGGCACGTTCCAGAGTGGAAGATACTGTCAGTATCGCCCTGGTGTAAGACCACCATTCAGAATTGAAACGTTGCTTAATAATGGCTTTAGCCGTGTTTAGTGACTAGATCTGAATAGCCAGGTACTTTCCTACCTTCCTCTTCCCTATCTCCTTCCCTTCCCCACATACCTTCAGCCTCACAACATACCCCAATTGGGGATGCCATAGTCTCACTGGCTCCAGACGGGAGCAGTTGGGACTCCTGTGAGGTATTCTCTATAAAAAAAAAAAAAAAAGTTACCATGACAGTAGTTTATAAATCTAGACAATGATGCTAATGGTCGTCATAGTTACCATGACAGTAGTTTATAAATCTAGGCAATGACGCTAATGGTCGTCATAGTTACCATGACAGTAGTTTATAAATCTAGGCAATGACGCTAATGGTCGTCATAGTTACCATGACAGTAGTTTATAAATCTAGACAATGACGCTAATGGTCGTCATAGTTACCATGACAGTAGTTTATAAATCTAGACAATGACGCTTATGGTCGTCATAGTTACCATGACAGTAGTTTCTAAATCATTGTCGGAAAAATAAGCCGAGAGCTTTCATTCCAAAACGTGTCTCCAGCGACAATATTACCACAAAAATTGCCCAAATGATTGTGCAAACGTGAAATATTGGGGCAGGGCTATTATGTTTTTGTTTTCCGTGGCCGATGGAAAGCAGAAAACGTTGTGGCCCCAACCCAATGTTTTTGTCTCTATCCGATGTTTTGAAAACTTTTGATCCCTGGAGACCTAACTTAAACATCGATATTTTCATCATAAAACTGTGAAAACTTAAACTGTTGAAAATTTTATAATATTGCGACTGTCCAATTTCATGTATTAAAACAATATAGACGAAATTCAATAAAAAAATAGTTACTTTACTGTCATTAGATCAATTTAGAAGGCGGGTATCATTTATTGAATGACCAACACCTCTGCCACATGCCGCCCCGAGTGATTCGCTACGTTTGGTGACTTAGAAAAGATGTCCGGGTTCATGGGGGGTTGAGATTGAAGGGGATGAGGAGAGAGACCGATCGAGGGAGCCCTTTTGACCTCTCTAATTGTTTATTGTGAAAAAACAGTATAATCCAATTACATTTCACAAATTACAGTTTAACATACATACATTTAATTACATAGATAAGTCCATCAATAATATCAGATGAGATGGAGCCTCGTGTTAAAGCATTTATTGCGATTTTAAATTCGCTTTTGTTTAAATTGAATATGTCAATTACAGAAGAAATGTGATTTAGCATAGTAGTCATTCTTCCCAAAGACACGATCATTGGAAGGTTGGTCCTGCCTCTTGGAAAAATAAATAGTCTGTGCTGTCTAGCTCTGATGAAATTATCGGGGACATAAAGTGAAATTCGTTCCAGAATATCAGGACTGCAAATGTGCCCATTTAGCAGCTCGTGCTCCACTAACACTCTCTTGATCCATCATACAAGGCGATGGCTAAAGAGAGTCCGAATGGATTCTTACGTTCGTTTCTTTTGGACACATTGCCCCAGATTCATATCCACCCCTCATACATTTCTCGTTCCCAGAACTTTCTACTGCCTTTCACTCAAAAAACACTCCACATGGCATCCATAAAAATGTATGGATTGAAAAAAGATCCATCGTGCCAAGTTTTATATTATCAGCTATAACATCTGTTTTTAAACCACCCTATTCCAACAAATAACTAAGGATAAACTGCTAACCAATTCTTCCCAACTTTTTTTAGCGTTTTCTACCTTCATGAATAATAAATGATATTTCAGGAGAGATAATAATATAACGGTTCAATTTAGAAATACGCAACGATAGTTCATTTGAATTTCAAACGAGCAAGAAAACTTTACCAACGCAAATATCTCCCTTTTTTGATGAATATTCTGTACAACTGAAAGAGAATTCAGAAAAGCGATGTAAGGTCTTGCCACCGAGAGCTAAAGTGTAACATCTCTTTCTGTTACATTTTTTTCTTATGAGCTTATTTTTAATCCGGTTGGATATAAACGTTCCTTCTTCGGAACGGATACACAGACTACGGATGTCATCTCAATAACGGTAAAGTAAATGATTTTTTATGCTGACTGTAAGGCTTTCAGAAATGGAAGGAATGAGTTATTGCAAATTTATCTGAACTATTTATACGCAATCAACCAATATACTAGTAATTTAACAAAAGTGTTTTATTCCGACCTTCAAAATTACTGTGCGATCAACCTTGTCTTAGAAAATAAAAGAAGCTCGGAGAAAAACACAAGGAGCTCGATTTTCGACCAACTCCAGGCCTCCAGAGACGAACAAGGGACCGCACAAGTATTAATTTGTGGTTAAATATTTTAACTAAAAAAGAGTCCCAAACGAATGGACACTGCAGAATGGTATTGCCTTTTTGTCATAGTTGAATCAGGGCAGGTACCTATAAGATAATCGTTTTTTTTCTTACTATTTTTGGATTTTAACAATCGGTCGTATATCAACGTCTTATCTTTGTATTATGCACACCTACCCTCAGCTCTGCCTAAAAAAATACGACATAACGCCCTAACAGAATCCTAAGGGGGTCCTGACAACTGTGAAGATATAATGTGCATATTCTCACAACCTGTTCCTGTGATTTGGTTCGAAACGGCTAAATGACACATCTGCGTGTGGTTAAGAGAGTGGGGGAGGGTTATAGTGTACCAGAGGGTGGCTGTAGAATATACAATATCTTACATAAGTCAGCTTCTTTAGTCAGGCTGGCTTTTGACAAACCACAAACTAACCACACCGGAGGAGGTCGCCACACCGCAGCGACACCTACCTACACTAACTTGAACTCTCGTCCTAATTGGAAATATACTATGTAACTACATGCTACATAATACGTGCGTCGTGCACCCTATATTGTATAATAAATTAATTTTTTATTCAGCCTTTATTAATTACATTACATTGATGATGTGCTGTGCCTGATACTCTGAGAACTCCCACGTTGAAAGCAGGTTAAAGTTAATAATAAAAATAATATTTAGTTGATTTGTACAGCGTAGTTTTTGTGCAAAATCACCTCAAGGGCGCTGTAAAAACTTACAATGTATTTCTACAATCTAACTACAGAACTAGACAAAACAATGTAAGAACTTATGGCTAAAATATTGCATCCACCGGTTCTTCGATCAGTGATACAAAACTATACGTATAATGCATTTGACCAAAGAACGCGATGCTGCGCAAAAATATACTTTTTTTTCAAAATTCATTTATACTCTGTAAAGCAGGGGTGGGGAATATCTGTATGTGGGGGATTAAAACTACATTCTGAACATGATGGTTTTTCTTTGATTCTGGGAAAGAATGGCTTTTTTCGAAATGTGTCAGCAGATAAATCCACAACTGGAAACTTATTTATTTATTTATTTGTTATAATTTTTTTTTTTTTAATAGTGAAACCTTACAAGAGTCTCAATTGCTCCCTTCTGGAGCCAGTGAGACTATGGCATCCCCAATTGGAGTATGTTGTGAGGCTGAAGGTAAGTGGGGAAGGGAAGGAGATGGGGAAGAGGAAGGTGGGAAAGTACCTGGCTATTCAGATCTAGTCACTAAACACGGCTAAAGCCATTATTAAGCAACGTTTCAATTCTGAATGTTGGTCTTACACCAGGGCGATACGGAGAGTATCTTCCACTCTGGAACGTGCCGCAAATATAACATATATTATTTATTAATTTATTGTGAAATAACGCAAATTAATCAAATAAAATTTATTTGCGCACGCCGGGTTCGAACCCGCGACCTTCCGAATGGGAGTCAAGTGTCTTACCACTCGACCACGGACGGTCGTCATAATAACAATACATTTACATTTTTTTGACACTTTGATTGTCCAACTAGGTAGGTCTCCCGTTCTAGGAAAGTCAAATTGATTTTTTTTTTACATTAACTCCACACAGAAGGCTCTGAGGAAAATAATTTCCCTCAGAGCCTATGTCATCTTTGAAGATGCTGTGAGGAGGGTCTTTTTGAGGAGAGGAAGGAGTGAACGTGGGTCTTGAAGAGACCCATGTTATAGGAAGAAGGAAACACAGAGGCCGGCAAATCGTTCCACAGACGAGCTGTTGAACACAAGAACGAGTCGTAGAAGCGTGCCGTTCTCATGTGATAACTGTCAACTGTGTACATATGTTGGGCGCGCGTTTGGCGTGTTTCCCGACTATGCACCGGTGCCGAGTGGATCAATGACGCTAGCTCCTCGGAGCATCTTCCATTGAAATACCGGTAGAACAAGGATAGCATTCCCACCCGACGCATGTGCTCTAAAATGTACTTATTAGGTAGGTAGGTAGGTACATGATGATTCATATAAGTATTTTTATTTATTTTGTCCTCAGATCAAGTGAAAGGTTTGACAGCAAACGCATTGACTGCAATATATTTTTAAATTTTTTGTAACTTAACTATAATTTACTATATGTGATATATTATAATGAAAGAACTTCACGTTTTTTGTCGTTTCTGAATAGTACTAACATAAAATAAGTTTAGTTAGTGAAATATTTTTTTTCTATATTAATTTCATTATCGTATGATAAGAAATTAAAAAAAAAACTAAAAATTAATTTTGAATCACGTATTTATTTGTATCTTAACTGATTTCTAATAACATAGGTGCATACGTCAGAACATACCTGTCAGCTATGTTATTACTTTTTCTGGGTATTTAAATAATAACTTTAAAATGTAGCTGAAACACCGTGAAAGAAAACCGTTGTCGCTTTCTGAGTGTAAATTTTTGTGGTGCATACAGCAGGCCGCGCCGAAAGTGTTCGGGGGCCGCATCAAAAAGCTTCGCGGGCTGCAGGTTCCCCACCCCTGCTCTAAAAGCAGAAAATATACAGGACCATACTTACCCGGTAGGTCACTTGACCACAGTATATCATTTTAAATTCTCGAAATTCAACAAAATTTTGAAATTTTGCATCTAGCCGCACCCGTGCACTTTTTAATAAATATAATCTTGGAATGTTTGTTTTAATTATAAACAAATTGGAATCTCCTACAATATAATTCATATTGATTGTTATTAAAGATTGTAAATTTTTTGTATTTTTGTGAAGATTATTAAGTGAAGATTAATATGTTTCACACTATCTTCTCTCGCAATACGGCAATATACCCTAATGTTGAAGGTTCGCATTAAATATACCATAAACATGAAACAAACGGATCCTAATTAATTCCAGCTGAACAATACTAATAATTTGAAAAGCCAGAGACAATAACATTGTTAGCGATGGCCAATCAGAGTATCGTATTTTGTATTTTGAATTTCAGTTTCTGGACCTCAAACATAACCCAATTAACTGGGATTTAATTGGACAAAGTTAATCACTGGAACTATGGACTTTCGCTCGTGTACCACTGACTAATACACACACACACACACACACACACACACAAGCAAACACACACACAGTACACACGAATTAATCCCGGGATTGGAATTGCAAATTGGATACTAATAATACTAATTTATGATTGGAAGTTCGAACTTTATGGATATTTGACATTGCATGAATAAGAACTAATTAATTCGATAGTGTAGTTTTCATGTAGGCAGACGATTCATCTCGATAAGTAACTATGTATTATTATTTTTCTTCACGACAATTACTACAAAGCCATTGTCTGCGCTTGATATAAGAATAGGAGCGCCTACCTATACTATTTAGATCTATATTACAGCGAAAGTAATGGAAGAAGATTCATTGTTTTATTTTTTATTTATTTTATCTTTATAATATTATTATTTGAGTTATAAAAACAGTTTATAACAGTTGTGGCCTTCAACTGGACCCAGCTCAAGTATTTAATTCTCTTATCTTGCCATGTCTTCCTAGGACACCTTACTTTGACCTTTTCTTCTACCTGACCTGACCTTTTCTTGCATACTATTCTACTAACACTCTTTTCTCCATCCAATTTGCATTTCCGAATGAACTAAGTATCCCTTTCATATATTGGTTCAGCATTATTTTAGGATCTCTCCGCATGTAATACTTATTTCTTCAAATTCACTTTGTGGCACCATTTTATTAATGACAAATTAAAACACCTTGTTTTTACCACGACTATCGTGGTAAAAACAAAGTGTTTTAATTTGTCATTAATACTTATTTTCTTATTTATTTATTTACTACATTTTATTTTATTTAGACCACCATAACACGGGCATGTGCCTAGCATGGTGGTCGAAAAATTCCTCAATTAATATAACAAACAATTCAATGAATAAAGAAAACTATAATTTACTTAAGGAACATAAACAGTCTTAGTAGTATAACACAAATAAAAGGATGACAAAAAAACAGACGAATTATGAATGTTCACAGATAGGTATTTAGAAACATAAAAATGAATGTAAACTAGAAAAAAACAGAAATAAGAAAAAATAAAAATAATACAAATGATAAACCTGTCATACACAACAACAAGACTGCGAAATAGTATGGGATGGGTAAGGGGAGGGGAGGGATAAGGGAAAGTTATTAGGTACAATTAATTTAATCGTTCTAGAAGAAAAGAAATTCTGTAGCGATAGTAACTATCAGTGAATATGTCAGCAAGTGTGTCTGCATTTGCAAATTTATTGTTATAGTATGTCCTTTGTATAAATTCATTTTTATTGGAATTGGTGGTGCATCTATCAATGTAGAAAAGGGTATTTAGTCTGCTATATCGAATCGGTGCGCGGAAATTAATTTTGTTTAGCAACTCCGGACAGTCAACTTTTGTAGCATCTGATCAGCGATTAGCCTTCTGTGGAGTAGTTTTGTGATTCGAAAATGTTTCTCTATTTCGTCGTAAGAGTTGTATACGCTGAATGATTTGAAATTGAAGAATTTGAGAAATCGCTCCTGAACTCTTTCTAACCCGTTAACATAAACAATATATCGCGGGTTCCAAACCTGTGAACAGTGTTCCAGGTGTGTACGAACATGAGAATTGTAGAGAATCAGATAAGTCTTGGTGTTTTTGAAAAATTTGCATGTTCTCAGTACAAAACCTAGACTTTTTGTTGCTTTGGTGACAATGTGATCAACGTGTTTATCGAAGGTAAGTTTAGAATCCAAAAGAACCTCGAGATCACGTATACAATTATTTGTTAGCAGCGATCCAGAAATGGTGTAATCATGTAGTATTTTCACATGGTTAGTGTGAATGTGACTTTGCAACATTTGGAAATATTGATGAAAAGCTTTTTTCTGAGACATTAATACGTCAATCGGTCAAGATCTGCTTGTAAACACTCACAACATTCCGGGGAGCTTACAGGAAGGTATATCTTCATATCGTCAGCAAATAGTAAAATTTGAGCGTGGTGAAAACATGTCGTAATATCATTTATATAGATAGAGAAAAGCAAAGGACCCAAAATAGACCCCTGAGACACACCAGATGTGATGATTTTCCAGATGGAGGAAAGACCACCCACTGTCACAGCCTGGGACCTGTGTGTTACGTATGAAGATAACCAGCGAAGAAGATCTCCATGAATAACATGATTAGCAAGTTTAATAAGCAGAACGCTGTGGTTGATCTTGTCAAAGTTGTTCATATTTTCGTTTAGATTAGTAGTGTTATCTTCTTCTATAATGATATATTACATTGAGAGGGTTTCTCACCAACCTCCCAATAGCTTATTCATACTACAACAAATATTATTAAAAAAAAAAAAAACACTCGCAGTGGTTAGAAAACTCGGCCAACTTATCCAATATATAGCCACTATTCATAGGTTCGAGTACCGAATTATAAACTCCAACTTAATAAATAAATTAACCGTAAATCGTAAATCGAAAATATTCATTATAAGTGCAGATAAACTATTGGGAGGATGGTGAGAAACCCCCTGGCGGGAATAACTTTCAAAATTTGTAAAAAGAGAGTTATTCTACAATAAAAATTCAATGTGTACCTATTTAATTTCGACATGTTTTGAGATTTGATATGTCTGCCGGTTATAAATCTCACAGTTCATCTGACCTACGCTTAGAACAAAATTCATAATACGTAGTCAGTTGCGCAAACGTATATTAGTAGTATTTATAAATAGAACGTGCGAAGGAGTCACCATATATTATAAACATTCAATTAATATTTAATCTGTCACGATCAAGTGATATAGCGCCAGATGTGCTACTTCCTTCAATCCTAAATGAGAGCATCTCAATTGATCTTGAAAATGATTTATTTACAAGGATGTTCGAGAAGGATTATCTGATTTTGACTAACATTTTTACAAAGTAGCATTGTACTTTATCAAGGAAGTCATACAATAAACGAGAAATTTAATTAAATAATAACAATCATCCTAGACTTGCAGATAAGTCAATAAAAAGTGATAAAATTTATCCTGACACCATCTAGAAAGCATTTAGTTCGTGTTGAATCTTGCAATCATACATAAAGATAGCAACCAATAAAAATATGCGTTAAGAAAAAATAATGTTGGTTGTTCTCAGTCGAACTATGATACAGCTAAAAATGACTGAATCGGATAAGGAAAGCCGAAGGTCCTAGGTTCGAGTCCCAGATGTATCCGTATCTTTTTCTGATTTTTCTGTTTCAGATTTTCGATTGAGTTTCGCTAATATTATCTTAGTTAAAAATATGATAACAAATCACTTTCCATACATCATTAATTTAATCAAAATTACCAACATGTTTCGAAACCAGTGGTTCATGCGTCAGTATAAAATAAAATAACAATAATAATAATTAAAATTGATACTTTTTATTATTTACATGGTAAATACAAAGTCATATGATTTCATTTAATTAAAATGACGTCACAAAGTGCATTTACAAATACTAAAGGAGACAATTAATATTTCATTGTTACGCATAGGCTGAGTACCCACTCAACAGAAATATCATCAACAGTAGGACATCTCATATAGAATTTGATAATATATATTTTTTTTATTAGTATTTTAAATATTATAAATTAATGTTAACTTTTTTTCAATCCCGCGTAATCGACAATTTTATTTAGTTATTGTAATATAGAGATAAATATATACAAATATACATTGTTAAATGAAGTCAAGCCAAAAAGTTTCCTATATTAAAGTTTATTTATTTATTTATTTATTATTAATTTTCAACGCCCTGATGGGCTTTTACATAATAAGTATATTATACAGTGATATATATGTATGTTTAAATAAGAAATATAAACTTATAGCAATTAACATTATAAAATATAACAGTATAATATTGATTATAAAGTTGATTGGATATGGAGTTTAAGTATGCACAAAATTTTGCAATCCTCTATCGTAAAACAAATTGTAACACCCAATATTTATTGACAAAGACACAATGTGCAACTCTTATACTGTGCTGAGGATCTGCTCCCAATAAAAGGTGTATTCCATACCATTAAGGATAACTGGGACGATAGTACTTATAATAAACCACTGGTACATAGTCACAGCACACTTACAGAAAAAAATGCCTGAAAATACCTAAAATATCAAATAAGTATGGAAGCCGAACGCCGGAGTATTGTGTACCAGTGATTTTTAATAAGCTCAAGAATAAATTTGCTTTTGAGGAAAATGAAAGTTTAAGCATGAGAATTATAAAGATGTGGCTTATGAATGAGGGATCCATGTATCTGTAAAAAAGACAATAAACAGGGAAGAAAGGGAAAGATGTCGTAAATAAGCTTTACTTCTAATATAAATGTATGTATTTTTTTTTCACAAAATCACACTTGTATTTTAATTCTTATTGCATATAGAGGTAGAATCTGCAGACAAGCAACCATGTGGTGGCTTCGCGGAACTACCTATTTGTTGTCTAAACCGTGTACTTTGTTAAGTGTATTATTTTTGTTAGAAATAAATTAAAAAAAATATATAAATATATATATATATATATGTATATATATATATATATATCTTATTAAATATTATAAATCTTATTAAATTAATTTTAGGTAAGGAGGAGAGGAAATATAGGATAAGGATACATTCCACACTATTGTATTAATTTTCGATCGTACGCGTTACTTCTAATAGATATTTCTAAATTGCCTAGAAAAAATAAAGTACCAGACCTTCAAAAATGCTTTGATGTGTAAAACCTTTTTTTAGTTTTTTATTTATTTATTTTATACACTTTACAAATATAAGACAAAAAGTCCCGATAAACTACTTTACGTATCTATACTTTTTAGTAGTTTCTCTAACGGGTTCTCTTCAGATGTGGTGTTATTCTGCGGGGCAAATTAAGTACCTACTTTAGAGGAATAACTAGAACCATTTTAATATTTGTGCCTTAACAAAAAAAAAACATGCATTTTGGCAAAGTTTTTTTTTTGCTTTCGTCCAAATGGGAAGTGAGACGGGAATTTCAACCTTCAATCTGAGGAAGATTTATTTTTTGCTGTTGTGCATTTTTTAATACCTACATTTTGAGTATAAATACGTAGGTATTTTATATTTAAGTCTAATGTTATGGAGGTACTCCAATCATGAAACAATATAATATTAAACACACCTACACTTTTAGTATAAATACGTAGGTATTTATACTAAAAATGTAGGTGTGTTTAATATTATATTGTTTCAGGATTGGAGTACCTCCATAACATTAGACTTAATAACATACTCGTACTATTGTATTCATCCAAAACTTTGTGACTGTTCACTATAAAAGTAAAAGTATTGCACTCAGTACAACATTTTATTATTTAGAATTTTTTTAAACTTTTTTATCATTATAGTTATTTTAGTTTATGTTGCTTACGTTATGTAAACACAACCGTGGGAGTAATTTTAAATAATAAGAGCACACGAGAATAGATTTTCTATGGAAATATATTATATTTATAGGTAAAGCAATTATAGTCTAGCGTGGTATGGTGACGTATTACCAAATTAAGCCATTTATATGAATTGCTTCATAGAATTATCAATCTCCTAATTAGAACAATAATCCTTACCTAACAATATTACAAAGGTCATTATCTAAAACTGTTGTAACATGTAACAATCGTTCAGCTCCCGCCATATTTAGATGTTCCCAAAAGGAGTTTGGTTAGAAGATATATCACCCGTGACTTGACAGAGGCCGTCGCCAGGTGAGGAGTCTGTAATCACTGGTCCGTGGGCGAAATCCTCGCCAAAAAGGCGCTCTGTCTTGTCCATCCATACTTTTGTCAAAAAAACGAATTTGGGCGATCCATCTATGTGTATGATTATCTAATAAGAATATGACATAAATGACTACTCGTACACACGAAAAATTTAAGCGAATATGTTGTGTTTATGTATTTTAAGTGCTTCCATAATGCTGAACTAATAAAATCATGTGTTCGGATACAATCATTTCATCTAGCGGTTTAACGGCCGCTGTTCCCAATCCTACTGATCAATTACTAAGCCAAAATTTTGCCTTAGTATTTGATTAGTGCACAACTACGCTTTTTCCAACACACACGTATCGCTTAAGCATTTATCTTAACCTAAGGAAGCCGGACTAGTGGATTACGGCCGCTGTTCCCAATCCTACTAATCAATTACTAAGCCAAAATTCGGCCTTAGTATTTGATTAGTGCACAACTACGCTTTTTCCAACACACAAGTATCGCTTAAGCATTTATCTTAACCTAAGGAAGCCGGACTAGTGGATTAAACTCGTTCCGGCCGCCTCAGTTTTGGACTAGTTCTTAAAAGTGTCAACAGAGTAGAAAAAATACCGCGAACACAATGTATGGTCGATGAAATATCACTGACAGAAGACACAGTTCCGCGCTCATTTCACTTCTGTTGTATTGCGTTTATCAATTATCATTTTAATTAATATGGATTGAGAAGTTCGGATGCGTGCGGAGCAGAGACGAAAAACGGTTAATTTATGCGAAAAACTATGTCGTTTTCGAATATTCGAAAAGCCAAGTGTCAAGACCAGTACCTACGGTCAGGCTGACACTTTATTTTATATACGTTTGTTTAAAAAATATAAAATGTCAGTTTATGGATAAAAATATTTTAAATGAATTACGTGTATTAATAATAAATCCAACAATTAACTCTATAATATTAATTTAACTTCGAAAGTTCTTACTTTGATGTCATTTTATTGTCTATGAAAGTGGGCGAGGCCAGATAACATAAGATGTTTGGGGACAACATAAATCGAGCGCTACCCTACAAAATGCTTGGCTGATCGTGGCCTCAGATGAATCGATTTAAAAGTTAGAAACAGCGGCCGTTATACTCGTTTTATAATCTAAATTGATTGAAAAAATTAGACACCTACGTATTTCGTCTTTCAATTATATTAATGCGAAAACATTATTGTTGATCAATCTTTACTACGAATCTGTTTACATTTTAGGTAAAAAAAATATGCTTAGGATAAATTGTAGCTTTTTCCAACGTTTCTTTTGAGTAGAATTAAAATAAAATGATTAATTACTTTAAAGAAAATATAAAATATGCAAACTACCCAAAATGTGTTTTTTTCACTACAAATATTTGAACGCATACAGGAAACAACTTTTTAAAAATATAATTTTATTTTAATCAGGGCAGTTATGTGACAGATGTGTGGCAGATGATGGAACTGTAAGGCTGTCCGAAACGTTGGCTAAAGAAGGAGGTAGCGAAAAACGGCATACACGGAGAAAAATGTTATTCGAAAAACGATCATTTTAATAGTAAAAACGGTTGAAAACGGGACTGAAGTTCTTACGAACAAATTAACAGTGTTTCAGTGTTTATTGGCAGGAAAATGTAAGAATAATTTGTTGGTATACGTACGAAATTACGTATACCAACAAATTATTCTTACATGTTCCCGCCAATAAACATTGAAACCCCGTTAATTTGTTCGAAGGAACTTCAGTCCCGTTTTTACTATTAAAATGATCGTTTTTCGAATAACATTTTTCTCCGTGTAATACCCAAAAAAGAAATCACGATAATACTGCCGTGAAAATTTGAAATCACATCCAATTTATAAGAAAACTTACACAAAACTTGATTTTAATAAAATAACTTCGTCGGATTGCGTCCTTCAAACATTCGCAGCTCAGTGGATAGAGCAGTTGACCGGAAATCAGAAGGACACGGGTTCGAGTCCCGTCGGCGGCAATTATCTTTTCTCGGGAGATTTTTTCAATGTGGATGAGTGTTTCAGACTAATAATAAATTGTTTTAATTATAAATATTTCAAGTTTTTCAGTGTCCTTCAGCAGAACTACTCCTAAAAGTCGAATAGGTAATATAACTAATTATGTGTTTGATGATTTCAGTGAGAAACGGCCGGAATTATTCAACCGCCCTTAACCCAATACATTACGTATTCCGTGAGATAACTTAGTTAGAGCTTCTTCTATTTAGAGAGAGGTAACTCGAAGCCAACATCGCACATCTTGAAACTCGGTACAACTGTGTAAATGGAGCCTCAAACGTTACCACGTAGAGCCAGCGCCAAGTAGCGAAGGCTATTTCTGTATTACTTATTATTCGTGTGATGTAATTGATTTTATTGTACCTATAAATAGTTTTGTAGTAGTTAAGTAGCTAACTTGGATTATGATGATATTTTTCTTAAAAATTGGTTCTAACGATTCGTCGCTTGAAATAGGTATTACATATAAGGTTTTA
The DNA here is from genome assembly GCA_951813805.1 of Limnephilus auricula. Lineage (NCBI taxonomy): Eukaryota > Metazoa > Arthropoda > Insecta > Trichoptera > Limnephilidae > Limnephilus > Limnephilus auricula. The sequence continues at coordinate 33,904,288 of OX638400.1, read as the reverse complement.
AGGGATGTACACGACTTACTTCAACCAGTGATTCCTGACATTATTTGGACTAAAAATGTTAATAAATAATTCTTCCAAATGTCGTAACTAGTCAATCAGCTCAGTAACCGCCTAACTACGGGATTGTTAGGAGATTGTTACGAGAATATATTCAGTAGGAGATAAATCAGATTTTTTTTGGAAATGTTTTTGTGAAGTGATTTTTGTTCAAATGAAGCAGTTACTTTGTGATGTGACATTATATGTTAAGTGACCTCAAGGTGAGTTTATAAAAAAATGACGCTATATAATGTTAACCAATTATATAAAGTCGAAGTGCAAAATTAAAATTATGAAATTACCAGTATTCAAAAAACCATTAATAATTAAACAAAGTAATCTGTAGTTGTTATTTTCATAGGACGTTTCATTTGTTACTTTGGTAAGAAATACTGCATACATTTATATGAAATTTTCTTTATTCCGTAAAGCATGCTACATTTACTGCATGCAGTCAATATAAATTACACATTTTCGGAAAAAATGTATCCATTAAATTAAAACATTGTATACCTAATTAGTCGGCGTTCAAATCATTGTTCTGGCACGTCACAAGTGAAGGGCGGGGGCGGAATACCTGGTTAGGAGAGCGGGGCCGTGGGCGGACACGCCGTATGAAGGAGCTATCAGTCCGCCCACCGCAGAAACAACTGGACCAGAATACAAAGAACTAGACGCGTAAGACAAAGGCGCCTCGGCTACTAAAGGAGCCGAGTAAGTAATGGGAGACACGACAGAACCGAGATGAGAAATTGGACCCAGAGAAGAATAAGAAAGCTGAGGATATGACAAAGGAGAAGTGTACGCTACAATATTAGGATGTTTAATGATTGGAACAGATTCTTCGGCTAACTTTGCAACAATTGACAATGTTGGTTCAACAATTTTGGCACCAATTTGAACTGGAGCAACAATTTTAACTTCTTCGCTTGGGTCTTGTGCAACAATTTTGACTGGTTCGATTGGTGCAACAACTTTGAGTGGTTCTCGTTGGACGACAGCGTTGAATCCGTTGATCGGGTCTGCTGAGTAGTCCACTGTTCTGTGAAGTCCATCAGAGTCCAGGAGGGAGTAGGAACCCTTGACTACGTCTCCAGCCCTGGTCTCCTGCTGGCTCTTGAAGTCTCCCGTGATGGAGTCTTGCACGTCGTAGGCATAGCTGTATAGAGGGTTGTGATCATAATCTGATTCCGCCAGTGACACAGGAATGGCACTAGAATGAGCGACGGCCACCAGGCAGGACAGAATGATAAACTAAAACAAAATAAAAGATTTTTATCAGTCAACTTGCATCGTATAGTATTACTATTAGCATCGATAGACCATCAGATAACCATTACGTCCTTATACGATATACATCCACGTAGTAATAAAGATCATGAGATGAGATGGGTTGACTATCGATGTGGAACTGTGGATGGGACGGAGAGCCGCCAAGATTAAGCGAACTCGAAGTTCTTTGGGAGATCTTTCTACTTGAATATTTAATTTATAAGAATAATTCAGGTTAATTGATTTATAGCAAACAGATTTAATGTGAATATCCATTCTAGATAAAAAAAAACTCATCCAAAATTTCCCACTAAACATTTATTTTTAAAGTAAGAAATCATGATAAATGCTTTACAAATATGTTTACTTAAAACTGCACTTACGGCGAAGCACTACGAAGATTCAAAGTCGTGTGTTTTTGGATTGACAATGTGATCGCAAGAAATATTACAAGTAGAGCACATCTTGGCCTTTGAAATAGTCGAGGATCTTTTGTTTTTTTATCCCAGAAAAAAAAATGCAAAATAATAAGAAAAAAATATTATTAATAGTTCAGCACTAATTATTAATAACATTATATAATTAGATTGAGAAAGGGACGCTTAGATGGTTTGGGCATGTTGAACGAGTTAATGAAGAAAGGAGTGTAAAGAGAATTTATGACGCGAATGTGATTGGTAGAAGAAGTCGAGGACGCCTAAGGAAGACATGGCACGATAAAGTGAATCAGATACTTGAGTCGGGCCATGTCAAGAGTCAGATTAATAGAAGAGTATGTACAAGAAGGTATATGAATGTGAATGAGTTTGTGCGTGCCAGGAGTGTGTGCTAAAGAGTGTGTGCCAAGACCGAGATGATTGGCGGTCCGTCCTCTCGGCCTACCCCTGTGGAGAAACGGCGTGATGGTTAGTTAGTTATAAAATAAATAAAAAAAATATATATTGCAATACGCAGTAATAATAATAATAATAATCCTAATCATTTTTTTTTTGCCGATGATGCCAAACTGTAGAAACCCATAAATAACCTAAATTATTATCAAATTACAGGATGACTTAAATGAGCGTAGAAAAGAGTAAATCAAAATCTATTAATTTTAAAAAAAATGTAACCAGCCCCAATTTGGACAATATTGGTGCGATTTTCGGTAGTAAGTTCAATATAAATTATTTAAGCAATAATTATTAGCCTGAAACACTTAATTAAAAAAATCTCCCTAGAAAAGATATGTGCCGCCGACAGGACTCAAACCCTTGTCCTTCTGATTTCCGGTCAACTGCTCTATCCACTGAGCTACGTCGGCTTATCTCTTACCTGCCAAATAATTCAATATATACTAGTGTTTCATTGAAAAATTATTGTTTATTACATTTTTTCACCTACAAACAATAAACTTTATTTTATATGAGAAAGGCATTTTAAGTGCTAAATCTTCCACTAGGTGGCGTAGAGACATATTATGTCTACATTTTTTTGGTGAAATTCTCTAACTCGTCAAATGTTAATTTTTTTTTTTAAATTGATAAACTAATATTTTAAGACAAGATTTTTATGCATAGCACAAAGGGTAACAATTATTATAAGTAATAATTATTAGCCTGAAACACTCATCATAATTTGGCGATACTTTGAAAGGGAGATATGTAAATACGTGTAAAAGAGGGAGTGCGGAGATATTAAAACGGTTTGGAAGTAAAGGCCCTAAGCGACTATAGTGAAAATATCTAATAAAATACGACTCGTTTACAATAGAGCAAATATTTCTCTTCAACACCTTAAGTGGAATTTAATGAAACACTGTGAATTTTTCATACATATAACTTGTAAAATAACAGAAACAATCGTGTAAATAATAATTTTCGGAGCACACTTTGCGACTTTTTTCTATCGAGGGAATTTTAAGAAATAAAAGTTTCAGCTCTACAAATCTTCAGATATTATCTTAAAAAATAACATATAATTTTTTAAGAACTTAGAAACTTAAAGTGTTAAAGGGAAATGTGTTATAAATCGATAGAAAATCGGAATTCCGGCCCTTGAAAACAAACAATCGGCGGCATGTATCTTTTCTCGGGAGATTTTTTAAATGTGGATGAGTGTTTCAGGCTAATAAAATTATTGCTTATAATAGTTGTTAACCTTTGTGCTATGCATAAAAATCTTGTCTTTAAAAAATAATTAATTATAAATGTCACATTAATCAAATCACAAACAAAACAGGAAAAATGCTTGGATTGACAACAAGAAATACAAAATACATCCCAAACATTGTCATTTTCAAACAACTATACTTTGCCTAAGTACATGGTAAAAATTGAGACATCCTGTAAAGACGATAATATATACAAAGAATGATATAATAAGAATTCAGCCTAGTGGAGACATTTAGAGTTTGCAAACATTGAAAATAAACATAAATTTTATTAAATTTAAATATTTTTCATCTTTTAAGGATAACTTATAAAATATTTGCAAAAAAACCTTTTAGATAGATTCTCTTGTTCAAGAAATTAATAATGATACTATAATTGTCCACAGTTACTGGTGAAGTAACTTACCTTGAGGGCCATTTGAAAGGATCACTATTCACTTCTCACTTGTCGATAGTTAATGTTCTTACGATCCCTTTGAGGCGAGTTTATATAGTTTGTTGCCACCCTGTTTCAAATAAAAATAGATCACAAACTGCATACTTCGTTCTATATGTATATTATGTAGGTATATCCATTAAGAAACGAGTAAGTACCTTTAACATTGCAGATACTGCAAGGGAAGTACTGTACCTGAGCATATTGCCCGCAACACGGATATCGAGTATCATTTAAGCTAAGTGGATAGAAGAATTATTTTGCTCTATGTTAGGATCAAGTAAAGCAAGTATGGATATGAATTATTACGTCCTTTTTTGAAGTAATATGGTATTTTATAAGGTATTCACCTGACAGTCGAGATCGACAAAAATACGTAAATAAAGGTAACAATGGTCGAGTGGATTGAGGCGTTGTCCCAGTAAGACAGAAATCCTGGGTTCGATTTCCAGTTGCAACCGTTACCATTTTATTTTCTGTGCCTAGTACTGTTTCATGTTTCGTTTAGATTTATTAGTATTATCTTCTTCTTCAATTATTAAAATTTTAAAAGAGTTGAATAATTAATGCGCATTTTTTTTTAATTTTGTGATTACTGGGTTTTCTTGTGTCCAAAAATAGTCCAGTGTAAAGTAAAGGACGAAAAAAAATTTGGATGCCTTTCTGTGCTATGTGTATCTTTTCCGTCGCGTGAGCAGGCCACATAATACTTTTCATGTGAGAAGCATGGATTTTCCAAATTTTACCTCCTGCTTTCCCCTAACGTTACTATGTCTACTGTTCTCCTCCCGCGACCCCTTCCCCTCCTGCATTCCCCTTCCACCTTCTATGCCTTCCCCCCCTCCCGCGAACGTCCCCCTACCCTTTGATCTCTCCAGCCGAACTCTCGACACTCTCGACCCAACGCCTTGTTCCCCAGTGGGAGGGAAGGATTCACACGTCACTCCTAATTCCTACCCACACCTCGTACGTTTTTCGGTCCCATAACTTCCTCTCCTTCCTTTACTTTTAAATAACACCCTCACAGCGTCCCCAAAGATGACCGATGCTCTGGTCATCGTTTAATATATCGGTCGTCCGGTTGATTGTCACACATCTTCTGAATTATCGAAATTTGAGTTGGGTATGAAGTTTATGTAAAAGTTTACCCTCTTTCTGGTACAATACTTAGATAACTCATAAAATCAACAGAATCTTATCATACTTAAATTCTATAATTTAAAAAATAAAGATTTTATATAATTTTTTTGTCATTTTCATAGTTCTTTAGTAAACAACTGTTCTGTAAATTGCCATCTCAACACAGGCGTTTCACACCTAGTGAGATGGGCAATACGTCACTGCTTTATTTATATGTAAAATTGAGATAATTAAATAAATAAATTTTAATGAAGAAAAACTTGTAGTTAATGAAACAAAATTTTGATGTTTTCTGGGTCACTAATAGGATATTTAAAAATGTCATTGTACTGTACCGGACCGTTATGTCTCCCGGTGTTATTTTATAGCATAGTTAATATATAAAACACATGCAAATATTATTTTATTTATGGTGAGCTTTCGAATATTGCTTTCCTTATCATCTCAAAACGTAGTATTTGGAGATGTCTGGCTAATCAACTGGACTTAAACTATATTATAACATATTTGCATCGCACATTTGAAGATACTGCCATAATTGGTTATGTTTTCCACTTTGTGACTAGAACTGAATGGTCCGTATTCACCTTTTTTATATGAACACCACAAAACAGTCCTAACTGCTCCCATCTGAAGCCAGTGAGACCAGGGCATCCCCGAAATGCGGTATGTTGTGAGGCTGAAGGTAGTAGGGAGGGGCAGGACATGCGAAGGGGAAGGAGGGGAAGATCTGGTCACCAAACCCGGCTTAAGCCATTTCAAGCAACGTTTCAATTCTGTATGGTGGTCCCACACCGGAGCAAAACTGAGAATTTCTTCCATTCTGGAACTGAGATTCTGAATTGTGGAATAACACAAATTACTGAAATAAAATTTTGAAAAGTTTGATCCCGCGACCTTCGGATTGTGAGTCGAGATTCTTATCCGTCGGCCACGGAGGCCGTTTAAATTTCCCTCTCTCTCTCCCTTTAGCTTCACAAACATATCAGAAATGCGGATGACATTTTCTCTCATTGCTATCCTGGATCCGAGCAATGAAAGAAAAAAGTTGATACGTGATGTTTAATATGCTAATTTTTTGTTGTGTTATGCCTTTTTTTTACTTTTAACCACTCTTCAGTTATTCTTTCAAAATAGGTTTGGGTAAGCCCATTTTCCATTATTCTTATTCAGTTTTTCCCATAATGTAGAATCAGCTCGACCTTTGTACATGTTCCATCTTTTCCCTTTCTCCGTGTCCTGTCCTATTTATCCTCCCACACTTTCCATACTCATAATGTATACGTTCACCCACACATTTCCCATCTTTGGGGCTTTCAAACTACTCGACGGTCCACATGGTTTACATACAAAATAGGTTTTATATTTTTACACATTTTTTGGCGAAATTTTTCACAGGTGTTTCTAAATAACAATTTTCTTTGCCATTTCAAAATGGTTTGAGCTTTAGCTCGAATATAAATTTTGTCCTAATGTTTTCAAATTGATTACTTCTGTGAAATTGATCAAATGTTTTCAAATATCAAATTTTATTATTGAACAGAAAATTTCGTGAGAATCAATCAAAACACTAGAGAGCTTGGTATAATTAATTTTTTTAATAATTTTTCCTTTAAAATTGTATTTTATTATTGTATAAAAAAAAATGTTATTAAAATGAATAAAGAATTGAATTCAATTAAATAATTTGACTGTCTAAAAACAACTCCAATCTAATCTAATAAATTAAATAAAATATGAATGTTTATTACTTCAATACTAACTCATATGTACTATTCGAATGAGAAAATTATTCCATTTGGGGGGCGGGTGTGGGTACCGCCGCCTGGGAACCATATATTGGTGTAATAACTCCGCCTTGGGTCTTCCCAAGTGGTTCGCTTGGTAACTTAGGAGGGGTGCCTAGGTTCGTGGGGTGAGGTTTTTCCTGGTCTTGGTGACGAATGCGTTTGCCCATCTACTGCGTGGCGGCCGGATCGAGAGAGATTGGTTGAGGAAGGCCTTTTCACCCCTCCATCCGGATTCTCTCGACCTATTTGGCCTTTCACCCCAGTGGGATTCACAAGTCCGTCACATCTGGACTCAGATTCCTACCCACTTCCTACCATATTTCCCCACATTTCTATGTCTCATACATTTTCCTTCCCAGAACTTTCTCTCCTGCCTTTCCTTAAAAAGATCTCTCATACAGGATCCCCTAAGATGACGTAGGATCTGAGGGACGTTATTTTCCTTATAACCCCCTGTTTGAAGCTAAGGTAAAAGAGTAATTACCCCAGCATCGCTATAATGTGCATCAATATTATGTACAAGTATATCTCGATTTATACAAAGTAACTAAAATAAACTAACTAACCATCAAGGCGTTTTCCGGCAGGTGTAAGTAGAGATGATAGACCGCCACACAAGTTGTCTCGGCACACACCCCTTGCTTACTGTTATTATGACTCGTGGCATTTCCTGACTCAAGTTTTTGATTCCCTTGATAGGCTGTCCCCGACTTCTTCTACTATTAACTTCCGCGTTACTTCTACTATTCTTGGTACACTCACCCTTTTTTATGTTATCCGTATAAATGCAATATTTCCGGATCTCCACATTTTCAAAAATGTTAATTAAGCCGAAAAGAGAAAAAACAAAACAAAATCATCAAGCGATCAGTGTTTCCCGCTGGCAACCTTCACATTTCCTTCTGGGAAGTGCGGGGGAGAGTGATAAGGTTAAAATTTTTTTCAGGAGGTACTCTAGATTTCGAGAAACCTACATTTATTCATTTGCAGATAGTTACTACGACTTCTTGTAATTTTTGGCTGACAAAATAATTTTTCATTGGTTAAGTAAATGAGTTACATTACTCACGATGGAAATGATATTGCTAGCTGAAAACATAAGTGTTGTCAAACAGAAAACTTGTTCAAATTTAAATTTATAATTTTTTCAGATATTTCGGGGTTCCGGACCAGAAGTGAAAAGAAGTTACAAATCATAAGAAGTGGCTGCCAAATTCAATGGTTACGTTTTATACAGGGTCAGCCAGCAGTTGTGTATTATTAAAATATCTGCGGGCCCTGTACAGTACGCCCAGCTTCTGAGAGGCTAACTTGATTCTGGCTTCGATGGAGCCCCGTTCCTGAGCTGATCAGATAGAGTTACACCAAGCATATCAATGGAAGGCATGTTGGGAAGATTGCTAATGTTGAAGGGGATTAGTTTATCATTTAGATTCATTTTAGACGTAATCGACACGATCGGGTCTTTCAAACATTAAATTCGACTTGATTATTCTTACCCCAAGAGAAAATCCTCAAGAGGTAACCGTCCGTTCTCTGCTTCAAAGTCCTCCGAGCCGTTGGTTGTTTGTGTAACCTTTAGGGGCTTGTCAAACAAAAACTGAAGTGCACTTCATCCGCGTAACAATGAATTGGTGCACACGACAAAAGGTCATTGATGTGCAACAAAAACAAAGTCGGAGTCAGAACCGATCCCTGCGGGACGCCAGCTATTTTTGACTTCGGTTGCGATACAAAAAATAACCACAAATAAATATACGTTTCTACAATATTAACGAAATAAACAAATTTCCTAAGAGGATCATATAAGTAATGTAAATAATAAAAGCTAAACTCTATAGAAAATCCGTAACAATCAGAGAAAGATACGGTCACATCTGGGACTCGAACCCAGGACCTTCGGCTTTCTGGGCTGCGACTCTACCAACTGAGCTAATGTGTCCCTATCCGAATCGATCTTATTTAAATATACCATACTTCGATTGAGAACTACCAACATTTCTTAACACGTGTTTTTATTGACTGCTATCTATATGTATGAATGCAAGATTCAAAACGAACTAAATGCTATCTAGATCGGATAAATTTATCCATTTTTATTTAGTATGCGACATCTATTTACTTTTCTGCAAGTAGGATTTTTTAGGAAGATGTTGCTTGTGTTGTGATGGAGGACTTAGCCAGCCGAGGAATCGAACACGGAACGCCTGGGTGGGACCCAAACGCGATGCCCATACAACCACTGACCGGTCAAATTGTAATATTTTAATTAATGAAGCCAATATTAGCGAAACTGAATAGTCAATCTGAAACAGAAAAATCAGAAAAAAGATACGGTTACATCTGGGGAATCATATCATCAAACCAAGGACCTACGGTTAAATATGACCGAATCGGATAGGGACACATTAGCTCAGTTGGTAGAGTTGCGACCCGGAAATCCGAAGGTCCTGGGTTCGAGTCCCAGATGTGACCGTATCTTTTTCTGTTTCAGATTTTATTTTGAGTTTCGCTAATATTGACTTCATTAATTAATATATTACAATTTGAGGTTTAACATATTATGTTAAAAATAAAAATAAATAAATAATTAAAAAGAAATTTGTATCTCAATATATTCATTTTTTTACGTTTTGAAGTCACAGTTGGAGATTTATTATTTAGGTCAATGGGAATTTTCCCAAATATTGCGATAAATTTGGTTTTCGTGGAAATTTTCAAAAGTGATTTATCTGAACATTGTAACTTATTTACCCGTATTGTGTTCGAGAAGAGTTCCCCTATTTCAACATCAGTGCAACAAGACTTGACATATAAAAAGTTTTGCTGTTATTTTGTGTTATTCAGGTCACTGGTGTTATGTTCTAGGCTTCGTCGGGGTGACAGCAGCCATTTTCGCAATAACAGTCACCATTTTTGTTAATTAAATAATATTTTTCGGAAAAATTTTCATTTTTTATTAAATTTGAAGATCTGTCCCTGTTTCTTTTTCAAATTGTCAGAATGTTTTACCTTCAGAACTGTCTGTTGAAACTGAACTGAACTGAACTGTTGAAAGTTCTACAGTGTGAGGGATACATGTTTATAAGGAATTTTATTTATTACCTTCAAACGTGTTTGAAATTATCTTGTTTCTCTAACTAGTTACGAACTAACTTGTCTAACAATCTTGAACTTTATGAAATACATAACTGGTACGTAATTATTATAATAACGTTAATTATGGTTTATTATTCATAAATATGGTGCTTTGTAAATAGAGCTAATCTCTCGAAGTCGAGTTTTATATTTTTAATAACAACCAAATCTGCTGAGTTATCCGCTTTTGTACAGGTGCGCAATTTCTCTTTCAATCTTTCCATCTTTTTCAGGTGCTATAGTCTCATTGGCTCCGGTCAAACAAACTTTTGTGAGATATCATGTAAAAAGGAACACAACTATAAATATTTACACCGATTTCTACAATGTATTCGTCGACGGTGATTTATGGAATTTACCCAATTAATTTAATAATATTTTACAATAAAATATATAAATTTGTTTTAGACCACTTTAATTTTAATTACACTCTACCGGTTTCGGAAGAACCCTTCCTTCGTCAGGAGAATATTCTCCTGACGAAGGAAGGGTTCTTCCGAAACCGGTAGAGTGTAATTAAAATTTAAGTGGTCTAAAACAAATTTATATATTTTATTGTAGATTATGGCGAGCCACAAAGTTAATGCTTATTACGAACATTTAATAATATTTGTTTACACGCCTTCTTACAAGTGTCTAAGTAGTCTAAAAGAAATGATTTATTTCTGGCAGAAACCTTCAAACACAGCTCAGGAGAATACTAATGGCGAAACATTTTTATAAAATGTCTTATTGGGGAGTATGACGTCACTGCAAATAGTATTTTAACTAAAAATGATGTAATTTCTTTATTATTCCTTTCTTTATATTTCTTTTCTTTCTTACTTCTCTTTCTCTGTACTGTATACTAAGAGGTTAAAAAACGACGTACATTCACAAGTCACCCTTTTTTTGTTAAAAATTGTGACTTTCGAAATAACAAAAGAAATTAGAAAAAAAATAAGATAAGGTAAAAAGTAAATAATACCTAATACATAAATAAAATTAATAAAACAACTAATAAGCATGAAAAATACGAGAAATGAAACTAAAAAAACTAAACCCAATGACTATTTCATTAAAATAATAATCGCTAAAGCTCTGTAAATGTTTCAAACAAAAAATAAATAAATTATGCTCATCATTATTCTTTAAACTGTAAGTCTGAATTTTTGATACCTACCAACTTCAACGAAGATCAGAATATACGGGAAAGTGTACCATATTTGTTTTTTACGTTCAATTAAAAAAGCTTTTAATACCAATTATTTGTTTAAACACACTGGCAATAAATTTAAACTACGCAACAATTCATCTAACAATGTCCAACCATTGTAATTTATCGTTTACCAAAAGAGTTCGCTGGTTCATAATGTTCAGTAAAAATAATTGGATGTATGTGAACTAGACTACCTTGCGTTTTTTCCGCATTTTAAGGACATGAATGATATTCTTGGAGGTCTAATTAATTTTAATGTTGTATTGTGAATGACTAATTTATGTATCTTGAAATGCAATCCCTGGGGCGTAATAAATACTACGCGTAGTAAAAGCATGTTATTAACAAGGATATTATGAATGAGGAGATCAAATAAGAATGCAAGGTCGATGTAAGCGCAACTAATAAGATTAAGAAAGGGGCACTCATTTGGTTCTTAGAAGAAATAAGTATGATTATGGATGACGTAAGGACTCTCTTTTCCTGAATATTGGTTGTGTATTATTTATTATGATTTCTACATCCGGTGTGGATTTGATTTTTATGCAAATATATACAGTTTAGTTTCGATATTGATGAAATTTTGAGCACTTGAACCTCAAAACAAGATAGGAAAGTCACTGTCTAAATCTGATTTTGAAATGCTCTGTATAAAGCCCGGACAACGCCGAGGACGTCAGCTAGTGTTTTTTAAATAAAATATATAAACGTGTTTCAAAATTAAAGGTTTTTAAAAAAATTCATCAGGATACTAAAAGTTATTGAAAATTAAGATAATAAGAACAGACAAATAAACATAGCCAAATAATAAATTATATTATATTCATGAAGATTCAACTGTTTTAATTTAAAAAAACTTTTGTTATACTCGTATAAGTACAATAATCATTTCACGATAACTTAATTTTACAATAATAACTAATTAATTACCTTCTGACATAGCTTATTGTAATTTTTTTGTCTATTGGTACTTATTTGTCCAAACGTTTTGAATATACGAGGTTTGTTAAACAAATATAATGAATTTTTGTTTTTCTCGAAAATTTTTTATTTAATCTTCAATATCTATTTTGTCCCCTTCAAAGTAATCCTCCCCAGATATAATGCACTTGTGCCAGCACCCTTTCTAATCCTCGAAGCACTTCTGATAAGCGCTTTTTGCAATTGTGACAAAACTCCCTCCTTTCATGGGCCTTTCCATTTTTGGGAACAGGAAAAAGTCACAGGGACCCAAGTCCAGTGAATACGGTTGCTGAAGCATGATTACGGTGTTAATTCGGCCAAAATATTATGCTTTATCGTATGCAAAAGCCATGAATTTTTTTTCCTTTCTCTGGCGTTTTCTTCGTATTGCTTCAAAAAAGTTGATGGCATAAGCCAACCGAATGCCGACATACTCAGCAATATCTCGAATGATTCGACGATTGTCCGTAAAAATTTTCTTCACTTCTTCGACGTTTTCATTGGCTGTTGATTTGCTGGGGCGTCTAGGGCGGGTAATCTTCTCGGCCTTCTGTGAAGAACTTGTACAACTTAATTTTTTATTTATTTTTGCTTAAAGTAGACTCGCCAAACTCCACAGTCAAATTTTAAAGGCGTTGGAGTACTTAATTTTATTTTTGACACAATATTTAATTGTTGAAAGCCAGCATACAAAAAATATATTTTTTCAATACGACGTAAAATATTTGACAGTTCTCACCTTTCGCACGAATTCAATTTTTATAACATTTCTTTTGTGATATAATACAAAAATTGTGCTTTCCACAATAAATTTATATAAAAAAACAACGAATAAATATAGACTAATAGTAATACGTTTTGTCAAGATCGAGAATGGCCCAAGCGATTCTGACCTTGTTCTTTATACAACTTCTTTATACATAAGGTGCAAAATCGCTTCAAAAATCCAGACCCGCTGGGGGGGACTGCGGCCTACAAGAGGTTTCTATTTTTTTCGAAAGCAACAAATCGCCAAGCACACAAAAACACGTCTAACCTTTATATCTGTTAAAAAAAACTAAAATTTAAATATGGCTGATAATGTCAACATATGACTTGTTTGTTGATGTATTTATTATAACTATGCTTTCAATCAATAATAATAAAAATAAAATAAAAAAAATGTCTGTGCTAAATATAAATAGTTCACTGTGAACAGTTGTCAACAGACGATCCTTGCGTCATCCACAAACGATCATATCTTTTATCCCTTTAAGATAATAATAGTAGTGATAATGTGACGGTGGCATGTTTACGAGAAAACTGTAATACAAGTATGTAAATTTGATTGAATAATTAGAGATTGTGTGGTATCCAGTTATGTAGATTCATGATGTATTAATGAATCAGTGTTATGATTCGCGGAACATTATCAAGGATTTTAGATAATTGATTTTACGCATTATTTTAAAATCGTATTACATCGCTTACTATTAAATAATTTGCTGTGTCTTTGGTGGTCGTTTTTTCCTGATATTTTGAAAATAGAAATCAATTAAAATAATTAATTTAATCAGCGACGAAGATAAAATGAAGAAAATTTCAATGAAAATATGAAACAGAGAGACACATAAAATAAAAACGAAACGGGACAGTCCCGGTATGACTAGAAGGATCTGGGTACCTAGCATGGACGATCGATAAAATCATATATCAATCCGAACACGGTTTACAATAATTGGCAAGAGATATTCCGACCGTCGATTGATAAATTTTAGCCCGGCCTCCACAATATCAGAGGCCCTAGCACACTCGCTCGATAACGATCGATAGGATAACTGTCGGTTTCTCTTATCGTTTCCTAGCATGACTACAGATCGCTAACGAATAAGTGACAGTTCACAATGACTAAGTGTCATTAACATATTCGACATGAACTGTTGTTTGTACGTTAGCGATGTTCGGTTGTCCTAGGGAACGGTGAGAAGTTACCGATAGTAATCCTATCGATCATTGTCGAGCGAGTGTGCTAAGGCCTCAGGCCCCCTAGTACACTCGATCGATAAGGATTGATAGGATAACTCTCGGTAACTTCTAATCGTTCCCTAGGACAACTTCAGATCGCTAACATCCAAACAACAGTTGACATCGGTATTTTAAAGACACTTAATCATTGTGAACTGTCACTTAATCGCTGGCAATCTGCAGTCATGCTAGGGAACAATGGGAAGTTACCGAAAGTTATCCTATCTGATATGTTTCGGTTAACTATCAATATACACATTTTTTGTTTATTATGTCGTTCGTTACGCAAACATATTGGCTTATTTAATGAATGCGTTGAACTAACATAATGGCTTGTTTTATGAACGTATTGAACCAACGAAGCTCTTAGAAAAGAAAGAAGTCGTGTACGCGACCCATAGACTTACATAATGCATATAAGAAGCAGTCAATTTATTCCGTTCGATCTTTGAGAAACGAAAATGGTTGAAATGTCAATAAAGACCTCATTACCTAATTAAATGTCGTTTAGTTTAAAAAAGTAAATGCGGATTGTAAATTCATGTTTCGATTAGTATTTCAATTCAACATTGCCAAAATGTTAATATTTTTACGTAATTGGTTGGCGTCTGACATTTCGTAGTGTCGATTCACAGAAAATATCTCCAGTGTAGCCGGCGTATATCGATTTCTTATTTATTCATTCACAATATAGGTTCGGCTGTCGACGGTGAAGGTGTGCTAGGGACATCGATATAAAATTATGGGAAGTTACCCCATCGATCCGATATAGTAAAATTATCGATTTCACCGTGCCAGAGCTCCTGAGTTCGAGTCCCAGTTGCGATTGTTACATTTTTAAATTTATTTGTCCGTCTGATACATATTTTCATTGAGCATTGTTGATATTACTTTCCCTAATGATTAAATATTACGATGAGGTTTAAGCTTCAACAAGTTATACCTAATAAGATTCAATAATTAATAATTTCAATTTTTAATAATATTTTTTACCAATATTAATTATTAGTTTTTTCACTCCAATCTATTAATTAATAGTTTTTGCATTCTCGTTGATTGGTGAGAGAAATGCATTAAAAACGCTTTGTAAATCTATCGAAATTCAGAAATGAAGCGTTGCTTGATGGTTGACATAAGCAATGCTTCGAAATTTGTTTTTTTTTTTTAAATTAAAGCTAACTGTAGTTATAACAGCCATAAAAATTTAACATTCATACATTTTCTCTACTGGCATCACTAACAGGGGTCGCGCAGATCAAACCGCGACTAGCGAATTATTCTAGTTTCAACGTTCAAGGCAGTTGTCGATTTTCCCCTCCGGTAGTTACGCTTTTAATTAATTGTTAAAATAGTATTCCTGTAAATATATTTGACTTGTATATACTCAAGTGTTTTCATTGATAAATAACCATCACACGCGGCCCAGTTTACAGGCATGGTAAAGTCTGTAAACTAAAAGGAATGGCGAAACGCGAAGGAATAGATAAACAAGCCAAAAACGTATGTATTATTAGTGTGCCGAATTAACAGGCGTACCTACAAATCGCTCAGAAATTGGAGTCAATAGGTCACGATTTCAAGCGCAAAGGTGTTTTTTTCTAATATATTTTGTGAATAACTTTAGAAATTAAAAAATTAATCGTTGAAAACTGTCACAAATAATTTTAGCAGTTTACGTTTATATTTTTTAGAAAGTATTTGACAAATTTATTGTAATTCTACTCAACGGAAACGGCAGGAAATACTATAATTTATACAACGTAATTTTTTTGTATTCATAATCTAAACCGATTCGCAGTAAAGATTAATCTAAAATACTATTAATCTTAATTCTAATAAGAATTTTTTTTCACCAATGAAGTTTTTTTGTAAGATTTTGGGTAGTAATAGAGCATTTTTAGGCAATGTCACACAACGCACGTTTACACTGATAAATCTCGTTCCTTAATAAATCTTTCAGAATGGACCACAAACAGCCCCATGAAAATCAGATAAAAACTAAACTTTGTAAGACCCGAGACTTTGGAAGCTTCGCGGTAACGAGGAGAAAGAAAACCTCGGATAAGACGGAACAAAAGAGCAGAAAGAAAGACCATAGTTCATTTTGAAAACACTGGTCACAAATTCAGTTCAAAGCTCCGAGAATAAACTTATCCCGGAGTTTTCCAAGTATAAAGTAATAAAGTTTTTCAGGTATAAAGACTAAACCGTGACACTTCGCAAAATGAAATTTCTCTGGATATTTTCGTATAATGTTTGCATTTCCCCATCGCGAACCTTTCAGGAAAGTTCACAAACAAAATCCGTGCACTACTCTCTTCTTGTTTCGAGCTGACAGAAATCCAAAAGTTCTCCGGGTCAAAATGGCTTTTGTTTGAATGTTGCTATTTAGATTTTGATATATCTAACAAAATAGTTACGGAAACGGCAAACTGATATTGCAACTGGCGATTCCATTAACTAAAGCTTTTATCCTATTCCACGTTAATTTCAAATGCATTCAAATGATTTCTAGAAATAGTATTAATAATTCTGCATCTGAACTTTCTGTGTTAATATACTAATGGTAGTTCAATTAAAAACTTTATTATGTAGTGCTTTTTTATTTTTATGTGAATACCGCACATGAATCAGTGAGACTACGGCATCCCCAATTGGGGTATGCTGTGATGCTGAAGGTAATGGGGAGGGAAAAGAGGCGGGGAAGAGGTGGTAAAGTTTCTGGCTATTGTGGTCTTACACTAGGGCGGTTGCTGAGAGTATCTTTCGCTCTGGAACGTGCCGCAAATGTTCTAAATATTATTTTTAATGAATAAATAATTGTGAAATAACACAAATGGATTAAATAAAGAAAATTATTTGCGCACGTCGAGTTTGAAACCCGCGTGAAAAATTTATAATATATTATATTTTTTTAATGCTGCATAAAATATTTAGTAAGAGAATTTTTCGGCAGATTCTTTCAATCATTCAAATTTATTTGAATTTTATATTCTCTAATCTTTTGGTTGATCTTGCAGTGCTATACTGAAAAATCGAATTGAAGTACAAGGTGGGGCAGAGCAACTTGCTTATTTGAATTTGGCGCCCTGGAGCGATAGTTGCTGCGAGGAGGGTGGAGATAGACACATTCGAGAGGGTGGAGCTTGAAGTTTTATTTCTGCTTGGCCTAGATAGAATAATGTAGTAAACGAAGGCAAAGCGCGCATTGGCTGCCGAGGCATAATTTTCGGTCAATTATCGCCATACAAAGTTCATTTCAATATTGCGCCCCACGGTCGTGTTCTGGCTGGCAGTCGATTTTTTCTACGAGATGAGCAGACAGCAGAGCGCTGAGGGGATCACAATACTGAAAGCCTTACCATATCAACGTATTGGAGTGAACTTGCTGTTCGTTAAAACTCAGGATTTTTTCTTCATGTCACCAGTTTTCCTGAAGTTGTTTATCCAGAAAATGACCATGGGGCGCATTGAAATGGGTACGGTATGCAACTTTGTATTGCGATAATTGACCGAAAAATATGCCCCGGCAACCACCTTCGTCCACTCCATGTCTCTATCTAAAGATCTCTCGAATGTGTCTATCCCCACCCTTCTCGCAGCAACCATCCTTATAAACACCGTTGAAGGATACCATAGTCTCATTAGGTACTTAAATCTAAAGTTATAATGTACACAAACAAAGAATTTCGTAATTAATTAAATTATTTAGGAAGGCGTTTCTTTTGCAAATCGTCGTTACGCCAACATCCAAGCACCTCTTTAGAGTTGTTCCGTAGCCGAAAGTGAACCCCGGTCTAGTGAGGCAGGTACAGTATATTAATATAAAAGGAAAATAAAATTAAAAAACGACCGGCTTGAAAAAACTGGAAATTAAAAAAAATTAAAACTTATCTACAAGAAGTTTTACTTATCGTTATCATGAATATAAAAAAAATATTTTCATAAAAATTTATAAATTATGTACCTAGTTGGAAGTTTGATAAACACATTTTATCGGGGTGTTTCCAACTTCGGCGCCAAACCGTTTAGAAACATTTAGTGGTGACCCTACTTTTGTTGTTCAAGTATGACTATGCGAATAGCATTCAACTGTTTGGAATATGGATTGCCGCTTGACGCGACACGCCGAACGCGAACTTTCTAGAAGGTGGCGGCAAGAGGTACTAACTACACACACCATACAATATTTACCTGTAATAGCATCTAACTACATACGCAATAAATTCCACGTACCGTATTACTGACTGGCGTATGTCGTGTGCCGTCTGACGTACATTAACATACGTTATTTTGAACTGTGTCTTGCCTTCATATTGACGTAGTAGCGTAGGTACCACGTCCGAATTTTATTTCTTTTCAGATTTTATATGATTTATAAACAGATTTTTTTCGTACTTTGGAGATATCCAGTAGGCAGGGGACTATCACCTATTAAATTCGCACTTGTTACTTGGATTATTATTGGTTACTTCAGTATCAGTAGGTACGTTCACACCATTCTCTCGGGTACAATGTAATGTACTGATTATTGATTGAGTATAGATTTTTATTCTTAAGGGTAGACTGAGGGTACCTTGTTTCACAGAAATTGAATTGTAACATTGTCATCAAACAATAGCCATTCAGCGCCATTTTGTTTTTTTGACATTTTAAAGGTAGTTTAAAGGTCCACAGGTCCGCATCGTTCTATGCATCAGAAGGATCGCATCGAACGGATCTATTAGGTGTAGTGCATGGTAGTGCGTCCGCTGTATTCGGATTGCAGATGCGACAGCCATTTGCAATCGGATTTTCAACAATAGTTTTGGATTTTAGTAGCGAGCAGACGCACCGTTTGAGTCGAATGCAATAGTTGCCCCACCGAGAATTTGCGTTGGCATTACGGACGATGCATTTTTTTTTGCGTTTTACGATTGCGGTCCGATGCGTGCGGTCTGTCCGGTGCGGATCAATTGACACTTGACACACTTGTATGACTATACGAATTATTCTAAAATCTGTTTAAAACGATTCGGCCAACGCGTACGATCCAAATCTGTGGATACTTACGTTTAAACGCCGATTCTCGGTGCGTTTCAGCTTTCAAGGTTGACAAAATGAGAATTGTCATATTCTGCTGGTCACATATAAAAGCTGAAACGTACTTAGTACCGGCATTTTATGGGGATCTTTCAACTGTAAAAAAGGGGTTGAACTACTATTTGATGAAAATTTTACATTTTAAATTCTGTGGAATAACCCGACCTTAGCGATACATCACTTAATTTCATCTCACAAACACTATTTTTTTGCGTAGTCATTTTAATTAGTTAAATATCATAAATACTGATCACCACTGTTTTTATTATGAATAATGCCATTATGAATATCTATTATATTGAATACACCAAAAATGGTTGAGTTTTTCATGAATTATCGAAATAGTAAGACATATTGTGAAGTAATATTTTTATGGGGGATATTTGATTAAATCTTGTCTCAAGAGAGCATTTAAGGGGGACTCCATCGAGGCAGCCATGGAATTGATAATAGTATTCTTAGACTGAGGAAGTCTAGTGTCTAGTCTGTATTTCAGTCTGTAATCTATAGGTGTAGGTGTAGGTAGCTGTAGTGACCTGGATGGCTGTATCTGTATCGCCCTGACCTGAGTCTGTTCTGTTCCAGAATGTTATAAAAATCCAATATCAGTGTTGCGCAACAAGTTACCTGACTGCGGCAAGAAGGCATTAGTTGCTAACAAGTCGAACCACATTCAACAAATACATTTTCACGGAGTTAGACATAATATGGAATTCATATTATTATATATACATTTTTTTAAAGCCTCTGCGATGAAAAGCCTTTATATTTAAATATATCTCATGGCCCAAGGGTTGTGGCGCTATGTGGCGTATATTTTACAATTTGGGAGACAGTTATGGGTCCGCCGCTCCGGGAATCATTATTGGATAACGAACACCTCTGCCATAGGTCACACAAAGTGGTGCGCTACGATTCGTGACTTGGTAGGGTGCTCGGGCTCATGGGGTGATAGGTCTTGGTGGCGGATGTGACTGCCATCCTACTGCGTGGCATGCCGAACCAGGAGAGACTGGTTGAGGGAGATCATTTGACCTCTCCAGCCGGCCTTTCTCTACACAACACCTTGCACCGCAGTGTGGGGATGGATTAATACCTTTGTCAGTCCTGAACACATCGACTCCCAGATTCCTACCCACCCCTCATTCCATTTTCATTCCCATAACTTCTTCTCCTTCCTTTCCCTAAAAGGACCCTCCACACAGCATCCACAAATATGACTTAGGCCCTAATGGATTTTTTTTCTTCAGGGCCACCTGTGTGAGGATAATGTAAAAACGAAAAAAAAACACCACTACTGAAGAATAATTCTTACAAACCACAAAAACACATTTCGTGAAAGTGGAAGCTCATTCAAAAATAACCATACGACCTGCGAACAAATTCACCCATGCATATTTTATTAACACCCTTCTAACATGTTATTTTGTGGTAAATTATTTATTACAGCTCATTTTCGACTTTCCAGGCCTCTTTGCCAGTTAAATATAAAAACTTCCCTGTTTGGATTTCTTTTATGGGATCGTATCGCGTTACAGCTGTCAATGAAGCCCTTTAGTATGTTCATAACCTCTCTAACCGTGCCAGGTTTTCGTCCCTTCCAAACATTGCAGATAAACTGTGAGCAAATTTTTCAATAAAAATGTTATGATACTATAACAGCTCATTCCACGTCGTATTTCCCAGAGAATATGAATACTGTAGCCCACCATCATGTTTTTATTGTTACGAACGTTCGTTGTCTGTTTTACGGTGTCATATCAAACCTTGTTTTTCTAATATTATCAGAGAATTGAATTGCAAATAGGATGATGAAATATACAATTTTTATTGGAATAACTTTTGAAAGTTATATCATTGAAGAAATCTAAACGAAGCATGAAAAACTATTATTACATTATTGGGTCAGGTATTAATCATAACCTTCAAAAGCTATTAAAAATCTATTCAAATAAAATTTGAATGAAAATATATTTTATCCTCGACACTATCAAGGTTACCAATAAATTTGTTTAAAGAGATGCTGCCAAAATTTTGGGGAAAGTTAGTTTGGGAAAATATAGTTAATTCTGAATTCGAATAACATTTTTTTGATTTGATACTAGATACCCGGCATGCATTTCAATGCTACTCAAAGACAGTGTTTTAATTGTAATTCTTTTTGTTTAACTGCTTTTTGCTTTTTACAATACTTTTTTGTTTGTTTTCCCGACGCGTGAGCAGGCCACACACAGCTGTCCGTGCGAATAGCACGCATTTTCTTAATTCAACCCCTGCAAATGTAACTTCTACCGCTACTATATCCTTATCGCTACACCTGTCCTTCACCCTTTCCCTGTGTGGTCTTTCCCGTGCGATCGCGTTTATTATATAAAATATACACATTTTTCAAACAACTTGCGCGCCACCTGTAGTAAATTTTGTACACAAATTTTATAACGCTAGAGCTCACCATTATATGTAAAAACCTTCGCGGGCGTGCGCACAGCAAGTAACCAAAGTTTACATGCCGACGGATGAATGGTTTAGGGTACCGCATTTTTTTTTATAATAAGATAAAATCAGCTTATAATGTTTTTACTATACAAATTACAAATCCATAAATTATTTCATCAAGTCACCGATATCATCAAATTATCTCTCTATTTTCCCTTACCCCATCTTTCAACTATCTTTAACTATATTTCATTATATGAGTTGCAGAACTTTATCGTTAATTTTATAATCGGCAAATCAGGTGCTTGGCAACATTACAGAACGTACAAAAAAATTAAAGAGTCTGTAAATTAGAATAAGACGGTTAGTGGAATGTTTATATTGTTTATAGAGATTCCCGGTAACAACTGTATCTGACCCCGGGGTGTACTTCTCCTACAAACTACCGTCCTAATGTTCCTAATGTTATATTATGCAGAACTAAAGACACTTTAACTGTCTGGTGGTTTTACTTGAATGGTTAAGAAGATGGACGGGGAACTTAGACATAAAACTGTTATTATCAAAAGAAAAGAAAGATTTGTTGGTGTTGTTATTTTTGTCTTCTTAATCATTTCCGCAGATTCTTTAACTGCTAACCCTGTGCAAATTACAAGTGCGCCCCACTGTTGAAGTTGGCAGCCACTCCAATAGTCCACAATACCTGGAAAAAATCCTTGACTCTGTGCAGAATCGATCGCTCCGTTTAATAGATTCCCCTATCTTAACAAGCGGAATGCAATATTTAGAACACAGGTGTCAAGTAGATATTCTGTTCTTGTTCTACTGGTATTACAATGGAGGATGCTCTTATGAACTAGCGTCTTTGATCCCTTCGGCACCGGTGCATGTTCGGAATCACGCCAAACACGCGCCCAATATATGTACACGATTAACATTATGTTGTCACAGAATTACGACTCGTAATAATTCTCTAAATATTTTTCATCTGTTTATACTAAGTCGGAACCATCCACTAATAATTCAATACCAAATATAACTGAACACAATCAAAGCAATCTGGGTAAAATACATATTAGTGCAAATGAAATAAAATGTTTTTTGAGTAAAATAGATTCCAATAAAGGTCCAGCACCTGATAATATTCCTCCTTTCTTAGTCAGTTGCTGTGCAGACTCTTTATGTTTATTTTAATTAAAAGACAAAATAACTTTGTTTTCATCACTTTTTATTTATACACAATCTACATGTTTCGTGAACGATGTTCACCTCATCAGGAACAAATGTATACTGATGAGGTGAACATCGTTCACGAAACATGTAGATTGTGTATAAATAAAAAGTGATGAAAACAAAGTTATTTTGTCTTTTAATTAAAATAAATAATGACATCACAAAGTGAAAACCTTTCCGAAGAAGTTTTCTTCGAAAAATTAATCTTTATGTTTACCGCTTTTTTATCATTTTTAATGCACCCCTAACCACGGAAACTTTTCCTGATTTGTGGAAAGAAGCACATGTTGTATCAGTAAATATTAAAATCGGGAGACCAATCTTTAATAAAAAATTATAGACAGAACAGTATACTATCCTGTTTTGCTAAGTTCTTTGAATCTCTGATACACAAAAATATATTTTTTCACATTTTAAGCCCCTTCTCTGCACTAAGCAACATGGGTTAGTTCCTCATAGATATTTTAACTGAAATCTTTTGGAATTTTTTAATTATGTGTGTAATTATTTTTTATGAAAGATTACAAGTAGATGCAATTTATACTGATTTCCAAAAAGCTTTTGATAAAGTTAACAACTCCATCTTACTAAAAAAACTTTAACAAATAGGAATACATGGAGATCTTTTACGCTGGGTGAAATCATATTTGTATAAACAGAACTCAATTAGTTATTATTAATGGATTCAAATCATCCCCTATAGTTGTAACTTCTGGTGTACCACAGGGCTCAAATCTTGGACCCTTGATTTTTCTTATATTCATAAATGACCTTGGCTCGAAATCAAAATGTGATTATGCTTTTTCGCCTATGATCTTCAAATTTTTCGTAAAAAACCTCCATGGTGCTGGATGAATTTTGCACATATCTCAAAGCCAAATTTGATATTGAAAATTAGACCTAATTAAATCGACACATTTCTATAAAATTAATTACTTTGGAAATTTCATGGACAGTAATGAAATGTATTAAAACCTTGTACTACACACTGCACACTCAAGTGCACCTTAAGGCAGTCATAATTTCAATGGACTGCAAATGTAGCCAGCCGAACACTAAGGGTTAAGTCTGTTTTCGATCATCAACTGCTTCAAAATGACCTTCAATAAGAGATCTAGGAATCATTCTTGATTCTAAATTCATATTTGATGTACAAATTAACGACATTAAGTGCAAATCATTAAAAATGATTGGATTTATTCTCAGAATATGTAAACCTTTCAAAGATCCTCAATCAATTCTAACCCTATACAATGCCTTAATTAGAAGTAAACTTGAATATGGAAGCACTATTTGGAATCCACATTACTGCAAATATGAAAACATGTAGGATCAGTTCAAAAAAATTGCTAAGAATGTTATCCTTCAAATGTGGACTACATGAGCATCTCAGATCATACGACGCACGTGGATTAAAGATTGATATACTTAAAACTAGAAGGAAATTGACTGATCTAGTATGTGTTAATAAAATCATTTACGAGCATCTTTATACTACACTATGTCTTAGAAATATTGAAATTTAAAAAAATTTAAAACGCCATAACACTTTTCACCTGAATACATTTAAAAATAATATCGCCTACTTTAACCCTCTGACCCAGATGTGTTGACTATATAACAAGATAGAGTGTGATGAAGTAGATATTTTCGTCGATAATTTGTAAAGATTCAGAAAAAAAGTTCTGACGCTGTTAAAAAATATGTTTAACTAAATATATTGTGTCATTTGTCTCTCTATGCATTTCTCTCGTGTTTCTTATGTCTCTTGCCTCTCATTGGAAGATGTGTTATTTGAGTGAACTTGTATATAATTCTGTATTTTTATTTATGATGTTTCTGTTTTTCTAATTGTATGCCTATGTATTGAAATGAATGTAATTGTAGATTTTTTATAATTTTATGTCCCTATTGTGTGTACAATAACTGAGTTTTTGTAACTGAATTGTTCTCACGTGAGTGTGAAGATCTGTAAAAACCCAGTATAAATAAATAAAAATATAGATAAATAAAAAGTAATTGAGTTCAGCAGCTCGGCTAAGGAATGATTTACCGGTCTCCGTAATTCATCTCTCTTCCAACACGAGTCTCTGCAATCCACACAGCATCTTCAAAGATCACATATATAGGAAAATAATTTCCCTCAGGACCTCCTGTGTGAAGTTAGTGGATTAATCCACACTTCCAATAACCTTTCTTTTTGGTGGTATCGAATTATTAATTGTTCCATTTACCTTTATAATAAATATAATTTATTATTATTCCATTATCGTTTATTCCAGAATGTGTGCAGGGGTATCGCAATGCAATTCATTCCACATTAAGAAACCCAAAAGAAATTACACAAATACTACGATAAGGTAAAAAGTAAATAACTAAATATATATTACTATGTTTGTATACATTTCTGTAGCTCTACGTTTCTCTCACCACAGGCATATCCTAGTGAGACAGGCATTGAAAAAATCACACGTAATTATGCTCTATATCCATTTACTACAAAAAATTCATTCACATTAAAATTTTATTTTCGAATACATAAAAGAAAAAAATAAATTCGATGGAGACCTACTCTGTCGTGGTAAGTACAAACACAGTATATTTCTTGACTCTTAAGGAAGATACTGCATTTTTACTTTAATTAAAAAAATAAATCTCCATCTAATTTATTTTTTCCAGCTCATTGTGCCATGTATCTTTT
This sequence comes from Limnephilus auricula, assembly GCA_951813805.1. NCBI lineage: Eukaryota > Metazoa > Arthropoda > Insecta > Trichoptera > Limnephilidae > Limnephilus > Limnephilus auricula. Next base: position 33,878,704 of record OX638400.1, on the reverse strand, counting down.
ATTTAATCAAAATCTTTACTGCTGTTCTTATAAAAATCATGAATTCAGAGGAAAATATTATTTCTAGGTCATCATAACAAAACTAGCACAATATGTTTTATTCATATATTCATACAGAGAGAAAAGTAAATGTTCCAAAAAACCCTCCAGGACAAATAGAAAGGATGTTCAATTTGCGTATTACTTCAAGGGAATTTTTCTTGAACATTTCAACGTCTCATGTATTATCTATCTATTTATATAAATAAGAGTATCCGTGGCGGACGGACGACCTGGCTTAGTTTTTAATAGAAATCTACAGTTTTTCCGATATTTATAAAGTTTTGCACAATTGACCTTCAAAACAAGAGAGGTGAGTGGTCTACAAGGATTTTATTCTTTAGGTTTTCTTAAGTCGTTTTTGACTGCCGAATTTGTAATTATTTTGGTTATTCCTAGTAGGTTTTACTACCTGGGGTTGGTAGCTTGCTTTAATAATGGTTGGGGAATACCTTACAATTAAAATTAATTATTAACAACCTAATTTTATTGTTGTCATGTCATGACATGTCATAATTTGTACCAGTCTGAAGATGTCTTTAACAAGCTGAAACCGGTTACGGTCAAATAAATTAAAGAGGAAATAAGTTTTAAATTTGTTTTATTATGTTATTATTATTTTATTTTTAATTTTGATATAACTTATATTTTTTAATTTTATTTTTTAATTCAATTTTGACTTGCCGGCAGCTTCTTCCAAAAACGAGCCATTTACCATTTAAATTGTAAACGAAATTTTACATTTGATTAAACGCTCTGAAAGGTGTGTCTGAAAGCCTATGCAGAGTTGATATAGCTCCACAGAACCTTCGATCATTCACCCATCCGCGCAATCTCATCTCCGAATTTCGCCTAAAGTACGTGCACCGAATATATCGGCAATATGTCATCAGAATCATAAGCCACTCCGAGACACGATGGCGATTGCGATGGCCTAAACAGACATGTCCCATTTTGAATAATACTTTTTGTAATTTTAGCTGGTCACGTAGTGAGGAGACATGTCGTGACAGTAGCGGTTGTTTTGTAACACGCTTAACCCATTGATAGCCATGCTCCTAAATTATTGTTTTTTTTTAAATATTAATAATAGATTAAAAATATCGTCGTATTATTAATTAATGTGTGAACAATCAATAACGGATAGACGCCAGCAACTCTAAATTGGCAACTCAATAGACACTAACTTTAGTGTACCACAAGGAAGCACTTTAGGACCTCTTCTATTTATAATTTATATCAACGAGTTATGCGAGCTATCAGTAGGCGTAAAAATTATTACTTTCGTAGATGAGCGAGAGTGCGTAGTTACGAGTAAGTTTAAATGAGATGATTGGACTGAAACTAAAAGTGCAGAACGTAAAATTAATGCAATAAAGCAGTGGCTTGATAAACATCTACAAATGCTAAATATATTTAAAACTAAATACATACGATTTAGCTCAACCATAAAAGGGACATTATACATCACAAAACACAAGTTCCTAAAATATTGATTCTAATTGCAACTGTGAAGCTTAGAGTTGTAGCAGCTGCGTCACCGCTGCTTACACCTTCCAAGACACCGACCCGAAATTCATAAATCAGACCGCACGAGTAAGAAGGCGAAGAAAGCTGAATCAACCATCAGACCACAATGTATTACGAAACACTAATTTAAATATCGACCATTGACACCGCCATACGAAAACTGCTGATAAGACGAAAGTGAAGGAATGCAGGGTGATGCAAACCATTCACACAGTAAACCGAGTAGACGGGATAACCTACTCGTACAGTTATAAAAACTATCGTCAGCGATCCTGCGGGATCGAAGTCTAGACGCTTCCACCCGTGGAAGATGAGAACAAAGGAATCATCACCTATATAAACGAAGGAGGATCTGCTCACATCATCCACTCGCTTCAACAAGTCCGACGCGTCACGATATACTCCACCTCGATGAAGCACCCCATACCTAATTATCTTTGACGTCATTATTTTATCGTTACGATGTATATTTATTGTCGATATTATATATATACTTTGGGAGGCGGGTATAGGTACCGCCGCCCCGGGAACAATTTATTGGATAACCAACACCTCTGCCGTAGGTCACCCCAAGTGGTTCGCTACGTTTGGTGACTTAGCAGGGGTGCCAGGGTTCACGGGGTGAGGTTTGTCTGGATCTTGACGGTGAATGCGTTTGCCCACCTACTGCAAGAGAGACTGGTTGAGGGAGACTTGATTTAGACCTCTCCAGCCAGACTCATTTGACCCATCATCTTGCATCGCAGTAGGAGGGATGGATTCGTACATTCGTCTCTCCTAGATACATTGACCCCCAGATTCCTACCCTCTTACATTTTTCCTTCCCAGAACTTCCACCCCTTCCTTTCCCTTAAAAGACCCTCCACACAGCATCCCCAAAGATGACACAGGCCCTGATGGTTTTTTTTTTCCTCAGGGTTTCCTGTGTGGAGCTAACGTTAAAAAATATATATATACTATTGGTACAATAAAGCCAACCACCTATGGTATACGAATAACTACAGAGTGAACAATATCAAATCATCTATATCACATTGACCACCTTTCAATAAGCGAAAGAAAATTGATTCACGTATTCTTGACTTTACGAAACGTAGTTGGACAACAGAACCTAAGGAAAGTATACACTTTAATTAAAGAAATAATTCGGACTGGTCAAACCCGTGTCGTATTGTAGTTGTATTGGATGAGGAGCTTCAGGAAGAATAATTTTACATTTGCATGCGAAGGCCCAGAAATTCATAATTAGATATTGATAATAGACACTCTTCTGTTGTAATACTTAACTAACATTTATTTGTGGAGACACCTCAACACTACATATAACTTTCAATATTAACGACATGTGTAGAATGATGTTGAAACTGTATATATAATCATATGTACCACAATTACTAAGCAAACTTTTGCAAGTAGGTAGATACGTACTTTCATAACGAATTTCACATAAAATAATTTTAATTGATAATAATTTAAATAATAATGCGCGTTTTCGGTAAGTAGAGGGTTAGTATAAATGGAGCCTGAAGGCTTTACTTAGAAGAAAGCAGGAGCCAAGGCACGTCCGACCTTGCGCGCTGGTGTAACATGGTGCCCTTCAAACATTCAAGTCATCAGGATGCAGCGCGCACTTCGCAGGACATTACTACCCGCCGGACACCAAACACCAAATACTGGAGGCATTAAACTGCCAGTTAAGGACTACTAACTAACCTAATTTACTAACTAATTATTTAGGAGTTCGTCTGCTGTTGTTGTGATTCATTATTACTCGTTGTGTAAATTCAACCAATACAAATGATGAAATAACTAGCATAGACCTGTGAAAAATCACCAAATCTGAATTTGCTTGTCAAGATCGTCCCGTTGATTAGTCACCATGATCCTGGTATTTTATTCCTGTCGAACACGTTCACTTTTTGACGTTTATTATTAACTTATACTTGACAGATCACGGATAGTCCGAATTCCCCACAAATCCGTTCCAATTTATAAATTGGCAACTAAAATAATTTTCTGTTAATATTAGTTGCAGATATCTATGTAGGTACTTTATTGCTTGTCGGAATTCTTCAAAACGAACAGTTGCAAATTTGAAAACGATGGTACCTAAATGGCAAAAGACAGATAGAGTTATAACCTAAACTAGTATTTTTAATAAGAAAAAAACAGTATTTTAGTATTAAAAACAGGACAGAAAGAGAGGATATTACCGACTTTAATATGATTTCCATTCTTGATTGTTTGCTTTTAAAATGGCCGGTAGATCTCTCCTGGGGTTAGTATTACCAACATACCAACTTCCCAGAAAGGTTTTCTTATCTCTAAGTTGGGGCAATGCATCCATCGGAATACACAAAGGATAGACGGGGTATACGAGGTGTGGCTATTAAATAACGAGACAGACGCTGTAAAGGTCGCTATACTTATTATCACCGTAAATATACACTACTCCTCTATCCCTACAACGTTCCATGCGAATCTTTCATCGTTCTAAACAGTGCTGGAAGTCTTTTTCTATCAGCTTCAACGGACTCAAATCTTGTTCCTTTTAATGCATATTTCACCTTAGGGACAACACAGAAGCCGCACGGCGCCATAAGATCCGGCAAATGAGGCAGTACAAAGTGTCAGTATAAATATTTAGAGGCAAGATGTGGGTCTCCTATGTTGATGAGAGAAATGGGCCTCCGGTTGGAAGAGGAGATATCGGTGAGCTGTGATATCTCCGCGTGCTGTAGGTCGGAATAATAAACACTGTATGATGATTGATGACGATGTGTATTTACAATATTTGAATTATGCACTATTTACAAATGTGAGAGTATTTAAAAATAGCTTAAGTTATTCCGAAGACTGCAGATCGCGAGGTTGTGTTACTAGGCCGCTGGCCTGTTGCCTCATGAATACTGCGTTGACCGAGACTGATTAAGAACGACTGCCTGATTTGGCTTGCTCGAGCCCTTATATAGGCCGAGCCTGGCCGGTACGAGAACGGCAGGTGAAATGTGCCCACGCTGGAACATTCCCGAAATTTCGGCGCAGCGCTGTGTGTCGCGTATTGAAGATTCCACACCTTTCGAGCATGTGGCGAATAAGGTAGGTGCAGCGGCGCTGGGCAGGCGACGTAGATACCTATATGTAGGTCCTGCTGTGCAAGTTAGATAGGCCGCCACAAATATATTTGCGAGCTCTTGTTGTTCAAAAGTGAGAATTTGAGGCACCATTCTTACACCACACACTCTTTGCATGACAAAATGTGTTATGTAAAATCTTTGTCAATTCCTACAGTTTCAGTTAAACCACTAAAAAAAACGTGCCTACGATAAAAAATCATTGTCATACGCTTCTTTCCGTAAATTATAAGTTTCAGTAGCGGTTTTTCAAATATCATGTGAAATTCCACAACAACTTGTTGCTCTATAATTGAAGTTATCATTTTTCCGGCAAAACAAAAAACAATTCTAATTCGAACGAAGGCTATGGCTAAACGAATTTGTTTAGCCAGAGGTACTGCATTCGAAAGAGAAGGCTTCACGATAATAAAAAAAAGGTCGCTAGCGTTTGCCGCATGCGTACTTCTTCTGTATCAGCGTCAGTCTCGTTATTTAATAGCCACGGCTCGTATTATAACTACCTATATTCTCTACTACTAAATACCCTTATAAATTACCTCAGGGCTTCTCTGCTGTAGGTAACGGCTAATCCAAATAACACTAGTAGTTCTGGGAATAGTAGACCTCACGTCCAAAAAAGTATGTTTCTAATTTTCTCTTATTTTATAAACCAAAATTTCGTCTGAAATAATACAATTATTTATAAGAAGGTACTTAAATATCAACTTACAAAATTTTAAATCATATATTTAAGTTAAAAATTCAAGTAAGTAATTATAGGTAAAGTTTATCCAAAGGAACGACACTATCTGGGTACCATGTACCATTACATTGTAAAAAAAATAATCTGGAAGTCTAAATAATCACTACGATTTCACATTTGAAAATATAATCCTTACTGTTCGGAATGGTATCTGATTTAAAGAGGGTTGTGGTCTGTCTAATGGCCAATAGAAGTTTTCTTTCCATAAATTTTATTACAGCCTAATAATATTGTTTGACATAATGTTTCATAAACTCTCCTAATAAAGCTGATGTTTGTGTAGCTTGATTCATATAGTTGGATCCCCTTAATCGCATCATGTCTTATTGGGATATCCCAGACTCTTTCCACCTTTCTTACTTGCGTGCATATTCTCTTACCTCTGCATTTCTGAGTTCATTCGCCATATGTGTTCCACCGCCTGAGCTAATTCATTCCACACATTCCTTTCGATCTCCTCAACCGTAATTCAGCTCCACCCACACAGATTTTACGCACAAAGGCACGCCTCAGGGATCTCTCCTAAAGTCATTGTATTTCATCCTTCCTCTAATTATTAAACCATAATATCATTCATCCTGAATTTTTGCATAATACGAGTATATTGGTGTTCTTCTTGCATCACATTAAAAATAAAATTCGGTTTAGGCCAATATTCTAACACATAGTGTTTTTTTTATCGTATTTTTAAAACCCTTGCGATTTTTTGAAAATTTTAATCCAAAAACGTGGTCACTAGCAGCCTTTTGTCCATCTCCATTTGGAAAGTGCAAAAGTCTGTAGCAGTTATCTGTCTTATGCCATTCACTTTGTCTGTGGTCTTAGTGAAAGTACGCAGAACTCCGTGAACCCTCAATGCTTTTTAGCCGGTCAAGAATTTAACTAAGTCTATGACATGACTCCCTAAGAGCGTGAGGGTTCCCCCACCCATGGTGTCATCACACAACCATCACACAAGTTGTAAGTATTATTTAAAGAGGAACTCATCTGAACCTTGATATCCATCATGATGTTCTTCCTGTTTTCCGATAAATCCATCATTGATCGCCTTTCTCATGCGGGAAAATGCAGGTAAGAATCCCAAAGAAAGATTAACTATCGATATCAATGTAAGGTAATACTGGCAGACTCTGACCATATTACGAGCTTCTGCTTGATTTAAACCAGCGGGTTTGTCACAAACTACATGTTTATCAATTCCCAACGCTTTGACAGAAATTTGAGCCCGCAAATTAGGGGCACAAATGATGAAAACGAGGTTTACATCTTTCTCAACAGTACGTCGTCTATTTTGTTCGTATGAAATGGTATTTGAAGTTCTCTCGCTAGGTGTTCCGCTTCTTGGAGAGTCATACCCCGGATAGCCTCAATTTTAAATCCCTTTTCACGCAAGAATGGCACCAAAACCTTTGCCACCGCCCCGGTGCCAAACAACCCAATTCCGGGTATAATTTTTTCAAACAACTTCAACTTTTCATAAATTAATACTTAAATGCAAAATTCACTGAATCACTATAAGGGAAACAAACCACACACCAATTTTGAACTGCCATCTCACTCAGATCTGGTCGCCAGACACGTCTAAAACCATATCAAGCAACTTGTCAATTCTGATTGGTGTTCTTGCACCAGAACGATACTGAAAGTATTTTCCGCTCTGGATCTATGTATACGCCATTATTCAAATAAAATGTCCAATTCTTCATATATACACCTGTATAGATGATATACACCTGTATAGATGTAGTAAGCCACCCACAGGAGCATTCTGCATATTGATGCACACCTAATTGTATCTCTCATCTAAACAATATGGTAATATTGTTAAAAAACTTTAAAATTCATTAAAAAAAAAACAGCAAAATATATTCACCTTTCTTGGCGTGGATTTACGCCAGAGTCGATATGCATTACGAACATAAACTTTGTAGACAATTTATATTTTAGTTTTGTGTCAGACCTCCCTCCTCCGTCTCGATACCGATTTAAATTAATGTAAATGTGTTTTCCAGTTATCCACGAACTTTATTTACTTTAGTAACTGAAGAAGTTTGATGAGAAAAACTAAGTTATGTGTGCTAGTTTAACATATTTTTAATGCACTAAAAAAATATATAATTTTTTTTTTTTTAATTAATTCTTATTTGTTACAGTTTTTGACATTTTTTTTATACTACCATACTAGGCTAATGCCCGTGTTGTGGTAGTCATACATAATAAATATAATAACTAAAAAATACTTTTTTACAGAAACAAATAATAAAAAAACTATGGTTATAAATAATAAAAAATAAGATATAAGAAAGCAGAAAAGAAAGAAAAAACATATTTAAGGATAAATAAAACTAAATACAAATATAAAAATAATTGTGAGCTGAAAAATAAAGATAGATGAATATTTTAAAGATGGAAATAAATTTAAAAAATATTAATCATTAAGATTATAAAACAAATAAAATTATTTACTATATTGTTTTGAACGCAGGTTAAATTATGGTAGATATAATCTATAAGACTATATGTTTATGGTCACATTTAATTTCGGTGATAAAAATAAAATTTTATAATTTTTATTTTATTTTTATTAGTGTTAAGAACTCATGTATTCTTTAAAGAAAGCTCGTCCCTTTTCAAATATCCAATCTTGTAGACGGGCAGTAAAGGTGGATTCAGGATTATTTGATTAAACGTTTTATTTTTATATTTTATCGAATCCTTATTTTTTTGAAAATCATATATATGAAAATAAAATATCGTCCTGCAGATTTTAGAAAGAAAAAAGTACTTTTGATATTTTTATGCTAATACTAATGTTACTACTAATGTTCAAATACTAATGTTCGCGATGTCTTTCGAAGAAGATAATTAATTCAAGTCTGAATCTATTTATGTTAGAGGTTAGATTTAATATAAACTATTGACGGAATCCTAATTTATCTTTTAAAACTTTCCAATGAACTCCTGAGTGACTTTTAACTTTCTAAAGTGGCAATTTAAAATATTTAATGAAGTAGTGCGCGGTGGAACTTCACAAATTCTTGTGGATTTTTAAGTAGATTACTAATTGAATTATTTCAGTTTCGTTTCGAAAACTTGAAAGGGTATTTTAAATCGAAATTAAACTAACAACAACCAAAGTTAGATATAACTTAGTTCTTCGTGCGAGCAACTTGGTATAACGTCTCATGCATACATTATGAAGCTACGTTGATTGTGATTTCCACAGACTAATACAGTTTTACCATGCAGCAGACCATCACCTCTCGAACAGTGAGCTCTGGTGAACTTTCATGAAATCTGTTGGCGTTATCCGCTGTGGAATTTCTAGGGTAGCAAGGTCGATCAGTGTGGTAACAAACAACGGCTTACAACAACTTGTGTATGTTCTTAATATTTTTGACGTGAAATGTTATTTGTTCATTAGCGATCTGCAGTCGCGCTCGGGAACGATTTAATTGGTAAATTCAATTATTTTCAGCTAGCAACGCAATTCAACCGCCGCGTCAACCAACCATCCAGGCAGGCCGAATCGTGAGACCATTTGACCAGGAGACCATTTGACCCTTCCAACCCCTTGTACCGCAATAGGATTCATACATCAATCCTGAACACACTGACCCCCAGATACCTACCCATCCCTAATACGTTTTTCCTTCGCAGAATTTTCTCTTCCGCTTTTAATTAAAAAATACCCTTAACACAAGATCCCCAAATATTACATAGGCCCTGAGGAAAATTATTTTATCGTATTATCGCATCCGATAAATGCTGGCGTTCCGCATGGATCGGTTCTGTCCCCCTATTTGTTGACAATTCATTGTTACGCGGATGACAGTACAGTCCATGAAAGCCTTTTCTTTGACAAGTCCCCAAAGGGTACACAAACTACAACGGCTCGGAGGGTTTTGAAACAAAAAAAATGGACGGTAACCTTAAGAGTTTCTTCTCTTGGGGGTAAGAATAACCTAGTCGAATTCAATGTTTCAAAGACCCAATCGTGTCTGATTACGACTAAAAGGGATGGAAATGAAAATCTAGTCTCATCAAAGAAAGCAATCTTCCGAACAGGCCCTCCATTGATATGCTCGGTGTAACTCTAAGTGACCAGCTCAGGTACGGGGGATCCATCGAAGCCAGAGTTAAGCTAGCCTTTTAAAAATTGGCGTACGTACAGGGCCCGCAGATACTTTAATAGTATACAACTGCTAACCCTTTACAAATTGGAAGGGCGCCTCGCGGTTGAAGTTGGCAGCCACCTCTGGTCTGGAGCCCCAAAGTACCTGAAAAACACCCTCGACTCTGTGCAGAAACGGGCAGTCCATTTGATAGACTCTCCCGTCTTAAGAGCACAGGCGTCGGATGGGAATGCTGTCCTTGTTCTACCGGTATTTCTATGGAAGGTGCTCCGAGGAACTAGTATAATTGATCCTCTCGGCACCGGTGCATAGTCGGGAAATAGGCCAAATTCGCGGCCAACATATGTACACGGTTGACATTTGTCTCGTGAGAACGGTTCGCTTCTACGACTTGTTCTTGAGTTCAACAGCTTGGCTGTGGAACGATTTACCGGCCTCTGTGTTTCCTCTTTCCCACAACATTCACTCCTTCCTCTCCTAAAAAAAACCCTCCACACAGCATTTTCGTAGATGACATAGGCCCTGAGGGAAATTATTTTCCTCAGGGCCTCCTGTATGGAGTGAATATAAAAAAAATAAAAATTTCAATGAGAAATTATAAGGGATGGATACGTCACTCTTGAATACTCTTGAACATTATACTGACCCCCAGATTCCTACTCATCCCTCATACATTTTTGCTTCCCAGAACTTCCTCTCCTTCCATTACCTAAAAAGACTATCAAAACAGCATTCCCAATGATGACAGTAGGCCCTGAGCGTTATTATTTTCCTCAGAATCCCCTGTGTGGAATTCATGAAAATATGACAAAACCTTATTTAAAACGAAATTACTGACATAAATAACATATTCATAGGCTAGCTTTACACTTGTAAGTTTTTTTCGTAAGCTTACGACTTCTGGCTAATTAGCATTTTGTATTCTGAAATTCAATTAGGGCCTACTGCCATTATTGGGAATGCTGTAAATCTAGCCATACAGAATTTAAAAATATAATTATTTTAATTAAAACTCAAATGATTGCATATTGGAGCAGATGATCATTATGTGACCTAAGTAATAAGATATGTTTAAAAGTAATGTGGAATACTTTCGTTGGATGTTCCACAAGTAATTCAGATCACGTTACGTGCTCCGGTAATGACCCAAATACTCCGACTAGCTTCTGATGTAACTCAAGACATGCCGAGAATGGCGCTACTCAAATATTTACTACTATGCCAATACTCCTAATCATATTGCTGGATTATATTGGGCTGGTGTTTAAATTAATTAAAAAAATTAAAGCCATTTATGTAAGTGAATAAATTTAATAGTTTTTCAAACTTTTATTATTCAATTCGTTCAACGCCACTATCAAAATGTTGTTAAGCCTAATTTAGACGACTTATTCTAACAATTTTTTTTAAAAGAAAGATAAACATTCCATTCAATAACCTGACAATATTTTGAAAATCACCTACTATCGCCACAGTAAGCGGAAAATGTTGCTTGTCTCGTGATGGAGGACTTATCTGACCTGTTGTGCTGTTTTAACGTCAGATATTTGTCAGAGGCCCTAGCACGCTTGCTCTATATCGATCGGTAGGATAACTATCGGTAACTTCTCATCGTTCCCTAGCATGACTACAGATCGCCAACGAATAAGTGACAGTTCACAATGACTAAGTGTCCTTAACATATTCAACATCAACTGTTGTTTGTACGTTAGCGATGTGCAGTTGTCCTAGGGAACGATGAGAAGTTACCGATAGTTATCCTACCGATCGATATAGAGCAAGCGTGCTAGGGCCTTGGGGGTGCTAGCATAGTCCATCGATAAGGATCGGTAGGATAATTGATGATAACTTCTCATCGTTCCCTAGAACAACTGCAGATCGCAAACGAATAGGTGACAGTTCACAATGACTAAGTGTCCCTAATTTATTCGATATCAACTGTTGTTTGTACGTTAGCGATCTGCAGTTGTCCTAGGGAACGATGAGAAGTTACCGACAATTATCATACCGATCCTTATCGATGGAATATGCTAGCGCCCCAGGTCTATTCACTATCTAGAATGTGTAGTTTTCTTTCTTCTATTTGTGATAGTTTGTGTGTTGGTTTATTATAATATTTTATTGTTTGTGATCTTTTTAGCGATAATATTTCAGCGGTCAAGGCCTTGGTCGCTGAGATATTAATAAATTTAGTTTACTATAAAAAATAAAACACAAAATAAAAAGAGTTCGTCGAATTAAACACAATAACAATATCTATCTATACAGCGTGTTAAGGTACGTACTTGAGTTACTTTAACCAGTGATTCCTGACATTATTTGGAGTAAAAAATGTAAATGAAATTTTGGTCTCCGGTGACTTTTTTTATGACAATTATTATTATTTTTTTTTATTTTTTTCTTCAAAATGAAACAGAAAAAGAATTCTTTCACAAGTCCTTATTGGTCACTCAGACGAGTTTCCTCCCCACCACTTACCCCTCCCCCAACTACCCAACGCCTACTAATTTTTATGTTTTTGTAAAAAAAAAAAAAAACATCAAAATTGTCACCGGAGACCAAAATTTCATTTACATTTTTTACTCCAAATAATGTCAGGAATCACTGGTTAAAGTAACTCAAGTACGTACCTTAACACCATGTATATAAATGAATCGCTGTTTCCCTTGGTCACGCCATAACTTCAGAACAACTTTATCTATTTCATTTATCGTTTTTTTTTAAGTTTTCTAATACTTTATAGAAGGTTCTTACGGAAAGAAAAATTTAAAAAATTGCGCAGAAAATTGGATAATTTCAGAAAACTTAACGACTATTATAACTTCGTACGTTTGACAGTTAGCGCGTTTGATATATTTAGAGATATTTCCTATACGTGAGTGGTTGTGGACATGCCCGTGTAGGTTTTTATTTAGCAATATTTCTATATTAGTGAGTTCTGGAGTTATGAAATTTGCGAAAAAAATGAAATAAGGGCACACGCGAGTTGTTTGAAAAATGAGTGTATTTTATGGAGTTTATGGAGAAAAAAGGCGGAAAAATGAGGAAGGTGGAAATCCGGGAGGAGCGGAGGGGAATTAAGGAGGGGTGATTGGTGGTGGGAAGGCGGAAAAGGTGGAAGGGGATTTCGTGAGGGGGGAGTTCCGCGAGAAGGGCGACAGCGGGAGAGGGGAGGGGGAACGCGGGAGGGAAAAGGGACGAGGGTGGAGAAGAGGTAGCGGAAGGGGATGGGGACGAATAGGAAAGTTCACAAAGGGAGAAACAATTTCTTTATTTAAGTGGCATTACAACGCATGCCGGGTATCAGCTAGTATAATATAAGAACGATTTGAAAAATAGAACACATGTACACATACATACTTACACATGAAATAAGATATTTCACCTAAAAATACTCTCCACGGTGATTTTCATGATAAAATAAAATTGTTAAATTTCCTTTCCTCTCAAGTGAATTATCCTAGGTACTATGTATTACATATTACACAATGTTTTCAGAACATAACTTACTTCAGCCTATAATTAATCTCAAACCCTCGTCTAACCTCTAGTGTTTGTCATTAATAAATTACATTTTATTTCTGTGAAAAACAAACTCGTTTTCTCTTGATTACTTGATAGGTACCTAACTACAATCTTAAAAATAACTCCCTTCAAAAATATCGAAAAATCTAGCAAAAGAGTACCTTTTCTAAATGAGCTAAGAACAATATAAAACGTTATTAATTTTATTATTACATTTTCAATAAAATTATATCTTCATCATTTTACGCGATCTTCCCCTGGTACTAAATTGACGAAAATATTAAAAAGAGGTCTGTTAAATAACTGAACACAGAACATGTCTGATCCAAGAAAACAGCATCGATCGAGTTTATTTTGGCTTCAGGTATCAGCTGTTTATCGCAGCCTTAGTGTTCATTCTATTTCTCGCCAAATTCACTTGAAAATGTGGTATTTGAAAGTAGAGACTAGAGACTGTGGAAGAGGAGTGTGTAGACTAGCGAAGAGTTGGGTAGAAGAGTCTAGAGTAGTCAAGTAAGGAGTAATGTAGAGAAGTGTTAATAGTATAAAAATAGTATAAAAAATAATATACATAAAACACTACATATACTACGTGGTTTCGCCCGAAAGTAATTCATCGAAAATATTGAACCTAAAAAAATCAAAATTTTGCCAAAATAGAAAACTTACTACCTTATGTCTTGAGTTTTGTATCAAACTGACCGCTTGCGCATGTCTGTTCAGTCCAGAAGTCAAGACCTAACTTGACTTCTGGACTGAACTTTTAAGGTCAGATATTTGTCAATATGTATTCCAGGTGTTTGTCTGTTGTCAGTTTAATACAAAGCTCAAGACATAAGGCCTCTGAAGATGGACAGTGAGTTCTGTCCTAAACGTCAGGAGTTAAAAAGTCATTCTAAGGACTACGTTACGCGGGTAAACCGAGAAAATTATTCTACATCTTATACCCGTGAAAACCTTAATCATAACATATATATAAAAACATAAGATAAATATAAATTTAAATTAAAAATACAGATGTAAAATAAAAGTAAAATTAAAAATAAATAATATTATATAAATATAAAATCGGTTTATTTATATTATGTATTGTGTGTTTGTGAGTGATGTGTGTTTTATACGGGTTTTGTGTGTTACCTGTATGTTTTATTAATTAATGTTATAAAATTTTGATAATATTGTCTTTTTTGATCTTTGTACCAAAGCCTCCACTGAAAGTCTAAATAAACATCATAGGGATATCAAGTCCCTCTAACGATAATAGTGGCTCCATTCAAAATTGAGTGGCTGTAAGGGTACGGGTACGGGTACGGGTACGGGTACGGGATAATGCTTATCATCATACAACGCTGGCACTGACTGGCGGGGAATTTATGAACTGCGCCATGCAATTTGTCAACGCCACTGAGAATCTTTTCACAAGCAGCGTCTTGTCTCTAGTCATACACCGCTGAATATTATATTACCCCTAGAAATGTAATTTGTGCCGATGTGAAGAATACCGATGTCACCAGTTAACATTGAGATATTTCGACTCTGTCTATACAAATCTCAAGTATGCTTAACAATTGATTTTGGGAGCCACCTCCGAGCTGGAGCCCCCAAACCTTTGAACCTACTTGATTCTGTGCAAAGGAGGGCGGTCTGTCTGATTGACAATCCGTTGTTGACAGACCGATTGCCATCTTAACGAAATGTTTCTTTTTTTTTCATTAGCTTCACACAAACGGGCCTGAATGAAAATAATTCCCCTTACCCATGTCATCTTTGGGGATGCTGTGAGTAATTAATCTTAAGGAAAGGGAGGAGATAAAATTCTGGGAAGGAAAAAAAATAAGTTTTCTCAACCAATCTCCCCCGAACCAACCTGCTTGGCAGCTGGGGGCAGATGAATCGTCAGCCAAGATCCGGACCAACCTCACCACATGAACCCGTGAACTCCTGCTAAGTCACCAAACTTAGCGAACCACTTGGGGTGACCTATCCAATAAATGGTTCCCACAGCGGTGTTACCCATACCCGTCTCCCAAATTAATGTAGGCATACTTAGTCTGTTCTACATTTTAATGGAATTCAATTTATCAGAAGTTAGCGAAAATTGCGCTTACTTCGGGAAAACCAACACGCCCTCAACACATTTCTATAGTTTTATCTTTTCATTGTCGTAGACGAAAGCCATATTATGATATTATGTGAAAACTTGGCAAAAGAATTTTATCAACAGAAATAGGAAATAGTACCTATGTATTTAATTGTCTTATATATCATGAGTACAATATATTTTTATTTTTATTTTTAGTTAACAGCTCCCTGACATAAACAAATGATTCAATTATGTGAAAATAATGACTTTACATTAAATGGCGAAATTAGGAGCTATTTCATCTCTAGATAGTTTTATGTTTATATATTTTAGGAATATTGTACCTCTGCTACGGTACATTAATAGCAGTAGAGTCGGACTCATAAAAGTCGTTCTATCTCATATTACATTATGATGAGATATATGATTTAAGCAGTGTTAGAAAGAAGCAACACCACACACTGTATTTGCATTTAAAAGGTTTTTTTTTATTTTTTTTTTATTAATTATCTCAATATTACATTTAAATAAAGTAATGACGTATTGCCCATCTCACTAGGTGTGAAACGCCTGTGTGAGATGGCAATTTACAGAAAGGTTGTTAACTATAGCCTACTATAAAAATGACATAAAAAGAATATAAAATTAAACAATTCAATTATGCTAAGAAAAAAGGCAAGTGAAACTTATACATATATGTACATAGTTGAAATAAATATAAATATGTTAAAAAAATACTCCTGATGGATATGTTTATTTGAGCTATTCCATGATTTTACTTTTAAAGGAACCTTTGGTTTGCGTTTTTCTAATGTCGGTAGGTAGAGAATTGAGTAGCATTGTATTTAAAACTTCTTTGCCCATAAGAGGTTAGACAAACTGGGATGTTATAAGATTTTTCGTATGAGGCTCTAGTGCTTATTCGTTCTTCAAACATATGTGTATGTATTCTTTATATTGATGAAGCAGCATTTTTTTAATACAATTTTTTCAAGTTAGGTAGTATAATACCCTAGACATTTCCAAATAATTGTAATATATTAGAAATAGGCATCGACAGCCTAGGCTTGCGAAAGATTTACCAAATTGCGTGATTTTTTTATTAATTAGCTTTGGATAAAACAAATAAAAATCGAATTAACGAAAACATTTATAATATGTTTGTGTAATTACAATTTTTTTTAGTTTCTTATAAAGTGGTATATTTACTTTTTACTACAAAAAGCGATTGGTAAACAACAAAAATCGCAAAAATCAGGGAGCTTCATAAAAGTGATTTGACGACAAAATCTCTAAATGCTTGAATGATTAAACACAATTCTTAGCTTGCTGTTCTGCTCGTTTCTGTCTTTGATCAAATATTGATGAGTGGTCAGCAGCCAAAACCACTGCTTGAAATTTGATGAAAATAAAAATGGGTTATTTAAAAATGGCGGTCATCATCGATTCAGGTTCCAAATATCCAATTATTATAAAAAAAATTAAATACTTTCATAAAATATATAAAAAATTAGTGTTTCAACTTACTTATTTGTAAAGATACTATTCAGAGGTTTTCGGAACGACTTAATGACACTTTTTAAAAGTGTTCAGATTTGCCGCATACTTTATTAGAGATTAGCGAGTAACCGGCATGCGTTGCAATACCACTCACACATTTGTGAGTATTTGTGTTTCTGTTTATTGAATCATGATATTTTAGTGTTTCCCGTCTGATGTGTACACGAATAAGAAGGTTTTCAGATGCGTGAGCGTGTGAGAAACATGGATTTTCAAAATTTACTTCCTACTATGCCCTACTGCTACTATGTCTCCTTTGCAATCCCTCCCTCTTCTTCTCCCAAGTCTCCCGCCCCTCCGTCACTCCTCCTCTACTTGTCCCGCACCTGTCCCCCTCCAGCGGACGTGCGCACAACAACTAACCAAAAGTTCATCGCAATCGGATTAATGGTATAGAAATGCTTAAGAGACAAATAAAGAAACTTTAATTTTTATACATAAAGATTTATGATGGACATTATAACCATATTCCACCTAAATTAAATAAAACTTATAGAAAATAGAAAATTAGATACTTACAACATCTCTATAAACTCGTGGTAACCATTGCCTTAACCTATATTTATGTATTAAAATTGTAGGAAACCTATACAAATTCAAGTGATTTCGATAAATATAACATGTTTTTTACAAATTTCTTAACTATCGCGAGTCACGACCATCGTAAAAGCATGTGCAACATATTGGATCGTTTCTAATTGGATGGCAATTACGCCAACACATCATCCAACATTGAATATATGCAATATGCATTCCTTCGCTAATAATTGTCAATTATTCCGCTAAATTATCCGCCAACAACATTGTACTGATTGTGTAGTAAACGCATCCGTGACATTCATGCCCGCTGCATCCCGGAGGAGCAAGTGATCTTTAGGAACTGCATCTCACAAGGTGCATACAGACATAAATGCACCATTGTCCGGAGATTTATGCAGCTGTAACACTGTACGGAAAGTTTCTAGAAGTGTTATCTACTTATCGAGTTAAACGAAAACATATACATATTTATTTTACATAATATGAACAATTTGGTAGGCGGGTAAGCCAAAGGTAGAAACCTTTTATTGGATAACCAACATCGCTTCCATAGGTCATCCGAAGGGTCCGCAGGTCATTAGCAGGGATACCTGGGTTCATGGGGCCGGATCGGGAGAGACCCCTGGGAGAAAGATCTTTTGAGATGATATTATTTGGCAGTCAAAAGATCGGAAGAAGCATCGCTTTTTACTGAGGTTGTTGGTCTGTAAGGAGAAAATCGAACTTTCGACAAGTTTGTCTTAATGCTCAATAGACTAACATTAAAGATAATTTTTCAAACACGAATTTAAGGCAGTTAGAAATATATTAATAAATATAAAATATATTGTTACCTCAAGTAACCAACAAATCACGTCAATACTTTAGCCACAAAATGAGCGATCTTCGCTGGTTTCGCATAGGTTTTTAGAAGCTCGTACAGCAAGATACGTTTTTAGATTTTCACGGCCAAAAGCATTTTCGTTGTTTGTTTTTGGGGTGTTATGCCGTGTTGTGCTACCTCCTTCTTTAGCCGACGTTTCGGACAGCGTTGCAGTGTCCATCATCAGGGCAGATCCGGCAGATACATCGACGGATCTGCCGGATCTGCCCTGATGATGGACACTGCAACGCTGTCCGAAACGTCGGCTAAAGAAGGAGGTAGCACAACACGGCATAACACCCCAAAAACAAACAACGAAAACTCGTACAGCAAGTTTACATCATGATGGGGAGTTGTATTTTGAAATCACTCTTAGGTGATGTTATTTTTAGCTTCAAATTAAACATGGAAGGGCTTATCTATTGATGTTATATACAGATGATCTTAGATGTTAAAAAGGTTTTATACAAATTAACGAACTCAATTTTTTCCACATCTCTACAGATCACACATCTAGGGATTGAGTGTTCACTGTATAGCGAGCTGAATGCAGTGTAGTGCAGTTGTTAACTGGCTTGATGCATTCTTGTTCCAGGGGCGTACTTGTTTAAAGTTCAAGGAGAGTGTTGATCGGTCAGAAACGAGAGCGAATATCTGTATCATTACCATTAGCAGAGATGCGGCACTGACCTCAATGTTACTTACTTTAATTTTTGTTGTTTTTTGTTGAATTCGATCGTTTTCAGTTCAAAGGATAAACAATAATTATTTATAAATGAACAATTTAAAAGTAATGTTTTCTAAAAGGGCAAACGTGAATAAGTAAATTTTAAATACAATTATTTAACAACATTTTAGATGCCGATAAAGTTTCACTCGTAAATACATACATCGCATTAAGAGGTTTAATTGTATAAAATAGACGGAAACAATATCACTGTCGTTGAGTCTAGGTAGTGAGTGTGCTAAAAGAAGAAGAAGATGGTTTGAAAGGAAGATACGTAACTACGAATGTTAGAGGGAGCTTACAAACATTTTAATTATGCCGTGTTGCGTACCTCCTTCTTTAGCCAACATTTCGGACAGTATTACACGGAGAAATTTTTTATTCTAAAATACGATAATTTTATTCGTAAAAACGGTTAACCACGGGACTGAAGTTCTTACAAACAAATTAACAGTGTTTCAATGTTTATTGACGGGAAAACGTAAGAATAATTTGTTGGTGTACGTACGAATTTACGTATACCAACAAATTATTCTTACATGTTCCCGCCAATAAACATTGAATCCCTGTTAATTTGTTCGTAAGAACTTCAGTCTCCTTTTTAACCGTTTTTACGAATAAAATGATCGTATATTAGAATAACATTTTTCTCCGTGTACAGTGTCCATCATCAGGACAGACGTGTAATCAGAAAAGTTGGCTAAAGACGTGAACATGAACCCGTCACCAAAGTCACCAAACGTAGCGAACCACTTGGGGTGACCCAATATGGCAAGGGTGTTGGTTATACAATAAACGATTCTTGGGGCGGCGATATCCATACCCGCCTCCAAAATTAAAATATGTAGATGGAAAAGGAAAGATGTATGGATGAAGCGGACATTATTTATGTTGTTACTAAAATACTTTATTTTAATTTTTTGTCA
Source organism: Limnephilus auricula (assembly GCA_951813805.1). Lineage (NCBI taxonomy): Eukaryota > Metazoa > Arthropoda > Insecta > Trichoptera > Limnephilidae > Limnephilus > Limnephilus auricula. The sequence continues at coordinate 33,858,897 of OX638400.1, read as the reverse complement.
TATGAACTTCTCAACTCGCTTGTATTTTTTGTATCTATAAGTCAAATTATTGTAATTCCTAGTGAAAGTCGTCAATCGGCGTTAATTGATACTAAATAAGTATATAAATAAATTATTTAGATGGGATAGAAGAGCACTTCTGTAACTTGTGTAAATTTGATAGAACATTATATTCGTGATTGTATGATTAGGTTCTTTGGGTATCTGCGAATGTTTTTTTTAACCATTGTATAAGAAATTTTAAAAAAATGTTATGAAAAATGAGCCAATTATTCATATTAAAGCAGTATTAGGATTTGAAAAATGGAAGCACACAAAAGTGAGTCTCATCGTGACTTTGATAATATCTCTCACTCTTTTGATCAAACCAGAATATTTGTCACATTAGAGTATTTCATAATTCGCCAGCTGTTTCGAGAAAAGGCTATTTGTGTTGCGGTCAATGCACGCAATGTAGCCAAAGGTGTATAAAACCGGTTGTGATGTATGTCCTAATGTAAGTGAGTGAGTTGGGCGTGGTGCCCTGTCCTGTCTATGAACAGTAAAGCCGTTGTACAGTCAGAGCTGACCTTAAAAGGCCACCGCTAATATATATGGATTCAGACAGACCTGGACTTTATTTCGTGTTTGGTGCAAAAATATAAATGGCTCTCCTTTTTTTAATACATTAACTCAACACAGGATGCTCTGAGGAGAAAAATTCCCCCAGGGCCTATGTCATCTTCGAGGATGTGTATGGAAGGTATTTTTAGGAAGTTCTGTGATGGAAGAATTGTATGAGGGGTAGTAGGCATCTTAGGTCAATGTGTCCAGGAGTAATAAATGGATCCATCCCTTCTACTCGGTGTATGCCGATGGGTTGAGATATTCTGTCTGGAGAGGTCTAGGTCAGACGCATTCGCCGTCAAGACCTAGACAAAACTCACTCCATGTAACCTGGAACCCCTGTTAAGTGAGCGAACCACTTGGGGTGACCTATGGCAGTGGTGTAGGTTACCCAATAAATGGTTCCCGGGGTGGCGGTACCCATACTCATCCCAAATTGAAAAGCTCCTGCTCCGCCATGTTTAAACTTCAACTACTTTTCAAGTAGGTAGGTATTTTACATCTGCCCGGATTGTGGACAGTAATGCTGTCCGAAACGTTGGCCCAAATATATCACGACAATTCTTTTGATTGTGAAAATCGGGACCCTGAGGATATTTTGAGTTTTTTTTTTTTAATTTTTCTTTATTCATTAAAACTGCTGGTTACATATTTTGAGAATTTTACGACCACCACGCTAGGCATATGCCCGTGTTGTGGTGGTCAGTTATCTATAGAGTGCATTAACATAATAAAGTATAAAATAGTGTGAAAGAATATAAAGTTATATAAATTAACATAATATGAAAAAATATTTAAGAAAACCAAGTAATAATATAAAAGAGTGATATAAAATATTATGAAAGAATATAGTAAATTACAAAAAGTATAGAACATAAAAAGTATATATATATATATGAAAGAATATAAAAAGTATGCAATTAAAAAACTATATATATAAAATCAAAGAAGTATAATTAGTCCAGTCAAGTTAAACATGAAAAGGGGGTCGTGCTTGCAAAAGGTCCGATCTTTCTGAATTTTTTATATGTTGTTAGGACCTAAACCAATATTAAAAAAACAGATTTGCAATTTCCAAAGTGCTGTGCGAGCGGCGGTGTACCCAAAAAACCATGAAATTTTCGGACTTTTTTCAGTTTTTGCTCAATATCTCAGTGAAGGAAGGGTCTGACCGGTATAGTTGTTCAACACTATTTTAAAGTAGACTAAATTTTCTACAATTTGAGACCAAAGGAAGTTCTATACAGCAATTGGTTTTTAAGATGCAGTTCTTCGAAAATCAACAATTTTTTTCAAAAAATGATTTTTTCTCGAAATGGTCACTTATTTTGTGAAATATTTTCTAAAATACGATTCCCACCTCAAATATTATATGAAATTAAGTTGTAGTAAATTTAATTAGCTTTTATTTGAAAGCAAATTGCTACCTCTAGGCCCAGCGGTTCTCTCAAAAATTGCCGATAACTAAAGTCGAAGTGGGTTTTGGGGGAAATGCAAATAAACTGATCCCACGTCTTTTTACGGCTTTACTTATCAAACAGTTACAATTTATTTATTTTTGTTATTGTTAACAAATTGTTTGATGGAAAAAGAATAAGATAATTTACCTATCGGAAATTACGTGATCATCAAACATTGTTTTATATACCTACATACTAAAATACTTGTACAAACATCATGGTACCTACTATAAGGACAAATTACATTTACTCAAAAAAGAAAACTAATATAAATCATGTAGGATTGTGTTTTGATGGCCAAATCATGCCATTCTTTTTATCTTAAATGGCACGGGCTTGGGCTCGCACGAAAATGGTGTCTCGAAGGCTGTGATGGACGCTGGGAGAGGCGTCCAGTCCGCAGTCGGGTCATCTTTATCGTGTACCATGCACAATTTGCCAGAGGACTGAGCAGTGGAGTCCAGCCTTTCTGCACCTGCACAGCTCCCAGAGCACCCTTTCTTGCATTTACATGAAATTTTTCGCAGAAGTGCAGGAGGTGCGGGATTAACGGTGGTGGGGATGGGGGTGAGTCCCTGAGAAGAGAGCTTCCACCCCCAATCAGTGGGATTCTAGTTGACACACCGCTACTTCTGCACTTGGAGGTAGCACCTTGCTGCATGGTGGCCTGCGGCATATGGCCTGTGGCAACGGGCGAGGTTTATGCTCGTTGAAGTGACAAACGTCTTATACTTCAGGAAATCCAGAGTATCCCTCGCGATGTCACCCCCATATGAAGCCACAAAGCACTTGATGTCTGCTTCTCTCACGGCTTTTGGGGTGGACGAAGGACGACCTCCACTTGCTCAGCAAGTGGTTCACTCTTGCTCAGGAGTGTGCTGATTTTGGTCTTTCCTTGGCCAAACGGTGCTGTGATAGTATCGCACCCGGTAAACGCTTGGGTTAATAGTATATAACGTCCCTGCACCCCTAGCACGGTCGATCGATATGAAGTTACCGACCGATTGTCGGTAACTTCTCATCGTTCCCTAGGACAACTGTAGATTGCAAACGAGTTGGTGACAGTTTACAATGACTACCATGCTAGCACCCCTGGTGGTTGTAGCAGGTCGTATAGTAGTGACAGCAACCAGCTTCGCCCTTCGTGCTCTTCTGTACGTAGACTTTTGTCTCTTTAGCGCCTAAACCATTGAGAAGAACGAGCAGGTCGGCGTCTTCTCCCACTAAAGCGCCGTTTGTACTTCATTTGATTTGTACTTCACTGCTGGAGGTCACATTTTGAGCAGAAACATAGTTCTGCATACGTGGGATGTTTAGGTCTCGCATTAATGCTCTCGGGCGGGTCACGCACATAATGCCTTCCATCTCATGAAATGTGTTATCACCATCTAGGGTGTTAACGTTCACCTCCGTAATGTCAGAGACAAATTGGATAAAATCTTCTTTTCCTATTGGTGGTGAGGATTCATCTCGCAAGATCGCCGAAGTTTCAAGCTGCACAGCTACTGAATGAGAACAGGATAACCCCAGCGCAGCGCACATATTTTCGGTAAAAGTAGGTATTAATTCCAATCAGAAGGGAGGAAACAAAAGATCGAGTTCGTTAAGCACTATCAGAGCATGAGAAAATAACACACACTTCTTCTTCCATGTTTCAAGGAGGCCACGCATGTTTTTGAGAACAACAGTCTCAAAAAATAGCTGTACTGACTCAGGGATGATAGAATCAACATTGTTGAAAAAATCCTCTGAGGTGGGATACTGACTGGTTTTATACACTTGTGTGCGGGTATCTTCAACGATGATTTCTGCTGCTGCCTTCACAACTCTCAACCGCTCTTGCTGCACACCGCCTTTTTGTTCCTTGTACCAATCATCATACAAAATTTTATGGCCGGTGTTTATGAAGCAGACGAGTGTCCCTTCGTTGGAGCTAAAACGTTTTTGAAGGTAAGTTTTCGCTGTTCTGACATCAGGGATACAATCACCCCTAATTTGCTGCAGAAGGTGTGATAAATAAAAATGGCATTCATCACTGTTTTCCAATAAGTAATCGTACACATACTCCATCGCTTCTTCAGAATTACTGGCTGGACAATACCCTCTCTTATTCCCAGGAGCAGGTGATAATCTTAATAGGCTCACGTAGCACAATCTGTGGGTTCCGTCTGCAGCAACCAGGTCGCCAATGGCGAGGAGGCGCTCCTCCAATCGTCACCTCGGCGTTTAGCTGTATCTAAAATAGTTTGCCTCATGCCCAACTTCTCAACTGTACGGACCACATTCCTTCTTGCCAAGGGCAGTTTGCTTTGTTGCCCGAGAAATTATTCAGTGATAGCATCACCACACAAAATTCAAATCCCTCTCAAGGTAGGAGCCAGTTTACTTGATAATCTTGTCGATAAAGTCTTCGGTTGGGAAGCAGAATCCCTTCCTTCAACGTTACACACAGCTGTATATCTCTTCCTGCTTGAAATTTTAGAGGATTTTTTATGTTTTTGACTCACTTCAATTAGTGTTCGAATTCCTCGTTCTTTGATGATCACAACAGGACATGTATCGAGGTCCTCACGACACACAAAACACACGCTCGGACGGATAGACATTTCGCAACACTCTGAGAGCTGCCCTGGAAGGGCCGGGTGCGGGTAAGGAGGTCAAGGGAGGGGACACTTGGGGAAAATCCGTCCGTTATCTGCCATTTTTGAATTTTTGAGTGAACCGCTGGGCCTACAGGTACCAATCCGGTCTCAAATGAAAGCGAATTAAATTTACTACAACTTAATATCTTGTAATATTTGACGTGGGATGCGTATTTTAGAAAATATTTCACAAAATAAGTGACCATTTCGAGAAAAAATCATTTTTTGGAAAAAATTGTTGATTTTCGAAAAACTGCATCTTAAAAACCAATTGCTGTATAGAACTTCCTTTGGTCTCAAATTGTAGCAAATTTAGTCTACTTTAAAATAGTGTTGAACAACTATACCGGTCAGACCCTTCCTTCACTGAGATATTGAGCAAAAACTGAAAAAAGTCCGAAAATTTCATGGTTTTTTGGGTACACCGCCGCTCGCACAGCACTTTGGAAATTGCAAATCTGTTTTTTTAATATTGGTTTAGGTCCTAACAACATATAAAAAAATCAGAAAGATCGGACCTTTTGCAAGCACGGATGTACATCTTGACTGGACTAAATAGAGTGAGCAGGAAATGGAGGATTTTTATTGCTAGCGTATTAATAATATAGATAATGATATTTTATATGTGCATGTTAAGATACATTGGTAGGTATGCACATCTGTTAGCAATATTTCAACGAATAAATGTTTGGATTCATGTTTAAGTAAGTCTGCCGAATAAACGGTGTGAATCAATATTGTGACAAGAATATTTCTCGGTGGTTACTGATAAAGTACTAGACTAGAGCGACACTGAGTAGGTATAAGGAAGTCAGAGGAGCTAAACAGTTTTAAGTAATTGATGTAGAAAATAATTAAACTTTTGGCTATTCATATTTTGCCAAGTTTCATTATGATCTGTCAGATTCATGATTTATTTATAAAATTTATAAATAAATCATGAATCTCTGCCTACCCCTGCGGGGAAACGGCGTGATAGTTAGTTAACCTGCCAGGTAAATAAAGCATCAATGACACGGGGCTAGTTTACTTGGCCGGCGAATTCACTAATGCGGGGAAACGGCGTGATGGTGTTCGTTAGTTAGTTAGTTAGGATGAGAGGTGATTCTTACGTTAATTATAAAAAAGTCTTAAATCTTGTAGTACACCAAAACTGGAAGAGAATCTTCCAATGCTGTCATCAAAAGTGAGAGATAACAAAGAAATCGATGTGGCCACATGGAATGATATCCAAAAATTGTTACCATACCTGGATGAGGTTTTTTGTGGATTTTTTCAGTCTCAAAAAAAAAATTTTACTCATATGCTCTGCTACCTTTTCTTTTCAATAATAATTATTATTTAGTTACTTTATAATATTTAAAAAAATGTTTAATTTGTTTGATTAAATAAGACAACAAGAATATAACATGTTCTTGCCTTTCAATTCTGTATCTTCCTCACCTATCCCTGTAGATATCTAGATGGCATGAACATGTTAACTACATTTTTTTGTAGAAAACGTGTTTATTTTAACTTTTAGACTGCAAAACTACTTAATATTACTAGATGTAATGTAAATTTGGTTTGTTTACTACACCATGAAGGATCAGTACATTGTATATGACATTCAAGTAAAAAATTATAAGGCAAAACGCAAAAGTCTAAATATCTCAGAATGCCTTCAATGTAAGTTAACAACTTCTTGCCTTGGGGTCTTCAAATATTTACTGTTTTTTTTTTACTAATGTAAATGCCACACATGAATACCAACTGCTCCCGTCTATAGCCAGTGAGACTATGACATCCCCAGTTGGGGTATATTGTGAGGCTGAAGGTAGAAGAGAAGGAAAGGAGATATGGAAGAGGAAGGTGGGGAAGTAACTGTCTATTTCAAGCAACGTTTCAATTCTGAATGGTGGTCTAAGACCAGGGCGATACTGATAGTATCTTCCACTCCGGATCGTGTCGCAAAAATAATTTATATTGTTTTGAAATGATTAAATTGTGAAATAAAACAAGTCAGTCAAATGAAATTTACGGCGAGTATTTTATTCTGGCGAGCCACAAAGTTAATGCTTATTACAAATTTGAAATTAAATTTACTTGTGCCGGGATTTGAAACCGGCGACCTCCGGATCGCTAGTCGAGAGTCTTACCCCTTGACCACGGAGGCCGTCAGTACTACTCAATAATACACAATGTTAATTTGTTATGTTAAGTTCATTTACTTCTCACACGAAGGCCCGAGGAAAATAATTTCCCTCAGCCTGTGTCATATTTGGGGATGAATTATCGCATCATTCAAATTTTTCTATTCTATTTGAACTTTATTTTTAATCCGGCACTGGATTAAGTTGATAGACCTTGGTCTATCACTGTTTTATTATTATATACATATGTGTGTACGCCCATTGGTCTTATTCACAATAAGCAATTATTTACTCTTTAAAATTAAAGAATATACTTATAAAGTAAAAGAAAATAAAAATAAAACAGTTTATTGAACGGGAAAAAATTACACTAAAGGTCAATAAAAGAAAAGTACGTACCAACATAACATAAAGTTTAACGATAACGATAAAAAAGTTTGCGCCTAAAGTTAAAGAACACATACAAATATACGAGTACTGCGTAGGTACTTTGATTATTAAGTTTGTGTTATTTCACAGAAATGCAAATGTAACATTATCATCAAAGATCATTCAGCGCCTTTTTTTTTAAACATTTGAAAGGACCCCGTTAAACGCCGATTCTATGTGCGTTTCGGCATTCCCTCGAATTGTAATAAGCTGACAAGATTAACAATATAATAATTGTTCTCTTCTACTGATAGCAACGCTGAAACGAAATTAGAATCGACATAATTTCATGGAGTGATTAATATAACTAGGTAACTCGGATATCAGATTTGTTGGTAAAATGAATAATAAGATGGTGATCATTATGATGAATCGGTGTTGAATATTTATACTGATAAGTATGGTTAATTCGTAGATTGATGAGTTGGGAATCGTAATACTTATATTTTGGAAATAAGATAACGGCTAATTTTTAAAGTATTGATTTACACAAAAGGAATGACTTGCACTAAGATTTGTGTTCTAGCTATATCTAGTAGCCTAATAAAAACATGGAAAAAAATACTCGTGGTAACTAGAGTTAACCTAATTGTAGAATTAAAAGATACCGTTTTTTGGAGATAGATACACACAAAAACATATTTAAATAACTTGGTGATTCCAATTCCTAACGACTTTTCTGTTTGTAGCATTCATAGACAAGGAAATAAAGTAACGCTTGTGTGTAAGGCGCTCCGCCCACTCAGGCAACTGAAAACTCTCAACTGCCAACTGTCTTTGTATGACAATGTGATGGCCCGCACACTACACAATCACACAAAACCCCGTTGTCAATGGTAACGCAAGCGGTTACTTGCGACTGTCACTGCTGATTTCCCTGGGCGGCCATTGATAGTTGCCAACTGTCAGCTGATTGTTCGTCATCTATGGTTAACCAAGCTTTTTGACCAATCAAGACAGAGAAAACAGCCGGTTTTATTTGGTTTTCAGTTGCCTCAGTGGGCGGAGCGCCTTACTCTAAAACGCTGATTTCGGAGATACCTAGTTGTAGTAATTACCTCACGATTTAATGGGGACATTTCCTCGGTCAAAAAACCAAATGGAACTGAATTTGAACACTGGCCATTTGATGACAATGGTAGATTTTAATTTTTACCAAACAACACATCCTAATATTCTTTTCTATCTCTCCCGTTCAAAGGTTAAAAAATATTTTCAATTTCAATTAAAAAAATTAAAAAGAACTGTTTGTTTTATACACTTCCATTCTTTATAAATAAAACAATATTAATCAATTTGGTTGAATACGCATTGATTAACTGATGTGTACAGTGTGTAGTTAACCCCTGGTGATGTCAGTAATGAATGGATCTTCTTTCGGCGGAAGGTTATAAGTTATAACACCAACCCATGTCATTAATAGTACCGCACAACCCTCCCACACAAACCCGATGGATCAGTTAGTAGGCCCTGTACACGTTATAATCATACAACACATTATGAACTACAGTATTTGCCTACGTACAAGTCAACGGTGTGGCGTGGAGTGAGAATTATAATAGAACATAATAGAATCCCCGGCGTTTCCCAGGCCTTACTCAGAGATTTTTCGAAATCAAATATAATGCAGTAATTCTTCCTTTTCTTTTAATAAGTTTTTTTTTCACTTGTACCCTTGTCCCTTAATTTTTGTTTCATCATTTCCGTGTCATTCACTTGCAATCTTAGAACTGAAACTGGTAGAAGATGATTAAAAATTAAATAACAAATATTCATGTGAAATAAAACTCTTCAAAACAAAATTTCTAGGATTTGTTGCATACTTAATGCCCAAGAAATACAAAAAATAGTTATTCTCTTTTATTTTGAATGATAAATGTGCAAAATTTCGTTCAGAAGAATTAAAATTCTGTTTAAAGGGTTGGGAAAAGGGGGTGGCGGTAGTTTTTCTAAATTATCTTTGGGGATGCTATTTCCTCGGAGCATCCTTTGAAACACAAGGTAGAACAAGGACACCATTCCCACCTGACGCCTGTGCCCTAAAGATCGCAATAAAAAAATATGTATGCTATTATTAAGTTCTGTGGGTATTTTAGTTTTTTGTAATTTGACATTTTCAAACTGTCGTGTAATCCGAAACAGCTGTCACGATAATAAAAAAACTAAAATACTTGCAGAAATTAATGTAGAGCGAATGAACAAAGAAAGGAGCGTAAGGAGAATATATGATGCAAGTGTGAATGGTATAAGAAGTAGGGGACGTCCGAGGAAGACATGGCACGATCAAGTGAATCAGATACTTGAGTCGGGCCATGTCAAAAGTCAGAAAAATAGAAGAGTATGTATGAGACGATGTATGAATGTGAATGAGGCGAAGAGTGTGTGCCAAGACCGAGGTGTTTGGCGGTCCGTCCTCTCTGCCTACCCCTGTGGGGAAACGGCGTGATGATTAGTTAGTTAGTTAGTAAATTTAATTCAAATTAAAAAAAAAAAAAATTAGATGAAGTTCTACGAATTAAACACAAAAAACAACTAATACTAGATTGATTTCGTTTGTTAAAGCACAACATTTCTGGGACAGACAGATCCGCCGAACATCCGTATGTGAATTTTGCGCCAATCTATCAAACGTATCGCCCGTTTCTGTCGAGTTAGGGTTTTTTTTTAACTCGCTGGGGCTCCAGGAGTGCTAGCACAATGAAATCGATAACTTTACAATATCGAATAGACAGAGGCAACTACCGATAATATTATAACGACTGACATTGGGTAGACAAAGGTTTGGTAAAACACGCTGGCAACACTGGAAAGATTTTCTATGTTGTCTATGTACATAAAACGTCAAACATATTATGTCAAATGTCAAATTATTTTATTCAAACCTTAGCGGTTAGTATACATTAACAACAAAATGAAAATCATCAAATTTCCGTTTTGATATATTTTAAAGATCGATTTAGGTGCATGAAACACAGAATATTTGAAGTGAGCATAATAAATAACATTATTATGACATTTCTGACAATCGGCTAGCACGAACGGGCAATAGGCAACGAACGATTCTCCAACTGTTTTCACATTTATTGGAGTTTTTTTTATTTACAAAAGATTTGAAATTATTATTTTTTTTCTCATGGAATTTCGTTGAGATGGACAAATACGCAACGGCAGGTTATATTCACCACAAATATATTATATCATTTTTCTTGTTTTTTGTTTGAGCAAACATTACAGCTTTTTGTTTTTTATCCGTTGCGGGTATAGGTCACGGCATATGTTTAGCCAGCATTTTGGCAGATAACCGTAATGGAACATCTTGTGACGCACGTGGACCAACTTCAGGGTGCGACGTAATATGATATTTTTCTAATAATTGTCTTATAACATATACTTAATTGATAATCAGGAAAACTAATATCTTTTGAACTAACGGTTTTGGGCATTATGTATGAATTCGGTAAATATTAATATGTAGGATGAAAGAAAACTTTTTTGTAACACTTAATTGATTTTCGTAGGGCATTTACACTAGTTATATCCGCTTCATCTCTTAAGCCCATATTTTTGTTATAATCTTCGATACAATTTGGATTTGAAATTATTTCTCCTCTTCTAAAATTTATTTTTGTTAAGCGTTGTTAAAATACGCATTTATCCTTTTGTCGTGCCATTTTAATACTATCAGTTAACCAAAATAATGTGAGGCAATTTACACCTTCTTCGATTTATTGAATTTTGATATGTGTTAACGGTTTTTTCGAACTGTTCCACATACGTAGGTTTGGTGGTCATGCAGAAATTTAAATGATATTGTATTAGTGTACCAATTATCTACATACAATTTGTGGCCTTTACCTACGTAGTCTTTTAACAGAGTGGTGACAATAGCTCCGGAAGCCCCAAGACATTGTTCGTCAGTAACATCCGTCACTTCACCACAATAAATAATTACATCTAAAATATATCCGTCTGCACGTTGCACAAAACAAATATTTTTATTCCAAATCGTTGGCGTTTGGATGGAATATACTCCTTAAACTTAAGACATCCTTTGAACTCTATAATGCTCTCGTCAAGCATAGATTTTCATACGGCACCACTGAGTCCTTAAAAATTTATCCAGTGTAATTGACAAGAACACGAATTTCATTTAATTTTTCTCCAGCAATTTGAGTAGCAGGATCTGACACATGCGTACAAAACTAAATGTAAAAATAGAAGAGCAAACTTTCAATTCAGGAATAAAAACACAAATCCACATTTCAAAAACATTAAAATAAACTTTTAGAACCACTCCACTTACATATGCTAACGCGTCATTTCTACATACTCGACCAAAGTGGACTCGACAATAAAAGCGCGGGATTTTGAAACAAAATGGGCGAAGAAAAATGCATTCCTTTTTTGGATGCTGCTTTGAGTAGTGTTAACAATATAAATAATCAACTTTTTTGGGTGATCTCGCTAATAAATAGTTCATTATATTTTACGAAGTAATATTTAGCTCCATATACAGTTAGATCTTTGAAATATCATCCTTCGAACATTTACACCCGTGATTTGCATCTTCCGTTGTATTATACCGTTCCGACGTTTATATCGAATGTCCTAGCACGCTTTCACCGTTGCTAAAGAAACCGATATCGGAAGGAAAAAAATACTAAGTCGGTATAAGATGGCAACACTGGCACCTTTTTGATGAATTTACGTTACTAAATTTCAAATGAGCTATTTAAAAATTAAAAAATACTAATAAATTGACAATTTCGAATTGAAATACTAACTTTAATATACATCGGCGCTTCGCATTTACTTTTTGCGATTAGACGGGAGTTAAATAGTTGATACGATCCAAAGACATATTTTATCAAAGTTCGTATCTCGAAGCAAAATGAATAAATTGATCTCGTCTTAAATGAATGCATGTAAGTTTATGGATCGCATATACGATTTCTTTAAATACTAGGAGGTTTTTAGGTTAACCTCCATTAATTAATAAGTCAGTTAACTTGCATAACGAACGACATTATTTAAATAAAACTGCATATTGATATCTTATCTGACACTACGGAAGCCGCGCTAAAATCAGTGACCTTTATCTACCGACTAACGGAATAATCTTTTCACTGTGCTCGCAATTATTGCTAACTGACCATAGACAACGAATTTAATGAATTTCATATCTATACTTGGGTTTTATCGATGGATCATGCTAGGGTCAGAGTCAAGATCGCATACGATTTGGCGAGCTTTTGTCAATCGTCGGTTGGATTATGTCTTATCAATAGGTGACTGTGCTAGCACATATTGATAAGTGACCAAAGATGACGGATTTTGTCAATGTAGTATAGATATAGGGTTATATCGATGGACCATGCTAGCACCCCAGAACAGAGTTCACTGCCGAAATCAACAGTTGGGCGCTCTTGCGATTTGTACAGGGTCAATGATTGTGTAGGAACCATATTTTTTGTTATTTTATTTTGAAATCAATTATTGATTATTTTGGACGACACGTCACTGTTATGGTAATATGAAATAGATAGAATAGGAATGGGAAGCTGGAATCCAGATTGCTATCGAAAGATCCATAAAAGCTCTCCCGGGCGATTCCAGTTTGACCTTTGCTTTAAACCTCATGGGCTTGGTTTATCCGCTGTACCATCGGAATAACTATCTGCAGGGGAGGTTCTAGCTCTGCCCGGTTTGTCTATTAAATATTTAACTACGAGTATAAGACAATGGCTGACTGCCTGATACTTTGACTCAGAGTTGACGATAGTAATCTTATTTTATATACATTTCAAACAGACGGAATGGAAAACGGTAGTGTTTTATTTATTTATTAGTTTCTATTAAAGCTAAGTATGTTCATGATTATGACTTGGTGATAATTAAAGTGTTTAGATCGATCGTTCAGCTGATTAGTCAGATATCTCCGAAAAATCGAAATTTGAATTCAGTATGCAGTTATATGTCAAAGTATCGACCACCTTAACACGTTCATGTGCCTAAGTTAATGTTACTAAGCAAACAATGAAGAATAAAAATACCCTCTCTCTGGTACAATACTTTGATTACTCATAAACACCACCACATCAGTTATAATGCAAAAAAACTTGTAGTGAATTAAACAAAATGTTGATGTTTTCTGGGTCACTAGTAGGATATTTCAAAATGACATACTAATGTACCGTCTGTTATGTCACCCGGTGTTATTTTGTAGCATATTTAATTGTAAAACACAGACTCGTCTAAATAATATTTAATTTATGGTGAGGATTCGAATACTCGTTTCCTCATCACCTCAAAACTTTGTATTTGGAGATGTTTGACTTTAATTAATTTTAACTTTAATTTTAGTTTTAACTTTAACTTTAATTTTAGTTTTAACTTTAACTTTAATCAACTGGACGATCAATACATTGTATCAAACAAATAATATGTAAGATATTTTCACAGTTTTCACAGTCCTCCTCACTAGGGTTTCCTGTTCTGAGGTGGCCTATTTATAGTAGTTTAAAAAACATTGTTGTATTGGCTATCTAGATGTCTTTAAATTGTCTTCATATTGTTTGGAAGTTGATTATCAGTCAGATCTCTCTGCTATGTTTTTACCTTAGTTTTGAATATACTCAATTCTATTATTTTTGAAATAAGACATTACGACGGGTAACTCAAATCTTTTTGGACGGAAGTAACATTTTAAAACGGAAATGACGTTCGTTTTGTATTTCATCATATTAACGTCGCAGGTTTGGCAACAATGAGTGTGAAGCCTAAACAAAATGTAGAGCAAACTCAAACGTCAGACGTCACCCGTTTATTTTTGTTTACAAATGTCTAACGTAAGTTGTCTGATTCTTGAAGTAAAAAGTGGCAGTTGTGTGACAAAAAAAATAGTTTAGAATTCAAATGGCTGAATCACAGGAAAATTTTATCCCTTCTTCTATAAATAATTACAAACGAAAAAATCAACAACCTAGTCATGTTCCGCCGCCTAAGAAATATAAGTTTTTATTTAGATTTTAGATGTTAGTCAAACAAGTCTTACTTCAACCGCGCGTAAAGGTTAATTTTTAATCGCAATTTTGTTTTGTTTCTTCAGAAGGTAAAGATCTAATTTTGCACCATGAAAATTAATATCTACTTCTTTGTCCAAAAGATTTACTTAAACTTGTTCATGTTCTGTTTATGTTCATGAATTCAAATGATATTCATTTATTTAGTCCGTGAAAGTTCTAACTTTACAGTATAAAATAAGTTTAATATAAAATTTTGATTGCTTTCTAGCAAATAAATGAGATAAAGAATAATCATAAAAATTTTTTAAATATTTATATAGATTTTTTAAATATTTATATAGATTTTTTAAATATTTATATTGAGGGATCAGTAGGATTTATCGGTCAAATTAGGAATTCCACAGAGCCGAACCCTCTGATATGAAAATATCTGGAGACGGTGAATTATATTCCCATTTAATAGTTTGGTAGATTAACGTGTTGTTCTTGTATTGTTTTGTATTAATTATACTTATATAATACACTTGCATAACGTGGATTTACTAGATGATCATTTATATGGAAAAGTGTATGAAAGGGTTTAGTTTTTCCTATGGGAAAAACTAAACCCGTTCCTGTAAATCTGGTGAATAAAAAAAAAAAAAAAAAAAAAAAATACTAACTTCCGTATATATATATATATTATACCTGATTAGTTTAAATTAATGTTTTGAGAATACCAGAATGTTTTGGGAACTCTGCGTCCGACAATATTTTTTTCAATCACCACAACAACAATTTTAAAATTGCGATTTTGCTGAAAATAAAATTACTGGAAGAGTAGAGGTGTGACATTGTTAATAGCAACCAAAAATACAGAGACTTTTTAAAAACCCGTTGACAATGTTATTGCATATCTTGTCGAATGTCCTCGCATCATTAAGAAAAGTTCAAACGAAATAAAATGCGAGATGCTCCGAATAAAGCGAGTGGCATAAAAACCTTTTGCTACACTTATTACGAGTAAATTAGGCCTACCTATACTTTGATTGCAAGACTGTAAATGACAGTTGTTAGTCTTGACAGTTGTTGTCGTGAGAGAGTCGTGACAGGCCGAATCTTTACATTGCGAATCATTTGAAATAACAAGGTTTTTTTCCAAAATATTAACTGGAATTATCAATAGTATATTAATCATTATATATGTCCTACGTATTTAATTGCCAGTAGGTATTAATAGTATTAGTACTGATTTTTAATTTTTTCTAAAGTAATTCTTTTTTGGAAAGGTTTCATAAGATTATTAGTATAACAACTTAAGAAGAAACCACAAGCCAAAAATACATGTACTCTTAACGTGACTTATATCGCTACTAATATAGTTAATAAGCATTAAAATCGCTTGGCAAACAGTCTTAGTGGTCACAATTTCAATCGCAAATGTGGTTTTGTAATCTATTTTAATGATTTTTTTCTACGTTATCTCCACATAGGAGGCCCTGAGGAAAAAAATTCCCTCGGGGCCTATGTCACCTTTGGGGATGCTGTGCGGGGGTCTTTTTGGGGAGAAGTTCTGGAAAGGAAAAAAGTATGAGGGGTGGGCAGGAATCTGGGGGTCAGTGTGTCCAGGAGTGTCGGACGTACGAACCCATTCATCCAACTCAGTGCATGGCGATGGGTCGAGAAAGCCCGGCTGGAGGGGTCGAAAGGATACCCTTGAAGGAGGAAGGTGGGCAAAAGCATCCAAACCAAATGAAAAGTAGCGATCTGCTTGGGGATGTTGGTTATCCAATAAACGGTTCCCGAGGCGACGGTACCCGCACCCACCTCAGAACTGTGTGAATAATTTAAGTGTAAATAAGAAAGAAAGAAAAATCAATCAATGGAAACTTTCACAGATAATTTTAGCCACAAAATTATATTTTTAAAAAGTTTGTTCTTATACATTTTTTTATATATTTGTAATGTTAAAAAATTAGTTGTAAAGAGTAATTGGTTGTAAGATATAACGGATAGGGTGCAAACAAGATAAATTCGTTAGTATGCCTGCGGAGATAAGACGGATAAAGCCATATCCAATAAATTCTATCTGTATTTTTTTGACACAAATCATTTCACGCCTAGTTTCTCGATGGTATAGTAATTATTTGACATCAAACGAATCCGATTTTCAATTATTCCCATTGCCTGGAGCTTGCGCGATCGTAATCGATAATAGGTGAGTTTTGTCTGAGAAAAGCTATTTCAAAGTCAATAATCCCCTTGTTAAATTACAAGGAATTCCAATCATTTCTTCGCGACATACATTATGAATATTATCAATGGAATGATCGTAAGCCGAGAGTTATTATTGCACTCCATAGCCCCTCGAGATTTCCTTGTGGTTTGACCGATCTTTATTGCCTCTGAGCTTCTTGTACGTGATTAAAATAATATATGCATTATGGATATTGCATGAAGTGAATCATTCACTATTATAGATTGAATTATATAATGCTTAGGCAGGGTGTCCCGTTTTCACAGATTTATAAAAAAAGTATCAGAAGATAATGATTGTTCTTGGAACGTATTAGAGTTCAACAGCTCCTCAGATCAAAACTAGCTTTCACTACGGAAGGAAGTTTGTACTCAGAAGTATTATTTTAAATTACGATACGACAATAAACAGTCACTGTGTTTGTTATAAGAACCGAAGTCTTTCAATAAGCATCGTACAGTAGAACTTACTGGAGAATACAGGTCCTAGTACTAACTAAATTACGAATGTCTCTGGAGAGGAAATAAGAGACATTAACTTAGTAAGAGAGGGTAGGGCTATGGAGATGGATGCATTTACACAAATATTTATTTGGCATAGCCGGAATATAATTATTCTATACATTTTTATTGTAATGACTTTTGAAGGTCATACCCATTAATGTAATATATCATCGAAGAAGAATATAATAATGTCATCTATTGTATGTTTATTTGACATTGTTGTTGTTAATTTTATTAATTTATTTATTATTTCTTTACAATTAAAATACATTGTTTAGCATTCATTATTAACCCCACTAGGATTCGCCTGTATCGGGGTTTATAATTTCACAATTTAATAAAAGTAACACACACAATAGCTATTAAACAATAACAATGATAAATGAAATTTGTAGAAAAAAAAGAATTAAGAGATAAAGAGATAAAGAGATAAAGAGATAAAGATATGATAAAGAGATCAAACAAAATGTTATTATTTACTTTGGCATTAATTTATACCATTTTCAACTAGTTAGTAGTATTGTTTTAATTATTACATAAACACGTATTAAGTACTTAATTCTACTATTTGTTATTGCAACAATTTTTTTTATGTATATGGTCTTTCAATAGGGAGTATAGCAACCATGTTGTTAAAGTGACATTCGACAAATTTATTGTCAATTGTTTAGTAGTGTACGGCAAATCGCCATAGACGGTTATAGCGTTGAACAACCTGTGCAAATCATCAAATGTTTAATTTTATCAAAATAGTATGGTTATCTTGCATTATGCAAGTTTGGGTTTATCTTAAGTCGCAAGTTTATGCTAATAAACCATAAACAATTGACGCCCTCAAAGTCAACATAACAAAGCCAAATTCAGCCAGATTTATTTATTTGTATTTTACGCCCTGCTGGGCTTTTACATGTTATTTTTTATTTAATAACAACTAACTAACTAACTAACTAACCATCACGCCGTTTCCCCGCAGGGGTAGGCAGAGAGGACGGACCGCCAAACAACGCGGTCTTGGCATACACTCCTCGCCTCATTCACATTCATACATCTTATCGTACATGCTCTTCTATTATTCTGACTCTTGACATGGCCCGACTCAAGTATCTGAATCACTTGATCGTGCCATGTCTTCCTCGGGCGTCCTCGACTTCTTCTACCATTCACATTAGTATCATATATTCTCTTGACACTCCTTTCTTCGTTCATTCGCTCTTTTTAATAACAATTTAATAACAAAGTACATCTAAATCAACATTACATACCATTCACACAAAAGCAAAAAATAAAATTAAAAAGCAAAGTACATCTAAATAAGCATTACAAACCATTCAAACAAAAGCAAAAATAAAATTATAAAACTGAATCTAAAACAAAATCCAAAACAAAATCAAAATCAATAACATAATCAAAAACAAAATCAAATACGAGTTGGATAAAAGCAGGATACCCTACCATTCAAGGTAGAGCAACAACAGAATGGGATCTTTTTTCCGATAAACATCTTACTATGAGGTGTTTATACTTAATAAATAATGTGTCAAACATATCCGCAATGTCCTTATATTCATTTCCCAAATTCTGAATTCGGCGAATTGGAGTACACAATTGTGATTCCGTGTTGGAGTTTTCACAATAAAACGGAAGATATTGCCTCGATGTTGGTTTGCGAGGTATATGGAATGAAATCAAGTATAATAGTTCTGGGCTGTCAATTATTGAATTTATGCGACAAAGTCATTAAAAATTGGACCTCCCGAATATGTGCCAGCAGGCAAAGCCGCGGCGAACATTTGAACGACGTAATGTTGCCATAAAATATACTTTCAAATAAAAAAATTACATTTTAAAATCTAAAGATCTTGAAAAACCCTATATAAGTACATAAACATGTAGCAGCACCGACTGTATATTTCTCGATTACGATACCATTACGTGTTTTAAATGCGAAATTTTCCCTGTGCAACTGTTTTATAGAGACTAAAAAAAACACCAATAACGGGAAACCACACCTTTTTCCAGACGGTAAAGAACTTCCAAAACCCTTCCCATTCCTCTACACCGCTTTTTTTACCTTCACGTCATTCCTAAATAGGAACATGTAAATTTGGGAGGCGGGTATGGATACCGCTGCTCCGGGAATTTATTGTCAAGCAACAAATTTTCCATAGGTCAACCCAAGTCAAAGTTTGCTACGTTTGATGACTCAGCAGGGACTCGCGGGTTCATCGGGTGAGGTATTTTCAGACCTTGCCGGTGGATGCGCCTGTCAGGTCATCCTGTGTGGGGTTAAAGCAAAAAAAATCTTAGGCCTGAAAAAAATGTTCCGTTATCTATGTAATTTTATCCCCTTATCTTTCCAACCAATGAACTAATACACTTGAACTCAAATTAACTTAATAGTTATTCAGTCATAGGGATAAAAATAAGAACCCTGTACTTGAAGTCACGTCGGCTGGACCCACGTACAGAGTACAATATAAAGTGTAGAGTTGTAGAGCCTCCTCCCACGCAGATTGCAGATAGCTTCATTTCAAATGCCACCACCCCGGTCGTAGCCTGCCTCCAGCTGACAGCCACCTCTAGCCTGTAGCCTCTGGCTGGCCTGGCCGCGGGGTCAACAAACACCGTGCCAATGTCATTATCGCTGGGGCGCGACAGAGAAGGTTCTGCATTTTAAATGGGGAACTAATCTGATGAATGTGACTTGTTAATTGGTTGAGCATTTTTGTACTTTGTAACACAATTTTTTTTTAAATCCTTTACATTTTCCACACATCATTTCGATATTAGAGTACTAACACCTCATTTTAGCAGGGGAACTTGGTGACTTAGCAGGGGAACCTGGGTTCATGGGGTGAGTTTTGTCCGGATCTTGGCGCGGATGTGTCTGTCCACCTGCTGCGTAGAGAGATTTGTTGAGGGAGGCTTTTTGACCTCTCCAGTCGAACACTCTCGACCCATCGTCGACCCAGTTGGAGGGATGGATTCGTACGTCCGTCACTCCTGAACACATCGACCCCCAGTCTCTTACCCATATCTTGTACCCTTTTCCTTCACATAACTTCCTATCCTATCATTCCTTAAAGTGACCCTCCACATGGTCTCCCCTAAGATGATGTAGACCATGATTGAAATTGTAAAATGTAAAAAATGTCTATGTAAAAAATAAATCTGTATTTTTTATCTCTCTTATTACAGCTTATAATTAATATAGTCAATGCATAACAATACTACCTACAAAAACACGTGAACACCAGCTTCTGTGTGGAGCTACTGTAAAAAATGGGGTTACAGTACACAGATTTTTTTTTACTTTAATGTAACATTAGGTGTACAAAATTTATTTACATATATTAAAAGAAAAGCTTTTGTAAAAACCAAAGAGGGTTGTGTGTCTGTTGATATTTAATCTTGATTTTTCTCGTCGTATTTCGGTATATTTTTAATTAGGCATTTTAAATCAGCTACATATTTCTTCTTTTTGAAGATGTAATAGCAAACACCGGTTTAGAAACTATAAAATTAAGTAAATTGGAATACTTATTTTATATTCAAACATGAGGAAAGTTAAAAAATTTACTATATATTTTTTCTTGTTCAAAAAAATATCAATTATACGAAATTGTTATAAAATTCACGCTGTAACAGTCAATTAAAAAATAAAATGTCCAAAATAACTTAACTTTTCATGACGGCAACCTCATGCGTCAGACTGCCAAAATGCAACTTTGCCTGCTATTTCGCATTTTTTAGTTTTTTCTGAGAATTTAAAGTCTTAATAATGTGGAACTGAAACATCGTTTAACGGTTTGGAAGTGGTTTTTATTAGTAAGGCTGTTACATTTTTCGGGATTCGGGGTAAACTCCCAAAGATCCCTTCTCATTATCCAATTATACCTGTTCTTCAAGATGGCACCTGGTAGCAATGCTGGCTTAATGAGAGTGGATTAAACCCTCACCTTAACACAGTTTCCTGTTGCTCAGTCATTCCGCATAGCCACAAAGCACTGAGAATTCATTCCACAGCCACTAGATAATTACCCCGGGACGAGATCTGAATCTTCAATTCTTACAGGGCAGAAAACATATTAGGTAATTACTAAGTACTTCTGCTTCTTTTTAATGTTTTTTTCGGCCAACGTGGATATAAGGACACCTCAAAAATAAATGTCAAAATAGTTGGTTTATGGTGACATTAAAACATATATCATAATATCATAACTTTCAATATAGCCCTGGTGTAAGACCACAATTCAAAATTGAAACGTTGCTCGAAATGGATTTAGTTTAGCTTTACTTCCCCACCTTTCTTAACCCTATCTCGTTCCCCTCCCCACTACCGTCAGAATCACAACGTACCCCAATTGGGGATGCCAGATGCCATAGTCTCACTGGCTCCAGTCAGTTGGGGGCCGTTGGGACTCTTGTGCGCTATTCACATTTTAAAAATTCCAATTTTGAAAATAATGTAATAATTTAAATCATATATTAATTACATAAAAAATAATATGATGTACATATGTATATTTACGGCACGTTCCACAGTGGAAGATGCTCTCAGTGGTAGATGGTATAAGACCATCGTTCAATTGAAACGTTCCTTGAAATGGTTTTAATTGTGTTTGGTGACCAGATCTGAATAGCCAAGTACTTACCGACATCCTTCCCCTCCCCGCTACCTTCAGCCTCCCAACATACCCCAATTCGAGAAGCCACAATCTCACTGGATCCAGGCGGTTGGGAGCAGTTGGCACTCTTGTGCGGTATTCACATTAAAGAAAAATTCCAATTTTGAAAATGATCCAATTCAAAGCAAATTCGAATTCATTGAACCACATCGAAAATTGGTATGGTTGATGGAGTTCAATTTTGAACGACATACAAAAAAATGACATAAACAGAGAGTTTTCAAAAGTGCGTGACTAGTAAAAATGCCTAGTTAACTACCTGGTAAACAATATATAAATTCATCAGATATTGAAAACACTTTGGTCACTGTTATTAGTTCGACACACGTGTATAATTCACCCCCTAACGAGACAGCT
Source organism: Limnephilus auricula (assembly GCA_951813805.1). Classification (NCBI taxonomy): domain Eukaryota; kingdom Metazoa; phylum Arthropoda; class Insecta; order Trichoptera; family Limnephilidae; genus Limnephilus; species Limnephilus auricula. The sequence continues at coordinate 33,836,819 of OX638400.1, read as the reverse complement.
TCTAATAGCATGCCATTTAATTTTTTTGTATGTGACTATAGTCACATAAATGCCTACTATTTTATTAATATCCATGAATATACCTGTGCATAAAAATCTCTGAAGAGAAAAACCAATAGAAGAGAGCTGTGGATTTGTCTGTGTGCCAGAAAATGTAATGTTATCTAACTTAGGATAAACTTAATAATTGTTTAAAATGTAGAAATTCTTTCTTGAATAAATAATAAATTTCGCCGGACTTTTTATTTTACATTAGCTCCGTAAAAACAAACGTTAACAAAAAAATACCCCGTCATCTTTAGGGAGGCTGTGCGGTGGTTCTTTTAAGGTAAACGAAGGAGAGCAGGTTCTGGAAAGGAAAAAGGTACGAGGGGTTGGTAGGAATCTGGGCGTCTTTGTGTCCAGGAGTAACGGAGGTATGAATCCATCCATTCCATTGTGGTGCAAGCCGATGAGTCGAGAGAGTCCAGCTGGAGAGGTCTAGGTTAGGTCTCACTCAACGTCGCTTCTGATCCGGCTCGCCACACGGTAGGTGGGCAAACGTATTCGCCGCCAAGACATAGACAAACCCTACTCCATGCTAACCATGCTGATTCAACTTGGGGTGACCTATGGCAGGGGTGTTATTATCCGATAAATGGTTCCTGGGGCGGCTAAAAAGTTCTCACTCAAATGTCGCGATGTCATTTATAATTGGGTTATAGTTATCGTACTTCTAGATATTTCCTGTCCAGTGGTGAAAACCAACACCCTGCAAAATATATGGTATTCAGAAGTAGGCTTTATGAAGTATTGTGTTTAAGAGCAAAATACAAAGCCTGGTATTTTAATAGTCGAAGGGAGAATGGTTTTATAGTTTATGTCAGCACTTAGAAATATTGAAAAGTCACCCGAGGTAATGATACCAATCTGTCCCTGTCTCCCCGGGAAGGAAATTATTATAAGGGGTGATATTTCAGAGCCTTAAAGGAGGCATTACTTTGACTGCGGCGCGGCGCACACAAGCCCGATCTATCAATTTACGACGCCAAAAATATTTTTATTAGAAATTCTGATCAGAAATACGCATGAGAAGATAACCTAAGACAATCTTTCCAAAAATAAGTTAGGGTTACTTAAGGATCAGGTGATCGTAGTATTCTAATTAAGATATATTAATTATTTCGTATTGAATTATTTCTGTATATTAAATTAGTTGCTCCCCGAAAGTACTAGAGAACTCTGAGAAACGCCTTCTGGTCTCAGGTTTGAGGAAAGGAAAATCCTGATCTATTTCCTTCTCGTGGTGGGGAGTGAGCAACGACCTCATGTCGGCAAATATAGAGAAATAAATACAAAACACCAAATAGCGAGATGGGCAACGTGGAATATCCGCACATTATTGCAAAACAGTAAACTGGATAATCTGAAAGCTGATATGCAAAACGTAAACCTGAATGCCCTAGGTATAGCAGAGATGAGATGGCCCAATTGTGGAGACTTCTGGAGTGGCGACTACAGAATCATCCACACAGGATGCATAAAGGATAAACCTGGCCAAGGAGGAGTAGGCGTTGTGCTGTGCAAGGAGTGGGGAAGACGGGTTAAGGGATACGTGCAATATAGCGGAAGAATTATTCTAGTCAAAATAGAAACTAAGCCTGTAGACACTGTAATTATCCAAGTATATATGCCAACATCTAGTCATAGCGACGAAGAAGTGGAGGAGGTATACAGTTCGCTGGATAAACTTATATTAGAGTTAAAAGCAGGTGAAAATCTGATTCTCCTAGGAGATTGGAATGCTGTTGTAGGAGAAGGACGTGAAGGAAATTGCGTTGGGCCCTTTGGGCTGGGTGCAAGAAATGACAGAGGAAACAGATTGTCAGAATTCTGCGAAAAACACAAATTAGTGATAGCAAGCACTTGTTTCCAACACCACCCAAGACAGCGATACACCTGGAAATCCCCTGGAGACAGACAAAGACTGCAAATAGACTATATAATGGTTAGACATAGATTTAAAAACCAAATAAAAGATTGTAGAAGCTATTCCGGTCCAGATATAGATAGTGACCATAATATGGTAATGGCCAAAAGTCTTCTAAAACTGAAAAAATTCAAAAAGAGAAAAAATTTCAATTGGGATACAAAAGTATTAAAGATAAAAGAGATCAGCGACAGTTTTAGGGAAAAGACGCAAGAGTGCAACCTAATGGAAGAGGAGAATGTGAATGCGATCTGGAAAGTGATAAAGACGAAGATTGTAACTACGGCAGAGGAAACTATAGGTAAGGAAAGACCTCAAGCAAGGAAGGAATGGATAACCGATGAGATCCTAAATATGATAAAGAATAGAAGAGAGCTCAAAAATGATAAAAGAGCTGAATCACAAAAGAATTACAAAGTGCTGATAAACAAAATAAATAGAGAGTCAAGAATAGCCAAAGAAACATTCTACCAGAAAAAGTGCGATGAGATAAATAACGACCTTAAGAGAGGAAATGTAGAAAGAGCTCACGCTGCGGTGAAAGACTTCTTTGGGATGACAGTTGGAAAGGGTAATGCAATAGAAGGAAACATTGATAGAAAGAGAAAATGAGGTAGACGCAGATGATTTGGGAGACCCAATCATTAGAGAAGAGTTTGACCTCGCACTCAAAAACCTCAAAAACGGGAAAGCACCCGGAATCGATGACGTTCCAGCTGAACTAACCTAACCTAACCTAACCTAACCTAACCTAACCTAACCTAACCTAACCTAACCTAACCTAACCTAACCTAACCTAACCTAACCTAACCTAACCTAACCTAACCTAACCTAACCTAACCTAACCTTTATCATCATAAATATGTAGTTATTATCTCTTAATCCGCATTTCTTTGGCCGGTATCGCCACGACTACCTGAAAAGATTCCCGCTCGATTTAAGAAAGGGGGGAAAATGGGGATATACATTTTACGTTATCACTTATAAGGTATATTTTTGAACTAGTAAAATAATGTCGTGGACCTCGCTTGAACTATTTTCTAAACTGTAGTGGAACTAAACATTTCAATTTAATGTTTTAGCAAAATAGTATTTCATAAAACATATTACTTTAAATCTGTAAATTTAGAAATAATTTAAGATTAAAGTATATACCTGAAGCTTGAAAACTTTCTGATTTTTAAATAGGAAAATCAGGACGAAGCGAAAACAATCAGGAGCAAATGAGAAATATTGGCAGCGCAGTAAATATCTCAACTTAGCGCGAATGCACAGGATATTGGGTTGCATTCTGGTTTATGGAGAACGTTTTAAAAATATTTGTGATTAGTTTGAAGACAATGCTTATTCCTATTTTTGGCGCCGTAATTCCCTTTGGCCGTGCTTGTGTGCGGCGGTATGAAATTTGACTGTTATTTATGTGGAAGAAAATTAATTAATTTTATTCCAGCTAGTTTATTGTGCGAGCAGATATTATAATTTGAAATTCAATATAAGTTCCTAAGTACCCGGGTCAGAACAAAGGTCGGAAAATTTGACATTTTGAAATTTGATACTGTTTAGTTATTAATTTCGTTCCTCTAAAAGTCTGGAGGGATTTGGGACTCGGGGATTATGACGAACAAATTCAAAGGACAAAGTATTAATTAATTTTCAAGAGGTTTGGGTTACCTTTTCAGGAAGAGAAGTAAAAAATCATGATAATTATTTAATTTATTTTACATTTCATATCACTTCTCGTAAGCATAACGTTACCCTGTCGCTAAGGGTTTATCAAACACATTATTTGACTTTGTCACTACGGGGTACACAACTCATACATTATATTACCTAACAGGGTACACTCTCGTGCACATTATGTTATGCTATCACTACAGGGCATACTATTCGCATATTGTATAGGGCAGAATTCTCAGACACAAATGTTACCCTGTCATTAAGGGTACATTGCTCATACCTACACATTATGTTACCCTGTCACTACATGGTATACTACTCACATACGTTATGTTACCATGTCACTACAGGGTATACTACTCATACACATTATGTTACCCTGTCACTACATGGTACACTACTCACGCACATTATGTTACTTTATCACTACGGGGTATACTATTCATGCACGTCACTATGTCATGAATGTTAATAGAACACGACTGCTAACTTGAATTTGTCAGCCACCTCTGGTCTGGAGGCTCAACGATCCTGAAAAACATCCTTAAGGCCGAAGAGTGCAGAAACGGGCGGTCCGTTTAATAGATTCTCCCGTCTTAATAAACGGATTGCAATCTTTAGAGCACTGGCCTCGGGTGGGAATGCTATCCTTGTTCTACCGGTATTTCAATGGAAGATGCTCCGAGGAACTAGTGTCATTGATCCCCTAGAAACCGGTGCGTAGTCGTGAAACATTCCAAACGCGCGCCCAACATATGTACACGGTTGATATTTGTCACAAAAGAACGGGTCGCTTCTACGACTCGTTCTTGAGTTCAACAGCTCGGCTGTGGAACGATTTACCGGCCTCTGTGTTTCTTCCTTCCTACAACATGGGTCTTTTTAAAACCCGTGTTCACTCCCTCCTCTCCTCAAAAGGACTTATTATAGAAGAACGATACTATTACGAAAATCTCTTTTGACGGCCGGCGTAGTCCAGTGGTAGAGCGTTAGACTCCCATTCCGAAGGCCGCGTTTTATTTAATTGATTTGTGTTATTTCACAATTAATTATTTAAAATAATATATAGTATATTTGCAGCACGTTCCAGAGTGGAAGATACTCTTAGTATCGCCCTGGTGTAAGACCACCATTCAGAATTGAAACGTTGCTTGAAATGGCTTTAGCCGTGTTTAGTGACTAGATCTGAATAGGCAGGTACCTACCCACCTTCCTTTTCCTCGTCTCCTTCCCTTCCCCACTTACCTTCAGCCTCATAACACACCCCAATTGGGTATGCCACAGTCTCACTGGCTCCAGACGGGAGCAGTTGGGACTCTTGTGAGGTATTCACTATAAAAATAAAAAAAAGTCTCATTTTATTTGTCACTATTTTTTGGATCGCTGTTTAAATCATTCTGAATCATTTCAAAATACGAAATTAATAAAGTGCTTTTAAAATGATAAAGTTTAAAGAATCGATTAAATTTTCCCACATGTTATGTCTGGCTGCCCAAAATAGTAGTGTCAAATTGTCAAGTAAAAAGAGTACGTGACATTAAAATCTGATTCCATTATTTATAATATTGAGATCATTTTAAGGCTTTATGTTAGTATCGTCTATAAGTTCTTGGCCAATGGCAAATATAATGCAGGGATATTGACATTAATGGCATCATAAGAAATATTTATGGCATTCGATACAATATCTGCTCAGAGTGCAGAGCTATGATACCACGGATGTTGCCACACCGCAGAAGTTTTTCGTGTGTACACAATTAGGCACTATAACTGTACCAATCACGGGAGTCCACTTTGAATTTTTGCTCAGATGTTTGAGGTCTATAACTTTTTCACCTGCAATAATTGAGATCTTTGAACGGTATATTTCATAATTTCATTCGTTTTTGGCCATAGTTAAGATAAATTTGTCAATTTATAAATATATATTTAGGTTTATCCTATCAAATAAATTGGACTTCGGGGATTTTGTAATTAGTTAAATCAGTTAATATATGTAGGTACTTTTTATGGATTTTATTGTTTCATCCAATAATTTAATTAAATACAGAAAATTTTTCTGCGTATCCGATTCAAAACCGCCAAAAATTGGACTTCCGTGGTTTATCCCATAAGGTACAGATAATTTCACATAACTATGGTCCTACATCACAAGTATGGTTCAAGCACTTGAAAACGCCAATATTTGAAGCATGAATGATATCTAGTGAACAATTTACAGACAAAGCGTAGATTTAATGATCATATTTGGAGTACCAACAACACTTTTCTTATTTAAAAATGAAAAAGTCCCATCAAACGTCGCCAATATTAGGTTTAACCTAGCGCATCAAGTCGTCTCGTTCTAACAGCACCTTACTGACGAGACGGAGCTCATTTCATGTGATCCGTTGCTACTGTGACATGAAGGATCAGTATCGACGTATGATGGTAAAATATATTTTTTCATTTTTAATTTTAAAAAATATCATCGGAAAGCAAAGTGATGTCTCAATTTTTAACTCGAAATAAGCTCAGGAAACATTGGTTAAAATCTATCGAGTACCTTAGGTCCTGATTCATACTGTAACATCTTAATTTTCAAAATTATCTGCGGCGGATGTAAAATTACATTTAAGTTAATTTTTTCAGATCACTACATAAACTGTCACTAAATCGGTTTTTGCGCTGTATAGCATTTTATATGTGGTTTCAAAACCCTTCAACAGTTGTCGTTAGTGTAGATAATTTTATGTAATTTTGATTCAGTAGTGAGAATTCGAGTCTCAAGAGATGTCAATTAAGTAGTACCAACCTCGTAGAAGAGTGGCGATTATCGTATTTTGTGTCTAAAGCACTTACGCATACGGATATAGCCGATGATACACGATAAACAGCTGGGCTCCATCATTGTTACATTACAGTTTTGTAACCAAAGTCAATGTAAGACTGAAGCTTCTTCCGCCTGTTCAGCATCCTTACGAGTATCATCACAAAGTCAAATATTGCGTGGGCGACTAAAACAATAACGCTACTAAATCTATCAGAATTCTAGAGATTGCAGTTTTACAACCCCTACGCAAATGGTTTCTGCCAAACGAGATATAGATTTTGATAAGAAATAAAAACAACAGCAAGCATACGCCATAATAAACCTATCGAAGAATTCCTTGTGTTTCTGTTCAATAGTTTTCAAATTGATTTATACAAACATTTTCATACAGGCAGATTAAAGTAATCAGAAACGAAACGTTGCGTTTAATAAACAAATAGAACAATCTTAAGGTCTAGCATGGTCGATCGTTAAAACCCTGTATAAATACAATATTGAGCGAATCCCTCATCCATGATATAAATATTAGCAAGCACGGTCAACAATAATTGGCTAGAGATATTTTGACCGACGCACGCGACGCACATAAGGACAGCCAAAGGGAATTACGGCGCCAAAAAGAGGAAAATACAAAATTTAATTTGTGAACGCAACCCAATAGCCTGCGCATGCGCGCAAAGTTGAGACATGTATCACGCTGACAATACTTCTCATTTGCGCCTGGAGTAGCTATGCTCATCCTGTTTTCCCAATTAAAAAATCAGAATGTTTTCAACATGGATACTAAAGCTTCAGGTGTGCACTGGAATCTGTAATTATTTTTTAACATACTACAGATATAATAAATGTTTTATGGAATACAATTTTTGTAAAAAAAATAAATTCAAATATTTACTTCAACTAGAGTTTAGAAAAAAGTTTCACAAAGTTCCACGAAATTATTTTAATAGTTCAAAAATATACCTTATTATTTAAGTCAAAACGTAAAATTTATAAATACGCTTTTTCACCTTTCTTAATTCGAGCGCATTCTTTTCAGGTGGTCTTGGCGACCCCGCTCTAAAGGAAATGAGCAATAAGAGAAAATAACTGTGTATTTAACAACAAATTACAATTTTACAATTTATCATCATTTTACAATTTATTCTAATTTATGTGCTTTATCTACCTGTTTCACTAATTCAAAATAAATAAATAATTCAATACCAAATAAATAATATTTTTCAATTAAAATACTACGACCACCTGAACCCAACTAACCCTAATAGATTTTCATACGTATTTCTGATGATCAGAATTTCAAATAAAATTATTTTTGTCGTTGTAAATTGACAATTCGTCCTTCGGGGCGACGAATGATAAATTTTAAAACTGATTTATCTTATAGAAATATCAGAGAAGCTTCGGTTAACTGTCAATATATGTTTTTATTTGGATTATGTCGTTTTTTATGCAAAATTACTGGCTTATTGAAGAACGGAGTTCAATTAGCAAAGCTTTTAGAATTGAGAGAAGTTGTATGTGCGATCCGTAGACTTTTCGAAAAATTCGACTTTTGAGAAACTAAAGTGGTTGAAATATGACTAAAGACCTGATTAACTAATTAGTTCCCGTTTAGTTTCATATTTAGGTTAGAATTTCAATTCAAAATTGCCAATTTATTCATATTTTTACATAAATGATTTGTGTTTCAGTTGTGGATCAGGTCCGCAAGTATTGCGAGGTATATCGATTTCTTATTTATTGCCTGTCAATATCGGTTTGGCCATCAACGGTGAAGCCATGCCCGATACATCGATATAAAATCATCGGAAGTTACGTCTGTCGATCCGATATTGTAAAGTTATCGGTTTCAGCGTGCTAGAGCTCCAGAACTATATTATATCATAACATTAATAACCTCAATGAATATACTACCCTTGAACAAAGGACACAGCATTACTTAGGAACAACATTATATAACATTATTCCGGTCGTCATTAAAACACAAAATAAACATGTAAACAATCTAGCCTTCATAAACAAATAAAAAAACTAGATCAAGTCGGAAAGATTTTTCATTAAAAAAATTTAACAATTATTTAAAGAATAACATATAAACGAACCATAAACACAATACAACTAACAGAAGCCATAACTTAAAATTGCCATTATAACAGAAGCAACACATTGTTCCAAATCCCGCTGATCAAATTTATATTTATTGTTATATTTTTTACATTTAATCCATACAGTTGGCCCTAAGGTAAATAATTTCCATCAAGTCATATTTGGAGCTGCTGTGTGGAGGGTCTTTTTAGAGAGAGGAAGGAGTGCACACGGGTCTTGAAGAGACCCACGTTATAGGAGTGGAACCACAGAGGCCAGCAAATCATTCTACAACTGAGATGTTGAACTCAAGAACGAGTAGTAGAAAGGACCCGAAATATATCATGTGAAAATAATATGTTCTCGAAATATATCCTACATTTAAAGCAAATTGATGTTTTTATCCGAAACACTATCTATATTGCATTTAGTTGGGAAGAATCATACATCACACAAAGCAAAGAAAGCAGCCAATATGCGTTAAGAAATTACATGCAATTATAAAATTAGAACCAGTTGGGAATGGGAAGACATCTAAAGTAGTTATGAACATAATATCATTAAATGTATATTCCTAACATGGAAATAATAAACATGATCTCAAATGATGATTAGCAAATTAAAAATTACGCGTAAATTAATTAAACGGCATAAAATCCCAAAAAAAAAATTAAGATTCGAAACATTTCGATTTTTTAAACAAATATTTGTTGTTGTGTAAAAACTTTAATAATTGTTACTTTTTGGGTAACAATTATTATAAGTGTAATATTATAAGTAATCACTCATCCACATTGAAAAAATTGTACGAAAATAAAAGAGATCGGAAGGTGATTTCGAGCTACGAATTCGAAACAACATGCGATTGGTTAAAATTGTTTCGAAAATAAATTTAATAAGACATTCATCTAAGAGTTGCAAAACCTAGTCAATAAAAATAATAGTGACACCAATGGTGCACAAGTGTCACGAAGTTGGGACACCAGAAGCGCATTATTTGGGGTATTGCGACAATTACAGATAGTAAGATAGTATGGAGTATTGTGCCGTACTGTAGTAGAACCAATACAAAACTACATTACGTGAGGTTGATTTTCCAAACACGGAATATTTGATAAAGTGACTCACCTGACATTACTATGAATGAATCTACACAATTGAACTGTGAAGGACGTCCCACGGTTGCCATGTATGCAGTGAAGTTAGGTGCCTATTGTTCTTTATCCTTCTTACGCACTTAAGTAGTCCTCGTGTGATAGATCTTATGTGACATATTTAGGTGTGTTGTGTGAAATTTTGGGTTCCAATCTTTGCGGTTTCAATCTTCCGCTGGCCAAGTCCTTTTTGATCAAAACCCCAAATCATAAATCATTAATCGTACTTTTGTCGTTAGTACGCAGCTTGTTAGAATACATTTATATAGTGTGGTCCCCATACTATCAAATTCATATAAAAAATATTGAAGGTCTGCAGCAAAAATGTTTACGATTTATTAACTTCAGATTACCGATACCTATTCAACACAAACTATACATTCTTATGCATTCCTATGCTTAGAAAATAGAAGGAAATAGACGACTTAACTTTTCTGTTTAAAATCATTCATTCCAATAATTTAGACTGTTATGACTCATCGACTTCGAAGTACCAAATCGAGCAACAAGGCAAAATATATTATTCTGCAATAATTCCGGGATCTATTAATCTACTAATAATACCTATTCCTCGCTTTCACACACTTGGAAACAAATTCACCATAATATTATTTTTATTACGCACCAGACTTTTAGGTCACTTTTCCATAAAAATGATCATCTAGTAAATCCACGCTATGTAAGAGTATTTATATAAGTATAATTAATACAAAACAATACAAGAACATACAAAACAATACAAGAATATAATTAATATTATGTAGCATAATAAAATAAAATAAATAAATAAAAAATAAAAATAAAAAAGCCTTTTATTTCTTGCAATTAAGTATGTTACAGAGTAGTTGTAAAAAGTAAGAAAAATATAATTAATGCTGAAAAATGTAATGCGAAAAATGCGAAAAATGCGAAAAATGTAATATAGATATCTCAAGTTTTTCATAAGCAAGAACCCTTCTCTCAGCCGAAGGTGAAGGCCTCCTCCAAAAAATTTCATTTATCTCTTGTTTTGTTCGTAGGGTTAAGCATTTTTTTTGTGTTTGTGTCACTTCTTGTATTTTTGAGCAAGTTTAGAATTTCTTCTTCAGAGGGTTTTGGTCTTGATCTTCCACGGTGACCAGCCGGGTTGGAAGATGAGTTTTGGTTTTTATAGTTATTTTTATTTAATTTTTTTTTTTTTTTTTTTATTATTATTATTATTATTATTTTTTTTTTTTTTTTATTGATGTTTTTTATTGTTGTTGTTTTTAATTTTTTTCAATTTTTTAATTTTTTATTTATTGTTTTTATTCTTGTTTTTGTTGTTGTTTACTGTTGTTTTTTGCATGTTACCTGTGTCAAAGATGGGCGGTAGATGCTACAAGTTGTCGGCTCTGGGCATGTTGTTTTGATTTTTATTTTACGAAGAAGTTAAGCATGCATGGTTTCACAATTCCTTCAGACAGGCTAGAAGTTCTTAATGTAGCATAATATTATCATTTATTTATTGTTGTTATGTTTAATTCGTAGAAACCCATTTGTTTATTTTATAAAGGGTAAATTTAAATTTAATTGAATAAGCTTATTATTAAGTACTTTAGTTTTTATTATTGTGATAGCTGTTTCGGCTTACAAGGCCATTTTAAAACCGAAAATGGCTTTGTAAGCCGAAACAGCTGTCACAACAATAAGAAAAAAATTCTTGTAGAACTAATAATAACATTGTTAAATTTAATTTACATTAAATTAAAAAAAAATTAAAAACTTTAAGGTGCGTTGCATATGAATTTTGTTATTTAGTTGCACATATTTTCTTTTATTTTTATTTTTAATTGGAAATTATGTATTACGAACTGTATTACTATTTTTATGCCATCCGCAATTTAAATAAATTTTTATTGATTTCTTAATATTTTCTTATTCTTTTCTCTATTTTTTATAATATCTTATATACATTTAAATGCTTCTTTATATATATGATGATGAAACGATAACCTAGAATAATGTTAAACGCAGTTCCTTGAAAAGTGAATAAAATAAATTTGAATACGCCAAGAGCATTTTTGAAGGTTCAAAATTCCATAAAATCGAGGCAAAAGAGCTACTAGCAAATCCACCGTGAATTTCTTGGCACACTAGGGTTAAAAAAACCCTATCAGGTACCTACATATATAATCGTAGTACATAAATTTAGCACTACCAACAACATTTAACGAATTCTCTAGACCAATTTCATCCTCAAGATAGGAATAAATCAACATTGTATGGCTTTTAGATTCACGTAATATTGTTCAATACCTGAACCAGATTGCGGATATGCCACATTGATGTTGCGCTGGAACGTCGCGTCGTTAGATTTCATTGCCCCATTAACGAAAAATAGATCGATTGCTATCGGAGCAGACGTCACCTTTGGTCATAACACATTTAAGATCAAACTGAGTGATTTATTGTAACTATTCTTTACAAAGAAGGTCCGGTTTTGTGATGAAATAAAAATGGGTGACATTTAAAGGTTCGCGAAAACCGGTAGTTGGACATTGCAGGTTAAATTCTTGCCGAGAACAAGAATATCTTGTAACGCCCAAATTATGGGAGCCAGCATACAGATTAAAAGTCTATCAGAATGATATATTATTCGTCTTTCAATAAAAATAAAAAAAAATCATAAAAGACAAACTGAAGGGATTATGGTATTGCGAAATTAAAGTAGGTAATGTACAATAAGTATAATTTGTTTTTTAAATTTAATTTAATAATGTTATTATTAGGTTCTGCAAGTATGTTGGTTTTTGAAGTAAGCCTCCTTTAGGAGCATTCTGCCGGGTAACTCAAATCTTTTTTGGACGGAAATAACATTTTAAAACGGAAATGACGTTCGATTTATATTTCATCACATTAACGTCGTAGGTACGGCAACAATGAATGAGATGCATAGCAATGAAAAACAAAACGTCAAAGCAAACTCATACGTCAGACGTCATCCGTTTATTTTAGTTTACTAATGTGGTAAGTTCAACAGGTTTTTGTTATGCATAAAAGTCCTTCATCACAACACAAGCAACATTTTCGCTCATTGTGGTGGTTGTAGGAGATTTTCAAAAGGTTATTCGTAACTCGTGAATGTTTGGCTTTCTTTTTTAAAATAAAAAATAAAATATATATTTTTGTGTTGACAAATCAGAAAAATTAACTTTTCGAATAAACATCGTTAGTAAACTTGAAAAATCCCGAAATTTAAAAAAAAAAATTCAACAAAAAATACACATTAAAAATAACAGCATTTCAAATTAATTTATCTAAAATAAACATAAAATAATTTGAGTGTAGGTACTTTATTGGTAATTTGAATTATTCTTAACACAAAAGGTTCCAATTTTTAAAACGACACTTGTTTGAATGAGTTCATTGACTGTGAAGAATTATTAAATGATCACACAGGAATAACTAACGCACATCCTCACAAACAATCGAAATTAGCATGTTTGATCGTGTGCCTTATTTAAGTTAATCGTTTACTATTGTAATTTGTATTTATTGTGCTCTTGCCTCTATTTGAAGTACCCACCTACTAAACAGGTGAACCAACATAACCACAACGAAGTGATTCAGTTAAAAATATAATTAGAGTTCAGAAGAAGAAACTGAACAAGGTCAGAATGCAGGTTACCGGCTTAAATAAATTGAAAATAAGTGGTCAGGTTCCATATTACATTGTGAATGGATAATTCTTGTAGTGTATTCACTATTCATGCACAGGGCCGGGATGCATAATTCCTTGTGGATGCTGGGTGGCGGGTCTTTTTAGAAAAGGAAGGAGAAGAATATCTGGAAAGGAAAAAGGTATGAGGGGTGGGTAGGAATCTGGGGGTCAGTGTGTCAAGGAGTATTGTCTGTATGTATTAAACTGACGTTTGAACCCACTGGGGTGCGAAACGATGTTCATAAGGTCTCCTTCAAGCAGTCTCGCCCGAACCGGCCTGCCCCTAAGACCCGAAAATATCTCACCCCATGAACCTTGTGCACCCCTGCTAAATCACCAAACGTAGCGAACCACTTGGGGTGACCAGGGGTGCTAGCATAGTCCATCGATAAGGATCGGTAGGATAATTGTCGGTAACTTCTCATCGTTCCCTAGAACAACTGCAGATCGCAAACGAATAGGTGACAGTTCACAATGACTAAGTGTCCCTAATATATTCGACATCAACTGTTGTTTGCACGTTAGCGATCTGCAGTTGTCCTAGGGAACGATGAGAAGTTACCGACAATTATCCTACCGATCCTTATCGATGGACTATGCTAGCACCCCAGAGGTTTTGGTTATCAAAGAAAAGGTTTGCAGGCTGCGTTACCATTTCCCAAACCCGCCCAAGTCATCAAAATAATGATATAATAACAGAATTTGAACAGAACTTGAAAACTCACTTTGAAATTTGAAGCAACCCGTCTTTGGTCTAATATTCTGCCCACATCATGACAAATGCAAGATTATAAATTATTACGTATCTGTTACGAGTACAGATCTTTCCTTCTTCCTCTTCCCCGTCTCCTCCCCCCCCCACTACCTTTAGCCTCTCAACGTATCCTAAATGGGGATGCCATATTCCCACTGTCTCCAGAAGGTTTGAAGCAGTATTCACGTGAGTAGTATTCCTCTTGTGCGGAATTAAGTGCGGAAAAAGTAGCTCCGTTGCGTGAAAATAGTCCGGTTCTGCTTTTGTATCTCCCATTCAACGAATGAGATACCGATGCATTCATCCGCAACATCTGCATACATTTTCAAGGTTTTGTTAAACGAATTAACTTTTATTTCTTTTATGGATCTTTGACCATCAATCAAATTATGTAGTTTACAAATTCGTTTTCACACACAATATCATTAAAATACCCTTTTCCGGTACATAACAACAACTGTTTTCTCAGTAAGTCTCCACCGGCCAAAAAGATTTAGAAGATATTATAGGTAATATTTCTGCCATTGTACGTAGGTATCAATGCATTGTTCACTGATACACTCCATTGTATGTGTGAGTGTTTTATGTTGTGATGAAGTCCTTTATTTCAAGTTAGTCCATATTGTACCTACCAAATCAATGTCTCATCAGCAAAGGTGCCTATGATAAATTGTTAATGGACCTATTTGTATTCTACCTTTCACCCATTCTTTTGAAGTAAATACTTTTTTACGCACGCTTGACTTAAGGGATAAACAGGCAAATGCGTTACGGAAATTACGGCGTTACGAGAGGCTTAATATCGGGCGTTCCGAACGTCACGGAGGCGAACGATAATAAATTAAAATGAATTTTGAAATACATTCCTCCTAATCTAATCGTAACAACAGTTCTCAAATCCATAGTAACGACGTTTGGAATGGGTCATGGCATTTATGCTGACAATAGTTGTGTTGTTGTTTCTCACATTCTAAACGTTAAAATCTAACTAGGTAATAACTAGCACTTTCTCGATTGGAATTTTTTGAATTTTCTGCTGCAAATGTGAATAAAGGTCGCTCTCTAACTAGAACCCGCATCAAAAAAGTTTTATTTTAAACTTTGTAAGAATTAAATCAATAATCCCATTCTAAGCGTAATTCCCATAATAAAATTTTCGTTTAGGGTGTGCGAACTCAGTGCATCGAAACGACTGATTTGTCACAATGATTGACAACATTCCAAACGAATCTTCAATGTAGATTCTTATACACTGATGATTGGAATGGATTTATTCGATGCCAGAAAGAAAATTAGATTAGATTAATAAAAAAAGTATTTACTTCAGTCGTGTGGTCTAAAGCACACTCGTATTTTTTGTCATTTACTTTTGCATATTACGCTTATTATTTTTTCTCTATATTTGAACATCCCACGTATTTATGTAAATTTTTGGGCATCATGTCTGTTTTATGTACTGAAGTAAAATAAAATAAATAATAATTATTCTAAATCTACGTAACAAATGTGTTATAACAGCTTCCAATTTAGATGTATTTACTTAAGGGGGGGATATCAAAACTCGGCTTCACTGCAGTTAGGTATTTTTGGTACTTGTAAGCCCGCTAGCGAACCACAATTTTTGCCGTCTATGGGGCAGACTCGGGTAAGATTGACACCAAATTGGTAAACCATTTAGCATTTTGATAAAGTACGAAATAAAAAATACACTTGCTCTATAAAATTTAAATTTGTTTACTAGATAATGGATACAGCTAGACAGACAAAAAATCATATTAGCAATGGAATGGATAGATAGAAACATCTTTTACGCCCTGAACCTTTTTTGACGTCTCCGTTTTTTACTCATTGAGACTTTGAATCTAATGGTGTTTTGACGTAGATTGTATGGTTTATAAAATGGTAATAACTGTATTTATAATATTACCGGAAAATAATGGGTGTGAATAAAGGGAGATCATAAAATAAAGTTGGGACAAATATTTTTAAGTACGTGCAATAGAAATGACAAAAGGTGGTTTTGTTTTTGAAAGTTTATTTCGACAAATTTTTTCGTACTCAAGAAAGAATATATTTCAAAATATTAGCTCAGATAAACAAAAAGTAGAATGACGCACATAAACGAAAAATCACAAAATTTAATACAAATTGATATAAAATCAACTAAATGTAAACTTGGTATGCAAATATTCAGCATAATATCCTACAAAAATTGCCAAGACTTGTGGATTTTAGAATGATATTAATTTTATCTTTAGTACTTGTGTTAAACAGTGTCAGTCGTACGGAATTTTTAAACCTCTCAACAATAATAGTAGAATCTTTTTTTTATTTTTATATAATAGAGGCCCGGAGAAAAATTGTCTTTAAGAACCCCATATTGTATGAAGGAGGAAACACAGAGGCCGGCAAATCGTTTCACAGCTGAGCTGTTGAACTCAAGAATGAGTGGTAGAAGCGACCCGTTCTCATGTGAGAAATTTCGACCGTGTATATATGTTGGGCGCGCGTTTGGCGTGTTTCCCGGCTTTGCACCGGTGCTGAAGGGATCAATGACGCTAGTTCCTCTCTGAAGCATCTTCCATGTATGAAATAACGGTAGAACAAGGATTCCATCGCGGTAGACGACCCTGAATAATTCTTGAAGCACGTGTGCTCCTGAGGCTGTTCCTTCTTATTGGCAGCTCGTGTACAAATTACCCAAAATTTATTTGACTCTCTCGACTCATCGCCTTGCCCCGCTGTGGGAGAGATGGATTCATACGTCCGCCACTCCTTTTTTTATATGAATACCTTACAAAAGTCCCACCTGCTCCCGTCTGGAGTCAGTGAGACTATGGCATCCCCAATTGGGGTGTGTTGTGTGGCTGAAGGTGAATGGGGATGAGAAGGAAATATTGTAATTATTTCTACAAATCTCATGACGTCAGAGCTCACCACTATATGTATATAGAATCCTTCGCGGGCGTGTGCACAACAAATCACCTATTGTTTCAGCGCAATCGAATGAATGGTATAGGAATTTTTTTTATAACGCCAGAGCTCAGCACTACATATAGAAACCATTACAGGTATGTGCACAACAAATCACCAAAGTTTCTTTGCAATTGGAGTAATGCTTTAGGTACCGTATAAGGAATTACGAAGGTGTGCATTTAACAACTTACAAAAGTTTCATCACAATCGGATAAACAGTACAGGAAATAAATTCATAACGCTAGAGCTCACTTGCACTATAATATATATAGAAACTTTCAAGGGCATGTACACGTACACGAAAAATCCGCCAAAGTTTCTTCGCACTCAGATGAATGCTTTAGGTACCAAATAAGGGACAAACAAAGAAACATTAATTTTTTATGTATTTTTTTTACAAATTTCATGACGCCAGAGCTCACTATTATTTATAGAAACATTGGCGAGTGTGCACATAACAACTCACCAGAGTTTCATCACAATCGGATAAATGGTATAGGAAATAATTTCATAACGCTAGATAGGAAATAATTTCATACACGACAAATCGCTATCGGATAAATGCTTTAGGTTCCGCACGAGGAACAAACAAAGAAACATTCATTTTTATACGATAAAATAATTAATTATTTAATTTCTACTTTGCTTGTATAACACCCATTTCCTCATTCATTGCTTGACGGAACTGCAATGCGAGCGCGCGACCTCTCCCCTCAAATGTCCACTCATTACTGAATATATTTCCAAAATGTTACCGTAAAACCTGCGCCTTAACTTATAATCCCTTAAATAATCAAATCAATCAGTTTTAACTTAATCCATTTTTGTATTTTCAAATTATTTCTTCTCGGCGAATAGAGTAAAGTGGGGTTGAGTTCGGTCCGAATTAAATAATAATTTTTAAAAAGTACATAACAAAAGAGTTGTCAAACAAATACGTACTTATAAACTAGTAGTCCTATGAACAGTAAACTTCGAGTAATGTTGATAGTTCCGATATGCTCCAATTTAATTTGACCACCACAACACGGGCATGTGTCTAGCGTAGTGGTCGTAAAATTCTCAAAACATGCAACTAGCAGTTTAATAAATAAAGAAAAATTAAAAAGTTTTTTTAAAGATGCAATTATGCTTTATTATCGATGACATACATACATTATACAAGATACAAAATACTCCATTGTAAGAACGAAAGTGAAATGAAACAGAAGTTAGTCGTCAAAGAATATCTTAAATAAGTCACGCGCTGGACATTAAGGATTTCTCCTATCACCGGTATTGACAAATAACAGTTGACCAAAAACCTTTGAAGGACCATGATATTCAAATTATTGTCATCATGCATAACAATAAGAACTATTTATTTACATGGATGATTTATTGGTTCGGCATTAGAAAGTACGTTTGTATTTTAGAACAATCAATAAAATCACCCTTATTCTGATCTGTGCCTATATACGTAAATAAAAAGTAGGTATGTATATATTTCGGGTGAAGCAAACGAAAATTCTTTGCTGAACTAAAAATGAAGCGAACTCATCGGTTCAAATTGATTTGCTAATGTTGGTTTACTACGGTAGGTAGGAAGTAAATACAATGATCTTACCTTACTATAACTACACTAATATAATATTTATTATGCTATTTATCAATTGCGTAGGTTTAATAGGTATGTGATATTAGGCGGATGGAACAAGAAGTCGGAGACGATCCAGGAAGACATTGCATGATCACATGAATAGGATATTCAGGTAGGAATTTCTGATGGGTAAAGTCAAGAGTCGGAATAACTCAGGTAGGTAGATGTAATATGTATATTATATTGACTAACCAACAAAAAAAAAACTAACTAAGCATAGCACGTTCACACTATCCTTACATCTATTCTGAAATATACATAATGCCTAAACGTCAAATCATGTACGTATTTAGTCGTCATTACGAGATACAGACATCAGATTAAATAAATTTTAAATAAAGTGATGGCCGATGGGTAGATATCTTTTTTTGAGATAAATGATAAATATTTCTTCACGTAATTTATAATACAATGATCCTAAAAATATATTACAGATAGACAGTGGCGGCTCGTGACTTTTGGTGAGCTAGAGTGCTAATATTAACATAAATGGCATTATTGATGTCGTTGTAGCCGAAAAATATTTTTTATTTTTTTTTCGAAAATTTATTTTTTGTATGAAGATTTTCAGGAAATCTGTGCGGCGCACGCCAAAACTGAAATTTCCTGAAAATCTTCATACAAAAAATAAATTTTCGAAAAAAAAAAAAAAAATATTTTTCGGCTACAACGACATCAATAATGCCATTTTTGTTAATATTAGCACTCTAGCTCACCAAAAGTCACGAGCCGCAACTGCAGATAGATAAATGAAGAAAATTACTGTTATCAGCATCATATTATAAATTATAACTGATAGAGAATCTACCTCATATATCCACCAGCAAATAATAACCCGTGTCTGAAAGGATATACTATAAACTATATACAATCACCAACATAAACTATACATAAACTATATACAATCACCAACACCACTGTTAATTTACTATGTACTAATATTGAAATCAAAAGTTCAATTAAATACCTCGGCATCACTATTGACCAATGCCTAAAATGGACACTCCATATACCCATTCTTTAAAACAGAGCACGAAAGATGACCTATAACTTTAGCTGATACATATTCTGAATAAAGAACTACTAAGAATTACCTACTTCACTTTCTGTCAATCCATAAACCAATTTGGTATAACAGGATGGGTGGCGCTTATAATACCTACAAACAATATTATATTTAAGTTATTTTTTAGATTTAAAAAGGATTTAACCCTTTAGAAAATGTAGTCAACATCAAGTACCTTGTCAATATGTTAGTAAATAATAACAGGTGATTTACCTATATCTTTAAAGAACTGAGACATATTCTAGACAAAAAAAAAAATTAAAAACTGTTTTTTGCAATAATCCAGTCTCTGCTTTCTTAATCTAGTGTGCTGGGGATCTTGCCCAAAGACTTATATATAACCACTTAATACTGCCCAACAACTTATTTTTAATGTTATGTTCAAGAAAAAAATTAGATATCCAACACATTTACTTTTTAAGGAATGTAATGTCATGAATGTAAAACAGTTATATTTATATTACACAAACGTTTTGTAGATTTTTTAATAATATTAATATTGCAGAAAGAACACAGAAAATTCGCACTACGAGAATTGGCTCTGGTCTGAATTTTATTGCAATTCAAACTAAAACTTCTTTTGGTAAAAAAAAAACTTTTTATCAGGCTCTACTCATATTTAATAGCCTTCCAGAATAGGTAAAGTTATCTAATTCCTTGTACACTTTTAAAAAGAATCTTTAATTATTTTAGTTTGCCGAGAATTGCCAATTAATTTTTTCATCTTTGTTCTTCATAAATTAAAAGTATATTATATTATCTGAATCATTTTTTTTATCTTTGTCCTGCTAAATTAATAGCATTATATATTATATGCATATATTTATTCTACTTAGTCCTTCAAAACTCAAATCAACTATGGTCACCCTACTTTGTTTACATTGTAATGTGTTGCGCCTTCAGTTTACCCATTATCTGTAAACAATATTGTTCTTTGTAGTATCATTTTTATTTTATCTATATTATTTTGTGTTTTTTACTACATTATTTGTGTTTTTCCTCTTTGTGTTATTTTTTTACTTTAAATAATTTTTAACCTCAACACAGGCTTGTCCTAGTGAGGTTAAACATTGTATTGTAAAGTGTTATACCTAAAATGTGAAGTAGCAATAAATAAATAAATGGTATAATGTTGGTTGTATTTTATTTTAAACGTAATATTGTGTTGTTATTTGTATTTTTGTTATAAACTGCTTATGTTATAAATTATCAACATAGAAGTTCCTAGCAGCAGCACATCACAAATGTATTGTATAAATAATATAATAAAATATAAAATAGACAAAAAGAGATTAATAAATTGATGGTTTACTGAGTCATTTACTTGTGAGATTGGCCCAGCGCCGAGTGATGTTAGTTGCAAGACCCAAATGTCAATTGACCACAACAAGTCGTACTGCCATTGTCCTTCTAGCGACAACATTACGACATAATCTCAGTAAGTATATGTAGTTAAGTTCACGACAAGAATCCTAAATGATTTAATGATCGAAATGGATTGTGGGAAATAAATACACGTCCTAATAAAAATGCTTGCTTAATTTGTTGATGGTTATTTTCGATAAATAGTTTATATCAATGGCGCTTTGAAAAGCTAGAAAAACTAAAAATGGCTAAAATAGGATTAAAAAATTGACATGATTTTTTTATGTGGATACCGCACAAGAGTCCCATGTGCTCCCGTCTGGAGCCAGGGAGACTATTGGATCCACAAATGGAGTAGGCTAAGGGTAATAGGGAGGGGAAGAAGACGAGGAAGATAAGAGTGGGAAAGTACCTGGTTATTCAGATCAAGTCACCAAACACGGCTAAAGCCATTTAAAGCAATGTTTCATTACTAAGTGCTGGTCTTACACAAGGGCGATACTGAGAGTATATTCCGCTCTGAAGCGGGCCGCAAATATACTACTTTTTTTTCAATTAATTAATTAACTAACTAAAAATAATCAAATATCATTTATTTGCGCACGTTTGGATTTGATGTCACAACCTTCCGATTGCTAGTCGAGAGCCTTACCCCTCGACCATGGAGGCCGTTACAATGTGCTCATCTTTGATTTATGTAGGATTTTATACACCAAACGTGCACTTAATATACAATTGACACTTGGCACTTAAGAACGGGTCGTTTCTACTATCCGTTCTTGAGTACAACAGCTCAGCTGTTGAATGATTTGCCAGCCTCTGTGTTTCCTCCCCCCTAGAACACAGGTCTCTTTAAGACTAAAATTCACTCCTTCCTTTCCTCCTAAAGAACTTCCACACAGGATCCCCAAAGATGACATGAAGTCACGAAGCGCGGCGTTTACTCCGCTTCGAATTTGGTATTTTTTCTCCACACAGGCCACATTAATGATTTATCATTTATCATTATACAATAAATTTCCTCGTATTTCATAAATAAACCCCGTTCGGAAATTTATAGGTAAATTTACTCCTTATCAGAATGATTTATTAACTCGGTATCGTGAAATGAATAATTATTCATTAAATCAAAGTCACCCAACTCTGGCGTGAATATATTATATTCTGAAAGTAATATGGACACGGTGGTTGAAAGGGTACTTCAAGAACTTAAATGTATTATTCTGAAATGATGATTGTTAGATCTACACCCAGTTATTTGCGATGAATAATTTTGTAAAATGAATATAAAGCTTTTAAATGTAACATATTTTGAATGCTTATCGAAATAATTGGCTTTGACTTATTAGCTGAATTTTAAGTATTTTACTAGTCTTATGAAAATAGATCAATGTAGGAATCTACTTTTTGTATGGTAAGGTGTCACACGAACAAATAGAAAAATGTATGAGAAATTAATTTTTGCAGAAACTACATTAATTTACGAAGTATTATTAATTATTAAGTTTTGCCAAATTATATGAATATTTTTAAATGTATTGAAGAAAGAGCTAAAATTTTTTCAAAGTAGCTAAAATGTGTCAAATTATACGTTTAGGAACTTGTGTAAATGGAATTAGTAGTTTTTGTAAATTTTGATGTAATTGTAAATGCAAAGCTTTACACGACTTTATTAAAGGTAATAAACAAAATATATATATATAAATATATATATATATATATATATATTTTGTTTATTACATATATATATATATATATATATATAAATGCAAATAGAAACCCACTATAAAGTGTATATTAATCTTTAAACCTGGATGTATTATTATTAATAGTGGCCGTTGTTCCCAATCCTACTGATCAACTGTTGAGCTGAAATTTTGCCGCAACATCACTTCAAATCAAAAAGATAAAATTAAATTACGTATTCCGCAACTAACTAACTTACCATAAAACTTAGTAGAGAAGAGTAGTTCAATGAACTCGGATTTGTTTTTAATATAATTATCAATTTTAATATTAGAACAGATGTGTCAAAAATTCAGAAAACGATAAAGTACATACCAATTAATTAGTAAATGTCGTAAATACTTCTTTTTCATTATTCTGCATTAATAATCATTGCGCGTGTTCCGATGTGTCATTTACGTCACATGTTAACTATCAACTTCACAAATCTTACAATTATAATAGAAAACATTTTATTTCATATTTGTTCTTTCTAAATTAATAGCATAATACTTTGAATCACTTTTTCCCTTTAAATTAATAGCACGCACACAAATTTTTCTATCTTTTCATCTTACCTTTTTAAAATTAATAAAATAAAATATTATTGCAAATAAAATTTCAACACTTGGTCACTCTCCATATACACACGGAGAAAAATGTTATTCTAAAATACGATCATTTTATTTGTAAAAACGGTTAAAAACGGGAATGAAGTTCGTACGAACAAATTAACAGGGTTTCAATGTTTATTGGCGGGAACACGTAAGAATAATTTGTTGGTATACGTACGAAATTACGTATACCAACAAATTATTCTTACATGTTCCGCTATTAAATATTGAAACCCTGTTAATTTGTTCGTAAGAACTTCAGTCCCGTTTTTAACCATTTTTATGAATAAAATGATCGTATTTTAGAATAACATTTTTCTCCATGCACATTTTAATGTTTTAGCTTCCTTCATCTTAGTAGATATCTGTTATCAGTGTATAATAATATTATATTTCAACACTAGTTCTATTATTTCTATTACTTCATAAAATTATTAAACTTAGGGCAGGCTTGTCCTAGTGAGGTCAGAAATTGAATATTAAAAATAATTTACCTTGTAAAGAAACAATACATTTTTTATTTATTGTTATCAAGCTTAATTTGTAGAAATCCATTTTAATTTTTATTTTTTTTATAATATTATTATTTAATTTATATTAAATTAAATAATATTATTATTTAATTCATAAAAACAGTTCATTTTTAAACAAGTTCTGGTATGTAGTTATAATTACGCGTGACAGCTGCTTCGCCTTCTGAAGGCATTATCAAACTGTCTGATAATGCCTTCAGAAGGCGAAATAGCTGTCACTTGTAATAATAATTATAATCATTTGTATCAAATCCTAAAACGAATTCGTATTTCCTCCACGCGTGATGCGACTGTCCGGCCAAATAACTTGACCATCGGCGGTCATGACGCGTTCTGTTGTAACATCTCCCTCCTTACTCCCAACATGACCAGTCAGTGCCAGTGGTCAGTGACAGGGTGCAGGAGGGGGTGCCAGAGGCCAGAGGTGGCCGCTAGGATATATAAACCTTCCTCAGCGAGGGGTAAGCATCACTTGTATCTGTGAGATCCTACTAGTTACCTCAAAGCAAAATGGCATTCAAGGTATGCTATAACATTCCGTACCTTTAATAATATACAATACAGTTTTTCTTGCACTCTTTGCACAAATCATCATAATTAAAAATTTATCTATTTATTTCGCTTGTGTGTCTGTCTGTACAATAACTTTGGTTCGAACAACTCAGATTAATTTTAATTTCAAGTGTCATCATTTTAAAAATTGGAAGTGTTTGTTTTTAGAATTCAATACGTAAAAATAGTTTGTTGTGAGTTTGGTTTGTTCGTTTGTTGTTGTAGTTTGCCTCCATTTGCAGGGAATGCAATAATTAAGTTTTGTGAATTTATTAAGCTCTTCAGTTGTGCTTTGTATGTTCACTGTTTGAAATACATGCACTTTTAGTTATTTAATTATTTATTAACGCACTTTTTACGGACACTTTCACAGGATTAGTAAAAATAATATAGTTTTTTCCTTCTTTTAAACGTAACTGCCCCAGTAACAATATTTTGTATTTATTTGCTCTTGGTCAATTAAAGATGTTCGCTAACGCGGCACAATTATTTTCCCCCATTAGTATTCTCGGCAATGAGAAGACTAATGGACTAAATCCCGACTTTTAATATTACGTAGTGAAATTCAAATGCTTATAGAAACATCAAATCAGTGAAAATTATTCTGACCGGATATTCAGATTATAAACCACATTCGTTTAATATAATAAATGTACTAATTATATATCTAAACTATTTTGATCCCACTTTGGTTCTGTGTGTCCAATTGCTAGCGGGAATAAATACTATTTTTGAAAAGTGGCTTTGTTTTCATAATTTTAAATCATTTTCAGGTGTTCTTCGTTCTGGCTGCGTGCGTGGTGATTGCAAAGGCCGGATTACTGGCTCGCGTTGCCGAGGATTCTGAGTTCGACCCCCATCCTCAGTACAGCTACGGTTATGACGTCCACGACTCCTTGACCGGAGACTCCAAGACCCACCAGGAGACCAGGGACGGAGACGTAGTCCAGGGACAGTACTCCCTCATCGAGGCTGACGGAACAAGAAGGATCGTAGACTACACCGCTGATGATGTCAATGGATTCAATGCTGTAGTCAGGAAGGAAGCTTTGGTACACTCCGTCGCTCCCGTTGCTCCAGTTGCGCAGGTTGCCCCAGTAGCTCCAATCATCGCTGATGGCCCCACCGTTGTGGATGCCAGGTCCGCTCCAATCGTCGGAGGACCAGCAGTAGTTGCCGCCAGGACTATCGCCGCGCCCATTGCCGCTGCTCCTGCAGTATACGATGCTAGGTTTGCACCATACTCTGCAGCTCCTTTGGCTTACTCCGCAGGACCAGTAGCTTACTCTTCTCGTCTTGCTGCACCTGTGGCTTACTCTTCTGCACCGGTGGCTTATTCTTCTCGCCTCGCCGCGCCTGTGGCTTATTCTGGAGCACCAGTGGCTTACTCCGCCGCAGGACCCATCGCTTACACCGGCGCCAACCACGTTTCTTACTCTGCTTCCGGACCAGTGGCTTACTCTGCCCGCCTGTCTGCTCCAGTCGCTTACTCTGGTAACCCTCTGGCTTACTCCGCTGGTCCAGTAGCTTACTCCTCCGGCCCAGTGGCTTACTCTTCTCCCTTTGCCAGATATTCTTCTCCCTACGGATACTCTGCATACAACACCGTCTACTAAATTTAATACATTTCACCAAATTCTGCCTCATTTGCCATTATTTCACTAGGTAACAAATTGTTTAATGTAAACAGGTTATTTTGTCGTTGACATTAACTGAGAAAACAACTTTTAATCGCATTCGGTATTTATATGAATATATGTAGGTACTTTGTGTAATTTATATGTCCGATGCCAATCTGAAATAGTCAAATTTATGTGAGCATTTGTAAACCTAATTAAATAAATAAATTGAAAACAAATAACAGCTTTTAAATAACTCTGGAAATTCGATGAAAGATAATAATTTACAAATACACTGCACATGATTCTAATAATTGAATCGAATTTAAGTTTTATTCAACTTTTGGCCACATTTTAGCCAATTTCCAAACAACCTCGAGCATTCGCTGGCCAAAATATTTTGAGAAGAGATATTTTTAAAACATTTATTAGAATTATTTCAAAAGTTCCCGCGCTTAGTATATACTTCGATTAATCATCTAGATAGCATAATAGTTTCATCTTTTAACAAGAGCTGCCTCGCATACGGGTTTTACGTACGTCAATTTGAAGGTAAATAATACGCAGAATTCATGCACTTACAAATTTTAAGAATTTAAAAAAAAAATGAATGAATCACAAACATATGTGAAAATCGGTTAAATATGGGTGCATTCAATGGATCTCTAATATAATTATATTCTGAATATAAATAAGTGTCATTCAATAAGTTTTTACAGAATTAGTCAACCAATTATTCATCTATATGAACTTAACAACTCAACCCTTAACTCTGTCGAAGAAATTAATGATCTGGGCATAACTTTCAACTCTAAATTAAACTTCATATTCCACATAAACACAATTAATAATAAAGGGATGAAAATGCTTGGCTTCATTCTTCGAAATTCCAGAGGTTTCAGGAATATTTGTCGCTTGTACCGAGGTTGCATGCAGTTTGTAATAGATACGCAGATGTAGCGGATATATCTTCCGCTTAGTGTGGTGGGAGTAGGAGATTTTCAAATGTTGTCGGGTTATTCGTAACCCGGGAATGTTTGTCTTTCTTTAAAAAAAAAACAAAAACAAAATATTTAACTGCACGGAAAGTAGGTACAAGAGGGCTATGCAATCATATCTTTTCAATCAATATTAATTTAATCTAAGTTTACCTTATTTATACTATAGAATTTGTATATATTTCTATAATATCTCTAATGTCATTTCACAATCATTGTTAATCAATAGTTATTCTTTATTTAAAATGATTGCTAATATTTTCTTATGGTTCTAATTGTGTCATGTATCTATTGTCTGTGGTATATTTTACAGTAGAAATTAAATAAATAATTATAAGCAGTTTGTTATACCATATTAAAATTCGGATTTATGATTTTTCATACAGAGAGAGAGAGAGATGATATAATATAATATGTCATATTTATAAATATATTCCTATAATACGATAAGTTATGCAACTGAATCACACGTGCAATACTAGTACAGAACAGAATAACATCGTTATCATTGTTTGGTTCGTGTTACCTGTGTTGCCAGACAACATAATAAATTATTCCAGAACGAGAAAGTTATGGAGTGGGTAGTTTCTCCACCTACAAATGCAAATATCAGGGAATCTAATCCCAACGGATAGAAACTTCATAATAAATAATAACACACCACTAAATAGAAACACCGATTCAATTATATTGGTCAGGCATTATAATATGTTTTTTTAGTTCTAAAATAAATATTTGTTCAATCTTTGCAAACTCACTTTGTGGCATCATTTTATTTATGGAACAAATTATATTTGCATAAACCACTGTAATCAATGTTATAATATCTACATGTTTCAAAACCGATGGTTTCTTCATCAGGATAATAACATGAATAAAAATAACAAAAGAAACAAACAAGTATAGACAAAAAGAACAATAGACAAAAAAATTACAGAGAGTGTGATTAATTAATTAAATATATTATAAAAATAATTATATAAAATGAAATATAACAATTATTTTAGAATATGTTAACATTGCATTGTGTAGGTATTAAAAGAATTTAAAAAAAATAATAGTTATTGTAATTTCTAAAATTTCTATGTTTGATAATTGTAAATCCGTTGTGTTTGTATGTAATGTGTTTGTATCAAAAAAATGATTTTTTTCTAAAACGTTTGAATTGGCCAAATACCAGAAAAAGTGTTAATAGCAAATTAAATATTATTAATCAAATATTTTCTTTAAACAGCCATCTGTTAAATTTATTTTCTTATTAATACTTATATTCATAATAATTTATTTTTGTTGTTTATACAACCTGATTATCTTTTGTTAATTTAAAACAATTCTTTTAATGCCTACATATTCTTAAATAATTGTTATAATTCATTTTATATAATTGTTTTTATAATATATTAAATTAATTAATCACTTCTCTCTGTAAAATTTTTGTCTATACTTATTTGTTTCTTTTGCTATTTTTATTCATGTTATTATCCTGACGAAGAAACCATCGGTTTTGAAACATGAAGATATCATAACTTTAAAAAAAAAATTAATAATATTATTATGTAATTTATAATTTATAATTTATAATTTGTAATTTATAAAAACAGTTTTATTTTATAAACAAGTTCTAAAATGGAATTCCACAAATTAAACTGGATAAAAATAAATATATTATAACATTGATTACAGCGGTTTCCACAAAAAATTGTTTCATTTAACTAAAATAAATAATTTAAAATATTTATATTATAAAAATGGTTGTTTGGCGGTCTCTCTGGACTTTCAGAGACAAAAAAATGAGTACGTTTAACCTTTAAGCGTGGTGGAAATAAAACTTCTTTGACTAAAAACTAAAAACTTATACTTTACTATTACTTTTTAGGCGAAGAACGTGAATAGATTGTTTATTTTTTCGTTTATAATTATTTATAGACGAATTTGTAAAATTTTCCCGCGATTCAGCCATTTTAATTATAAACAACGCTATTTTTATTGTCACAATATGTCACTTTTTACACCAATAACTAGAATTCACAAGAATCAAAGAAATAAATAAGGTAAACCAATATGTTCATCTAAAATCTGTAGTTAAATCATATAATAATCAACAAAACATAACAAAAACCTGTTGAACTTACCTAATTCATATTAGTAAGCAAAAATAAACGGTGACGTCTGACGTTTGAGATTGCTTTGACTATATATAGATTGCATTTAGTTCGGAAAGAATCTTGCAAAATGCGTTTAGAAAATGCTGATTATGTTGGTGAATCTAAGACGAAGTGTGATACAGTTGAAGGAAAATGGGTCGACTTAGCTCAGTGGTTATAGCAGAGCCCCGGCAAGGCTGGATTCAATTTCTAGATGCGTTTCAAATTTTTATTTACGAGTCGCTAATATTGTCTTCAATGTTTAAATATTATAATTTTAGGTTTTACTCATTGAGTAATGCAAAAAAAATAATACTAAACTTCAAAATGTTTATATATCTATTTTTGAAACTGATGATTCGTGGTGGAATTCCATTACAGTAATATTATAAAACTTATTTCCAATTTAATTTATTTGACCGTAACCGGTTTCAGCTTATTAAAGACGTCTTCAGACTGGTAACAATAAAATTGGGTTTTTAATAATTCATATTACGTGTAAGGTATTCCCCAAACAATATTGAAGAAAGCTACCAACCCTAGGTAATTAAGCCCACTGGGAATAACCAAAATAATTTGAAATTCAACAGTCAAAGACGACTTAGCAACAAATGTTAGAAAACCCATATAATTGAATAAAATCCTTACAGACCACCCCTCCACTCCCTCCTTCATATAATATGTATGAAAACCGTAGATTAAGAATAATAATAATTAATACAAATTATTTGTACCTGAATTTGTCTGAAGATGGCTTTAAAAGGCTGAAACCGGTTACGGTCAAATAAATTAAAGTGGAAATAAGTTTTATTACATTATTCAAAACATTTATTACTATTGTCAGGTTCACTTTGCATTATTATAGTGGAGAGATCAATCAACAGTTTAACAGAACTGACCGGAGTGTTAGAAAAAATAATTCAAATTCTGCATCCGTCTGTAGTGTCCACACACAGGCTCAGTATAAATGTAATGTCATCGGACGTCCTCTCTGAAGAAGTGTTGTGTTTAGTTATTTGTTTTCGGTCACGTATTATCCATCATTGCCATTTCATTGCGATGGCTAATGTCATTTGGAAATCGCAGGACGACCGCATACCGGACTTGTTACCTTGTTATAACTGCATTGCCACAAACTCATTATAAGCAAAGCAAAACAGACAAAAATCTTCATTGAACACTTTATTGCTTTTGCCTAAATGTATATGACTTTTACGTACTTAACATTACGTAATTTTTTTTTTTTTAATTTGATGATAACGTTTAAAATAAATTACTTTTTGTATTACACTTAAGAGCCAGCGAAAGAAAGCAGATAGACACTCTGAAAATATGGTGCGGCAGAAAAACGCCAAAAGATTTCAAGGACAGCCCAAATGTGTCGATTCTGGAGAAGCTAGACTAACTAGCATCCAAAATAGACTTCCAACTATTATTTACATACTATTTTCAGCGTTCGCTTCTTTATGTATATCTTTGGATTGGTCCACATAGGTTTAAAAACAAAAATGAGATTTTTTTGTTGTAGGTTTTTTTAACAATCTATATTTATATGAGGTATTCAAAAAACATAATGAAAAAGAAATTTGTAAAAGGCTGGGAAAAAGCTAAAAGTAACAAAAAACTTTTCAATGAAGTAACAAAACAAAAGTATCAACATTAAAATCAAAGTAAATATGTTTGCCGACCCGATATACGACTATAAGATTTTAAAATACAATTATGTACCTACCTATATGAAAACGTAACTTTTCCTGGAGAAGGTGTTAGTGCCATATATTTATTGTGTTTGAGCACCCAAAGAATTATTATAAAATTATCCCACACTACAACTGGAACAATTGCTTCCAGCGGCTTTTGGCTTTATCTGCTGTATTCAGATCGTGCACATCGGCAGATAACTGATTGACAATGTTCAACAGCTCCATGTGGCGTTTATGGTTGAGGTTCTCTTGCTTCAGAAAGAAGTTTTGATTGTCATCCAGCCTAACCAACAGCTCCCTCAAGAGGTTTTCCTTTTCGTCGACTTGTTTCCTGCCATTTAAGTTTTCACACACAGATTCTATAATATTTCGCGGAAGCTTGTTTACTGGATCCCAATTTGGCTTTCCTGGATATATGACGATCTCTGTTTCCACTTTCCATGTTTTATTCAACGAAAGCTTATTATGCAGCAGTTTGAAAGCTAAGACTTCTAGATTTCCCAAAAATTCTACTTGTTCGCTAAGTCTTTGAATTTTGCCTTCCGTTTCCAAGTCTTTGACGTCACTGACTGCCAGAGCCAAGAGAAGATTCATTAGGACGATGGGAACGCAAATGAGGAAAACGATGAAGAAAAGCTGGAGCACTACTGGACTTTTTGGTTCACTTTGTTCTTCGTCTGCTTCTACTATTGAAGAGTAGTCAAATTCGGATGTCATCATAACGACGGTTTTGATCAAAGACTCCCATGGACTGAGGAAAGACTTATTATTGTCAGTAAGTATCCAGAATATTAAAGAGAATCCTACTATCAAGAATGATCCGAACAACGCGAGTACCTGGAAGGAGAAAAATACCTGATTAGAGAAAACAGAAGAATTGAGAAAAAATAACTTGACTTAACCCAACTGCTACCGCACCGCCTATTACCTTTACAACTCGAAGCGCTACCGTCGAAAACATTTGAAAGTAGTATCCGAATTCTGGAAACCGAGACAGCAGCATTGTAATTTCCATCCACGAGAACAGAAGTGCAATTGCACAAACCAATCTCGAGGCGCCGTGTTCAAAGTTTCCAAAGTCATTAGCCAATACTAGGAAGGCCGTTATAACTGAGATGATCTTAACCCAGTTTTCTACTC
The DNA here is from genome assembly GCA_951813805.1 of Limnephilus auricula. Taxonomy (NCBI): domain Eukaryota; kingdom Metazoa; phylum Arthropoda; class Insecta; order Trichoptera; family Limnephilidae; genus Limnephilus; species Limnephilus auricula. The sequence continues at coordinate 33,804,609 of OX638400.1, read as the reverse complement.
TGTAGAAGTACTTCCATCCTCTAATGCGTAAGAAGAGTATCTCCTGCAATTTAAAATAATGTTAACAAATTAAAAAATTAAATCGGCTTCGAATTCATTGAAGATTATTTTATGCCGCTGCTTGTTTGGGCGAATTTAAATCAATCTCCATCACAGTTCATGAAACTCTATGATCGAGGTTTCTACAAATTCACATAAGGAATCTATTAATAGACGACAGACAATAATAATGAAATATTAAAAAAAAACATGAGTAGAATAAAAATCTCACCAAACATAGTATCATGCATATAAACGCCAAGAGAATGTATTCTTTTACTCGCATGATACCCGGAGAAATGGCGTCCTTGTAGTCCTCTGAATACATGTTAATAGATATATCGGTCAATAAAATCACAAACACAGCGTATATTCCAAGAATCAAGAAGAAGAACCACCTTAAAATGCTCCACTTCAAATACAGGAAACTCTCGATGAACGGATGAAGTATCAGCTTTTGCATCTCAAAGTTGCTTTTATAACCGAACAATGCTGAAATAGCATTCATTTGGGACATATCATCTTCTGGAATCATGATTGAATAATCAAATTTTACTTCACACTCAGGATGATCTAAGCTGTACTCATTTTGTATCATGTGGTTGTCAAAAACATTATTTAAGTACTCCGCTGATCTGGGCATGCTCTGCATAATTATGCTGATGACAAGACTATTTTTACCCGATTCAAGCGGAACCACTTCTGAAAAGTTTGATCCATTATCTATGAACAAATCTATGCTCTCTCTTCGACAGTGGTAAGCTGCTTCGTAGAATGGTAGCCAATGTTTATTGTCTTTGATTTTAGTTAGAAGTTGTTCCTTATCAAAACTAAATATAGCTTTGATCGAGTCTGAATTCCCCTCCATCGCTGCAATGTGAAGAGGAGTGTGGCCATCTAAGGTCTGAATGTCTAATTTGGCTCCCTTCCTAACGAGTTTTCTTATATATTCGGGTTTGTTTCTAAGAGCAGCCTTATGAAGGGGAGTCATTTTTTCCGTTTCATCTGTGAGGTTGAGAAGATTTTCTATTTTTTCAACTTGCAAAAGGGATGTAAGGACGTCTTCATTGTCTGTATAGATTGCCTTGTGTAGGACGGTATACCCTCCCAAAACCTCGTCACTAGAAGCGCCTTCGTGGATCAAGCACCTCATAACGCTAGCGTTGCCATGCTCGATGGCCACGAAAAGTGGAGTCTCACGAGCGGCGTTCTTGCAGTCAATCAATTTAGCTTTTTTACTTCCCATCTTGAGAATCAGTTTTTCAGTGATGTCCAAACTACCAACTTTAGCAGCAAGGTGAAGAGCTGAGTCCAGGTTGGTATTTGCTTGAATATCGATGCTTGCTCTGGCTTCCAAAAGAATGTGTACTCCTTCGATCCATATTTTCAGTACCGCAAGCTGCAGAGGTGTATATTGATCTCTGTTTAGTTTGTCTGTGTGTTTTTGTGCATTGTACATTGGTGAGTTGGCAAGGATTGCCAGAATATCTGCTTTCCTTTCGGAAACTGACAAATGAAGTGGAGTTTGACCGTCATCATCAATTAAACTGGGATTGGCTCTAATATCTAATAACAATTTGGTCGCTCTTTTGCTGTCCAGAAGCACAGCGATGTGGAGAGGCGTTGTCCCGTTTTGGTTAGAGAGCCACAAATCCCTTTCGATATCACGGGATTTACCGTATCGGATTATTCCTTCGATGATCTTCCAAAAACTGTAAGCAATAGTTACATATAAAATGCACATTCATACTAAATAAAATACAGTCGCAAAGGGACTCATTAAAAAGAGTGAAAAATCTGAACGAAAATATGAATAACAACAAAACACAGAAACATAAAAAGGTAACGGTCGAAACTGGGTTACGAACCCAGGATCTCTCAACTTACTGGAACAAGCGGCTTAACCAACTCGGCCATTCAGACCTCTTATTTTAAAGCCATCTTTGTCAATCTCATATTTTAAAATCTGAATTAACATAGACACTATCTTCGACTATTTTTTTCCCATATTTTGGCAGCTAGCTTTATTTGTTTAAAAAATCTTTCTTTTTAAAAAAAAACACAATAAATATAAAAATAAAAATATTATCCCGGGTTCGTGTCCTAGTTGCCGCCGATACCTATTTATTTTTCTGTGTCTTGTTCTTTTTAATATTTTCATTTAGTTTTATTAGTTTTATCAACTTCTTCAATGATAAATTACATAGATGGGAATAACCTTCAAAAGTTATTTAAAAGAGAGCTATTCTAATAAAAATTAAATAAAAAATGTATTTTTCACAACTTTTATCAGCCTTCCACACTAGCGATCAAATTGTCGTAAAAGTATTCGAAAGATATATCAAAGATTTAAACTATAATTTGCCAAAAGATCAATAACAAAGCTACAATACCGTTTTCTAAGCTCTATTTTCAAATTTGCTAAATACTTTAGAGAGAAATCTTATTATTTACCAATTTCGGTCGACTCAGATGTTCATTATTCCGGGTTTAGCGAGTATCATTTTTAATTATTAATATTTATACACTATACATAAACATAGATAGCATAGAACATATTCAAAACAAATTTATAAAATATCTTAGCTTCAAATTCAATAATAACTTTGAATTTACATTTCAAACTTTGCAACAGAACTTTAAATTTCAAAACCTATTGTATAGTGAATAGCTCACAAGAGTCCCAACTGCTCCCGTCTGGAGCCAGTGAGACTATGGCATCCCCAATTAGGGTATGTTATAAGGCTGAAGGTATGTGGGAAAGGGAAGGAGACGAGGAAGAGGAAGGTGGGGAAGTACCTGGCTATTCAGATCTCGTCACTAAATACGGCAAAAGCCATTTCATGAAACATTTCAATTCTGAATGGTGGTCTCACACCAGGGCGTTACTGATAGTATCATCCACTCTGGAACGTGCCGCAAATATATTATATTTTATTTTAAATAATTAATTGTGAAATAAGAAAACGCACACCGGGTTCGAACCCGCGACCTTCGGAATGGCAATCCAACGCTCTACCGCTGGACTTCGCCGGCCGTCGTACTGAACTTCTATCCTTAATTAATTTTGATATATCTGTAAGACGTAGACGCCATACAGCACTTTTCCACACTCTTAATTACAAAACAAATGCAGCAACTACTACACTCAATACATTACAAAGAAACATATCAAAGGTACCCACTATGAAACATTATTTATAATATATCTGTAAACTGTCTCATCACACTGTAACCAATGTACTGTTGGTTTCTATAAAATAAAATAAATTAATGCGGAGACGGTATACGGATAGTTCCTGTGAGCACTCAGATAACGGGCCCATTGTGCCTCGTTTCCCATTTAATTCCTTTTGGTTTGTTCCCAGGTTCCGTGACGGTCTCCGTTTATCCGCGTATGGATCCCCTGAAGGATTCTCTAGCGGTAAGGATTTTTCCGTCGGATGTCCGGCTTTGTTTGGATTTCCCGAAAATCCCACGTGGGAAGAGTCCACCGAGGTGGTCTCGGCTCTCCTTTTCACTCCCCCTAGGTTCCCCAAAGATCTCTCATCGTTGTTAGTATTATTTTGTTTAAATAACCCATATTTTAGTCCCATGAGTAGCTAGAGAAATAAAAGGTCCACCCTAGCAGAGCCCCGAGTGCTGGGGTAAGGTCTAAATACTAGGAGCTGCATAGGAGATGTCGTGATACTAGTCCAGATACAGTGTAATTCAGCCTGAGCACGGTAGCTCACACCTTGACTTGGGCTGGCTATAGCAGCTCGTGTTTCCACTCCCTCTAAGCGAATGGTTCGCTACACTCCCTACGCCATGTTTAGCGAGTGTGATTTTTGATTTAACGTCAAATAGGAATAAAATGTACGTTAAGCTTCACGTTTTTTCTCGAAATTATTAATTTAATGCTTTGATCTTAGATTTAGGGGGTTTCTCACCATCCTCCCAATAGCTTATCTACACTAATAACGAATATTATTAAAAATAAAAATAAAATACTCGCAGTGGTTAGAAAACTCGGCCAACTTATCCAATATATAGCCACTATTGATATTATAAACTCCAAGTTAATAAATAAATAAACCGTAAATCGTAAATATTCGTTATTAGTGTAGATAATCTATTGGGAGGATGGTGAGAAACCCCCTTGATCGTGGATTTCGTACTGCTTCTACGGAGTTCGATCGCTATTCTGGGGGGCGTTAAAAATAAGTACCTAAGTATATATATTGAACAGAATTTGTTAATAATTGTATTTCCATTAAAGTCAATATATTGTATTTCCATTACAAATTATATTATCTTTGAAAAAAAATTTTTTTTTAAAGAAAGACAAACATTCCCGGGTTACGAATAACCCAACAACATTTGAACATCTCCTACTACCACCACACTAAGCGGAAGATGTTGTGATGGAGGACTTAGCCAGCCGAGGAATTAAACACGGAACGCCTGGGTGGGACCCAAACGCGATGCCCACTCAACCACTGACCGGTCAAGTGGAATAAGAGATGCCTTTATTGATATTTACACATAACAATTTGGGATCTCTTTGGTGGTCTAGTTCAGAAGTCATTTTCGCCATAAATTAGAGATTAAATCTTGACTTGAAGTCATCGCTAGTGGTAGATGTATTTTACTGTCTGTATTTGGTGCCCGCTATTGTCCCCGCCTCGAGGGTTGCAAGGCCGCAGACGTCGAGGGGTGTCCGTCCCTTGTCATCGAGCAGCGTGATGTCCGCTCCGCACGCCAGCAGCGCGAGCACGCACTCCCTCTGCATGCGCGCGCAGGCCACGTGCAATGGACTGCAATGGCTCCAAACATCATTTAACTAGAAACATAACAGTAACAGCTCGGTTGACCAATTCAATGCACTGGATTGGTCCAATTTGCAAACATTTTGTCCAATTTGCAAACATTTTGTCCAATTTGCAAACACATATTACATCGATTATAACATTTACATATATATATATTACATTAGATCACTAAACTAGGCGACTGCCGGTTTCATGGTGACCAATGGAATGGATTATTTCAAAAGTTCCCGCGCATTGTATACTTCGATTAATTTCAAAGATAAATTAGTAGTTTCATATTTTAACAAGAGATGGATGAGTGTTTCAGGCTGATAATTATTGCCTGTAATAATTGTTACCCTTTGTGCTATGCATAACCAATTAAAAATAAGAAATATTTTTTCTTACAAATCACATGTGTTTACGTATTTTATAAAAGGACGCATTTAATGTTCGAATTTAAATATTTATCTGTGATTATCAAGTAGGTTATAAATAAAATAGATAAGTCATAATATTTAATATTGTCTAGGTAACCTACGGAAAATTTAAAGAAAATAATTCGCAGATCATTCATGGTTTTTTATCCTACAAAAGGGCCTCTCGTGTAACGTTAATGTAATAAAAAAATTACTTACAATTTTAGACACACTGGAACAACTGTGTGTAGAATCGCAAAGTTCTTTATACTCCTCTGCTGAATGTCCGCTCGTCGAGCACAAGTACTCCAGTTTATCCGGGGTGATTTTGGTTTCGACAGTGGCCTTCTTATTGGCCGCTTTAGCCGGTGTGAAGACTCCGCTCGGCAGACCTAGCAGCACCGCTACGCACTCCAGGTTGCCCTCCCAAGCGGCGTAGTGCAGGGCAGTCCTCCCCTTGGCGTCTGCCCTGTTAAAGAGATCCGGCCTTACCCGCAATACTTCGGAGAGGATTGCGCTCTCTCCAAAGTAAGCTGCGATATGAACTACGGACATCTTACACTCTCGGCAAGTTGCCTCTGGGCTTGAGCCGCTTTCCAGACATCTGAAATGTTATATTACGATGTCCACTTCATTTTTTAAATGGAAACACGAAACCAAATGATACATTTTTAAAACAATTTATTGGTGATGATTTGCTAGTAAATGATTGTTATAAAAAAAGTTAACTTTGTTATGCTCCCTCTTGAGTTAAGGATGATCACAGACTCGGCGGAATTTAGAGCTAAACTTAAAACTCACCTTTTTAGAGAGATCCATAAAGTCAAAAACCTCCCACCTTCACTGCCCGCGACATTGTAAATAAGTAATTATGTAGAAAATATGATCAAATTCTTATCTGTAAGTTCTTGTAAAGGTCACTTTGTGAAAAATTTTCAGTCCTAAAGAGTTCTAAATTCTCAAGTCTTTAAAAATAAATATTAACTCACCATCTGATAGTATTATTGTTCTAATGCCCGTAGGCAAAATTTGAGAATCCCACTTCGATGACATCTCTGACGTCGCGGGTTACCAAAACCCTCTATTCCATCTCTGTACTTAAAAGTTTGGGACAAAATACTGCTGTGATTTATCATAACGCCTATTCGGTTGAATTTAAGAACCCCACTCTAATTACATTTCTGACGCCGCGGCTTATCTGAACCCTCTCTTCCATCGCTGTGCGTTAAATTTTGGGACTAAGCTGCTTTTGTGATTTGTGGCCGCACGTTTTGCGTAACTGCCGTATGGCGTTTGGGCGCTGCAGTCTGCAGTCGTGTTGGTTCATTTATGCTCAGTCTCAGTCGCTGTCAGCGGATTGTCAGAGATGGTCGATCATATTTATGTGGTCTGTATTCCTGTCACGGTTACTTCGATTTATTATAGAATACATTGTAGGAGAATAGATTTGCTTTTATAGTTTTTTGGTAAAATCATAATATTATTTCAACCAAATGTAGATTTTTTATATATTTAAAAAAATGCATTTACTTTGATAATATTTTGGTAAGAGTAAGTTTAGCTAGATTTCATGTAAAATTATTATGTTATTATTATTATATATATATATATTTTTTTTTTAATTTCCGTGAACGTTTATATAAATTTTACAAATTTATTTCGATAAAAAGAAATCATTTCAGAGGTATTTTTTTTAACATTAGCTCCACACAGGAGACCCTGAGGAAAACAATTTTCCCTCGGGGCCTATGTTATCGTTGGGGATGCTGTGTGGATGTTCTTTTTAGAGAAAATAAGGAGAGGAAGTTCTGGGAAGGAAAAAATATGAAGGGTGAGTAGGAATCTGGGGGTCGATGTGTCCAGGAGTGACGGACGTATGAATGCATCTCTCCCACTGCGCTACAAGGCGATGGGTCGAGAGAGTCCTGTTGAAGAGGTAAAATATCTCCATCAACCAGTCTCTACCAATCCGAACCGCCACGCAGTAGAGGGCAAACGCATGTGCCGCCAAAATATAGACAAACCTTACCCTATGAACATGGGCACCCCTGCTAAGTCACTAAACGTAGCGAACCACTTAGAGTTACCTATGGCAAGGGTGTTGATTATCCAATAAACGGTATTGGGAAGAAACGTTTGTCTCTTTCATTCATTACTAAGAAGATACAATTTATTATTCGTGTTTTTGTTTTTGATTTGATTTGATTACTACATTATTTATTTTGACTATATTTTATACTTGACGATTTTATTTTGAGTTTTAATTGAGAATATTTTATTCAAATTGATTTTATTATTTTTTTGAGTTTTAATATTAAGATTATTGCCTTTAATTTGAATGCCGATTTACATTATTAATTTATGGTTTTTTATATATTGTATTGTGTGTATTGAATTAGAGATTTGATTTAATTATTTTTATGTAATTTAATTTAATTGTAATTATTTTGTTTTGCTTAATTTATTTTCTGTTTTATACTGGAGGCACTGCTGAAAACCAACTGCATTCCAGGAGAAATCCTGAATTGTAGCTGAACAGTGACCTTTACGCTAATAGAATCAATGATTAAGAACAAAATGTGTAATGTTGTAATAAATCTATTGATGAATAAATATTTTTATTATTATCAATTTTCTTTTTTTGTCATTGACGTGGATGAACGAGATTTAGGTATGCTGAGTTGATTCTTTTCCGAAATTCTACTCACTGTCCGCGGTCTTATAATACAGAATGTCTACTGTTATATATCCACATATTAAATGTAAGTGTTTTGTAGTTTTATATTCACAGTTGTTATTTTTGCATAAGGGCGGAGCCTTATAGATGGTCACCAACACTTGGCGAAATTGGGCGAAGCCCGAATAAAAGCCGCCCGCAGGGCCTAGCAGCAAAAACCCGCGGAGCGGGTTTTTAACTGCTAGTTGGCATTAGTCTTCCTATAAATGTAATACCAACAGTGACGCGAGAAGCAAATGTAAAATCATGCATTGTGTAAAGTATTTGAAATATAATGGCCTCCGCGTACAAATCGTATCTTCTCCAAGCATAAACTTTCTAATTAAAGTGTGCTTATCGGAAGTTACCTGCCAGGTAAGAATGTTTCTGTATCTATTTGTAATTAATAAACTTAGATAGTGCCTATTCGTAATAAATTGTACAGCGCCCTTGAGGTGATTCCTCTCAAAACGGCGCTCTACAAATTTTCCAATAACTATGATTATTATTATTCCTAATTTGTAAAGAATGTATAGTGATCTATTATTATGAAGAAAAAAAAACTACAATAAAATAGTACTGAAAAAAGAACGTTATAAAGGTTTTCAGCACCTACTTATTTTTACACCTAATATTTTTCTCTAAACCTTATCTTTTTATGGTAAACTAAACCGGTCGGTATTTTTTTATGTGAATACCGCAGAGTCCCAACTGCTCCCATCTGGAGTCAGTGAGACTATGGCCTCCCCAAACGGGGTATGTTGTGAGGCTGAAGGTACTGGGGAGGGGAAGAAGATGGGGAATAAAGAGATTGGAAAGATACTAGGTATTCAGATCTGGTCACCAAAAGCCATTTCAAGCCACATTTCAATTCTGAATGATGTTCTTACATCAGGGCGATGCTGAGAGTATCTTCCACTTTGCAAAGTGCCGCAAATTTATTATTATATTATTTTTATTTAATTAATTGCGAAATAAAACAAATTAATCAAAAAAATAAATATTTGCGCACTCCGGGATTCGATACCGTGACCTTCGGATTGCGAGTCTCAGTGAAGAGCTTTACCCCTCGAGACCACGGAGGCCTTCGACAATATTAATAAATTAAATACATTTCGTGGTTATAAACAGCGTGATTTTTTTATTTCATTAAATCAGTCAAATCACAAAGTGACCGCTTTCTACCAAAACATAATAATTAATCTTTCTTACGAAAATACAGAGAAAAAAATAACGTACCTTTGGGTCCATGAGAGATCTTTTACTTCCGCACTATCCAAAATATCCGTATTTTTCCGCTGTTGACTTCTGTTGAATGTAGAATTCCTATTTAGATGAACCACATCCAATGGTTCATCTACTGTTTCATTTACTGGCTCATCTTTCTCTTCCCCGGCTTCTTCTCCATCCTGAAGTATTCCGAGTACTTGTTCTTCATCATTTTCTTCTTCTTTTTTATCTGCACTGGGTAAATTATGTAATTCAAAAGATGCTTGTTTTATCAAATTACTTTTATTAGTTTTTAAAATACTCTTTGGCCGAATTAGAGGTTCGTCCGCTTCACTTCCGGAAGAATGGTCAGACATTTTTGGTATACAATTTATTTACAACTTTTGAACAATCTATTGTACAATGAACAATCTTATTATTTTTTTAACTGGTTTAATGAAAAACTTATTTTAAGGACACTTTTGAACATGATGAAAAAAAAAACACACGAATAAATTGTGTTAATGCGATCGACTCGCAGTCCATCACACTGATATTTATTCTGTTTCAAAAACGATAATTTTATCACGGCAAACACGATTAAAAAGATAAGCCAAAATAAAGATAACAAATAAATATTTAATTGTGTGTGCTCTGTTCGTTCGGTTGACAAACAGACAGATATATAAATCATTGAAGAAGAAGATAACAATAATAATCTAATTTTTTTAAATATGAAAATGAACAAGACACAGAAAAATAATAAAAGATAACGGTCGCAACTGGGAATCGAACCCAGAACCTTACATCTTACCGGGACATACACCTCTACCAATTGGGCTACTGCGATCTATTATGAGACTGTCGTAATTGTCAACTTCATATTTCAAATTTTAGAATTAACAATATTATCATCGACTAATGTTTTTTTCCATATTATTGGCAGCTACCTTTATTATTGGAAACAAGTATTCGAAGAATGTATTTGTTACCTAGATAGTGTCTCGGATAAATATATCCGATTTTATTTTTATGGAACACCTATTGACTTTTTATAAAAGTCTAAATGAATATTCATATTTTTATAAGAAAAACTCTCTTTTTTTAACTTTTGAAGTATTATTATTATTATTGTTGTCTTCTTCTTCAATGATATATTACATTGATGGGAATAACCTTCAAAAGTTAAAAAGAGAGTTTTTCTTATAAAAATAAGATATATAAATGTTTCAAATAATTTTATAAATAGGAGTTTCAGATATCGGTACAAATTAGCATACACAAATAAGTACTAATAAGCGGCGGTAGAAGGTGGCTAAGTAAAGAAAGAAAAGAACTGGCCGTTAGCGTTGACATTTTCAATTTTTTCGTAGAAGTTTGACATTAGGGAAAGTAAATTCATAGACAGATCCGCTAGTGTTGCCAGTATACATCGATTTATTATTGATTTCTTGTCAATATCGGTTCGGCTGTCAACAGTACAGCCATGCTCGGGATATCGATATAAAATCGTAGGAAGTTACGCTATTTGATCCGTATTTCAAAGTTATCGATTTTACTGTGCTAGATCTCCTAGTATCCTGTTCGTTGAGAATGTTTATTGGTCAATGGCCAAGTTGGCATCGTGTTTGGGTTCCACCCAGGCATCTCGTGTTCAATTCAATTCGACTGGCCAAGTTCTCTGTCATGACACAAGCAACATTTCACGCTTACTGTGGTGGCAGTGGGAGATTCTCAAATATTGTCAGCCTATTCGTAAACCGGGAATGTTTGCCATTCTTTATTAATAAAAATATTAATAATAAAAAAATGTACGTAGTGGCGTGCTGTTAGTGCGTCACCGTTGTATATTATTTTAGTGATTTTTCCATATTACGTAAAATAATAATCAAGAGTTATGATTTACTCGAACGGACTATATTTAGATTAAAATACGTTGTAACCAATAAATAGAATTAGATAAACTAAGATAACAGTACATACCTGAGTCTAAATATAAATAAATCGATGTTGATTCAAGTCGGCTGGTATCTATTTCTAGTCCTGTAGATAAAACGACATGATGAAGAACTTTACGATACGATCATAATTTCGGGGTATCTATAATAAAACATTGATTTGTTTCATGGCTAAATGGTTTAGATCCCCGCTTCGAATTCAGAGGACAAATAATAATAAATTTGAGTAATCTATTAGCAGCACGTTTCTAAGTGGTCATTTGTGATATTGGTGATTACTCTCAGTATCGCCCCGTTGAAAGACCCACATTTGGAATCGAAGCGATGCTTTTTAAAAAAAAAAATTATTTAAAGTAACATTTAAACCATATAATAATACATATATATATCAAATAAAAAAAACATAATTCAAAAACAGAGAAAAAGTCCCAATAAACTACTTTTAAATAGCTTGAAATGACTTTTTTTTTTTTTTTTTTTTTTTTTCTTTATTCGTAATATGTTTTTTTTACAGTTTTTTTTAACATGCTTTTCGACTACCACACTAGACACACGTCCGTATTATGGTAGTCGAAGTTTAGTGACCAGATCTGAATAGCCTATGTTAATAATAATAATAACTTTGTTTATACCATTTGACGGCCTCTGAGGGACAAACCTCTCCCCACGAGCATTCCGGAGAACGCGGGTTTAAATCCCGGCAATTTATTAGATTAATTTACTTTATTTCACAATTTGATTAATTAAAAATAATATGTAGCATCTTTGCGGCACGTTTCAGAGTGGATGATACTATCAGTAACGCCCTGATGTGAGACCACTATTCAGAATTGAAACGTTGCATGAAATGGCTTTTGCCGTATTTATTGTCGAGATCTGAATAGCCAGGTGCTTCCCTACCTTCCTCTTTTCCATCACCTCAATCCCTTTATGCTACCTCCCGCCTCACAACATTCCCTAATTGGGGATGCCACAGTTTCACTGGCTCCAGTGGCTGGCGGTTCTTGTATTCACACATCCGACTTTCAGCATACCCCAAATGAGGATGCTATAGTCCCACTGGCTCCGGGCATGCTGAAAGTCTATCCTTAGATTTAATCTCAAAAGGATTTTATCCTTGGATTTAATCTTTCGAGATCTTTAAGCTCCCCAGATATTGATGATGAAGAAAAACTACGACAATGAAAATGATTTTTATTCTTTTATAAAAGTGTTTTTAAATTATTTTCCTTAAATTTCGCCGAACAACACCCAAAGTTCGGAAATAAAAAATAAAAAAAAGTAAGACTGGTAGCAGTGTTCAAATCTTTCGAATTTTAAATTTATTCAATACAAATGAATCAAACATTTTATTTATGTGGAAAAAAATATTTTTTTCTATTGTTTATTATTTATTCCATTTTTTTATTTTTATTTAATGACAATACAAATTAAAATTAAAATACAATATTAAGTAAATTAAGAATACAAAGTGAAGTATTTTATCCTCAGTCCTCCTCACTAGGTATTCCTGTTCTGAGGTGAACTGCAGGTTGTTGTATGGTGTTGATCATGTTTTTCTCATCATTGTTATTGGTTTTTCTTGGTTTCCACGAAAATTACATTACAATAGTGTTTTTTTTTTTTTTTTTATCGTCTGCACGTGGGCTCTCCATAGTTTGATTAAACTTTCAGAAGGCGAAACAGGTGTCGCGCGTAATAATAATTACATAACAGTACTTGTTTAAAAATAAACTGCCTTTATAAATTAATTAATAATGTATTATTAAAATCTAAACATAGTTATAACAATAAACTGAGTTATAAAAATATAGTTTCCTGAAAACCAGATTTTAATGATAAATAGAAAATTGCTTAAGATGTTTTCAATTATTTTTCCTCTCATTGTACACATTTTTTTTTTTTTTTCAATTCTAAAAAGTCATACATTTAAGGTTCAAAAGATAGATGTCTTAACCTTTCTTCTGATCAATTCGTAAAAAAAATACTTCACAAATATTTCTTAAGCATTGCTTGTCATGACTGAGTTACAAAATTGTTAATATCTCAGCCTATTTCTACATCCTTTTTCTCGATGAATAGGTATTTCGATGCGGTATCTTACTTTCTTTATGACGTTGCGAACTGAAAATAGACACATCTACCTAGAAATTTCAAACGGAAAGAGAAAATTCAATATATTGTCGCCCACTGATCGAGAGCTATTACCCTTTCAATCAATCAAATATTCGCTTTACGGAATAAATATATCTACACATTCGTGTTCTTTTTTATTCTTTAGCTTTATTCAATTTATATTAAAATGCTGCCGAAGTTAAGAATGTAAAATCAGATTACATTTGTATTCTTAAAATGGAATTTTCCTAACTTGTAAGTTAGTGCTGTCAGCATGAATGTTAATTTTTATTTGATGTCCAAAAGTTGCAACCACCTGACTAAAATGACTTCATTATGAAACTAAACTCAATTTGGGAGGCTGGTTTGGGTACCGCCGCCCCAGATATCATTAATTGGATACCTAACACCGCTTCCATAGGTCACCCCAAGTGGCATGCAACGTTTGTTAACTTAGCAGGGGGCCCAATTTCATTTTTTTTCAATTTTAGTCTTAGTCTTGGTGGCGACGCATCTGTCCAACTATTGCGGGGCGGGTCGGATCGGAAGATAGACTTTTTGGATTCATACTTCTGTCACTCCTGCATAAAACACTGACGGCTAGATTCCTACCCACCCCTTGCACCTTTTCTTCCGGATATACCTTTTCTTCCTTTTCTTAAAAATACTCTTCACACAGCATCACCAAAAATGACATAGGCCCTGAGGAAAATTATGTTCTTGTATGTGTTACATAATATACTGTATACATAATATATATTATTATTTAATTTTTGAAAATAATGATTTAATTTCTCGGGTTACGAATAGGGTGAAAATCTTTTACTACCACCTCAGTAAGCCGACGACGTTAATTGTGTCGGGTTGGAGGACTTTGCTAGCCGGGGAATTGCTAGCAGAGGGACCCAGACGTGATGCCAACTCAGCCACTGACCGTTCATGTATATATATTTTAAATAGACTCACTATATTGTAATGTAAATGATATTCATTCAGAAAAACTAGAAATCTCAGAAATTAGAAAAAGCGTAAAGATGAATTTATATATTATAAATAACCAAAAAATATTTTTAAATTACCAGTTTTATGATTTCTTCAACTTTTTTAACCATAGACGAAGAACAATCAGCTGTCGCAGTCATCTGTCGCTGTCAAATTGAAAAAACAAAAAACTTGAAAATTGACAACAAAGCTGGCGCAACCATGTCAACCGGGCAAAATGGCAACAGCTGGCCACGGCAACTTGCAGGGCGAGTCGCGAGTCAGTGCTTGCGTTGCCATTGACAAAGGGTTTTTGAGAAATTGGCTTGAGCGCAAATGGTTCCCGGGGCAGCGGTACCTATACCCGCCCCCCAAATTGTCCGTATGATAAAATTAGGTATTTCCTTCACTATTTATCATTATCGTTTTAATAGGTTTTGATAGATAAATTACGAAGTTAGAATGCCAATACATTAATCATATGAGTGATTGAATCCACTGTGATAACTGTGGGACGGTTTTACTTCTAGCAAGTTCTCCCCCAGTAACGATATGATGTTTGAAGGCGACCTCGCCCAACACAATCTCTTCCAAGTTGCCCTAGTTTACTGCGCGCTTTGAGCAACGTTTTCACCTGAAAACCTCCCTTCTCCCTCACTCGCGTTGGCGTAGACGCAAGGGATGAAATCTACCGCCCAGAGAAACGTATCTCCGTCTCAAGCGAGCTTGCTATTGGACGGAATTTCCGTTGGCGGTTTTTTAACGTCGTTTCATTGGTCGGTTTTACTGACGTGGGAAGCGGGAAAGGTATAAAAGCTGGCGTAGAGGGCGCTACGATGCTCCGTAGCAAACTGGACGACATTCGGTAGTTTGAAGTGTCGGTGTTCTGACGATTTCGCGGTAACTTCTATTAATAAGGTGAGTCTCTCTTTTTACACTTCTCTTTGGAATATTTGCTGAATTTATGTATAATTATTGTATTCACACAGAATCGTGGAAACTCTCTAATGTTTCCCTTTGTTACGAGCAAACTGAAAAACACTCGATTTACTCATTTAATCACGAAATTTCAAGGGACACTAATCAATTACATTTATTTCAGGATTGCTTGTTAATATGTACAGTTTTAATATTAATGATTTTCTAGCATTTAAATTTTCAACACATCCTGTGAAGCACAAACTGTATTATTAGATATTCGCTATACTTGATCAACAAGTTTTCCAAGTTTCTTCCGTTTCCTTTGTTCGTATTTCTTCAACAGGGGGTTTTCGCGCAAAGGGGGTGAAAAGAGGCTTTTATTTTGATAAGGGAGTGAAAGAACTACCTTAAAATAGATTAGAAACTTTTGTAGGCTTTATATTTTTGAATGAAAAAGTTTTCGAATGCAAACCACTCTTGATATTATGCAATATGTATGCAGCTTTCTTGAACGAAGAGTATACCAGAATATATTAATATATACAACTTATTAATAGGAAGGTTATAAAAGTCATGTTATTTTATGACGTTTGGCCATAAAGCTGCAGTTTCACCGAAGTGCTTTTACATGTTTTAGCTGTTATTTTGTGACATTATTTTATCCAAAGTACCTAATACATGCATATTTCGACGACGGAAAATAGATACGAAGATATTTAATACTTTATTTAACCACAATTTTTCAACCACATCGTAGAGTGAGATTTTTTTTCATTTTCCTATAATTTTCTTTGTTTTCTTCACACTTTGTATCTATGACCTCTGTAATAACAGAAATATTAGCATTCTCATTTACGATATTCTTTCACCTTGTACTACTGTTGTAGTACTGCACTCGGGATCTTAATCTGTTTTCCCCAGCTAAGGGCACTCCCTGAGTTGAATTAGAAAGAAATGTTCCCCTTCTCTCGCCGCCTGCCGTAGAAACCTTTCCATCGCAAATATATTTTCTCTGATTATGTATTCAAATTGAAACCGCGAACCTTGCGAAAATACAACGAAAAGGGTGTTTAATTGTTCGAGGCAGGAAAATCATGAGCTTTTAGGGTATAAACTTTTATAGCATTCTTAGAACCTTCTGAAAAGGCGAACTTGAACTATAAACTTCTCCGCATTTAACTGTTGCATTCTGAGATGGGATTCAATTGCCTGTTGCATTGTTTCAGCAATTCATGCAACATTTAATACTAAAAAATTAATCCTCGGAAGTTTAGAGAGAATATATATTGACACAGAAAATTTTACGTAGGTATATTAAATTAATTCCAAAGGTATATTAATATAGGAAGTAGATATATATTAAATTAATTGCAAAGGTATTTAAAAAAAATGAAAATCAAGATTTACGAAAGCTATTAATTATTACGGTTTAGGAGAAGTAGTTAATAAATATTTTCGTAGAAAAGTTCTTATTTTTCGAAAGAATTATTTTTATAAATTTATATTAATCTCTTGAACGATGAGCTGCAGCGCCGTCAAATTTCACAACTTTTGACTTTTATTGTGTGAATTACGAGGTTAATTTTTCACAATTTAATCAAATTCATTAAAAATATTATGTGAAATAATAAATTGAAATAAAATAAAATGAAACTTGAGATGTGATAAAAACTAAAAAAATTGGCAAAAAATATGAGATAGGTATATACGGTTGTATAATATGTATGTAAGAAGTGTGTATTGTAATAATAATTATTGTACTGTGTATTGCATATGTTTTATTCTATTACGTTATAAAATTTTTGTAATATGGTTTTTTTATTTTTTACCTGAATTGTTTGATTTCGTGAAGAGTGAAAGATTATTTAATTCTTTTATTGCCTGGTATTTGTGGTGTCTTTTTTGTCCAAAGCTTGTGTTTACCGTCAGAGTTCTAATGTTTTTTGTACGCTTGTCCATCCTGTCTATTGCTGATAGTTTGTTTGTTTTTTGGTCAAAAATGAACATAGTTAAGTAGTGTTTTTCTGTATAATTGGCGTATATTTAGTACGTAAAATACGTTCAACGTTTGGTCTGAGTTGACGACTTGATGACTTTGTCATCTTTGGGGATGATTTGTGGAGGGTTATATAGGATGAAAATATAAAATATAATAGGGTGCCTTTTTAAAGGTTAACTCAAGACTAAAGTGTGTTATGTACCATGGTCCATGACCTCTGCAGAAAAGAAAGATATAAAACGAATGACTAGGCAACACATTCAGAATCCTGCTTAAATCTTTATGGGATGTTTTTGAATGTTTCATTCTGCGGAAAGAATAATATATTTTTCGCAGAATATATTTTCTCTTTCACATTTCTGCTGGCTTATGAATATTAAAATCTTTGCCGTTAAAATTAGAAATGTAAATTGTAAAATTTCAGAGAAATGTTCATTTTGTCAAAATTCCAAATCAAGGAATCCCTTGGAGGGTATTTTTTTACATTTTCGGGGCAGAATATCTTTCGTTCTTCAAAAACAAGACCATTCCGACCATAATGAGACCTGTAATACCGAACCTTAATAACAATTGAGCAGGTACCTACTTCCTTTGTTCTGAATATAAAACAGAAACAATATTATTTGCTTCTTCCCTCATTTTTAAAAATTTCTTTAGTTGCTGTATTTTATTTTTTTACATTTATAGAAGGATACTTGTTAAATATAAAATAAATGTAGATTATTATCGTAGT
Organism: Limnephilus auricula; assembly: GCA_951813805.1. Taxonomy (NCBI): domain Eukaryota; kingdom Metazoa; phylum Arthropoda; class Insecta; order Trichoptera; family Limnephilidae; genus Limnephilus; species Limnephilus auricula. Next base: position 33,786,726 of record OX638400.1, on the reverse strand, counting down.
CTTCCTCACTAGGAGATCCTGTACCCATGTTGGGACTATGTTTTAGATAAGGTTTTTTCAGAAACACCTATGACGATGTTTTTTAATATATTAGTAAGTTTTTTTTCCGATTAGACATAAGCCAAGATTTAATGTACTTAATGTAGTTATTTTTTGTTTTAATTTGTTTGACACTGTGTGGGAATTTGTCATATAACTTTACTGCTTAAAATTCTAAGCTTCTTTGTCCAAAGGTAGAATTACACTTTGGTATATTTAGAATGTCTGCTTGGCTTTGGTGTTATGAGTTTGTGTCTTTATTGAGATGATGAACCAGAATGTTTATGGCATAGATTTTTTGTATACTTGGAACATCAAACTGCTTAATAATTTCTGTTGTTATCGTCCTTATGAGGAACCTATATGATGTAAATCTTTTTTGAAGAATTAGATCAGGTTTTTTGCTTTTTTAAGGTTCGATCAATGTGTGAACCTCAGCGAAGTTTGTCGTCAATTTCGATTTCAGATACTTAATTCTTTTTTTATATTTACAGTATGACAGAAATACGAGACGTTTAAATCTGGGCTTCGGTCTTCAAGTACTGATGTATTGCAATGAACCAACCTTTATCCAATAAAATGGATAAAAACAATGTTTGGTTTTGAAATGAGAATATGACTAGTTCCTACCGGAATGTAATTGTCCAGTTCCTACCCCTCAATCTCAAAGTTCCATCCTAACTATTTCCTTGATGAACAAAACTTTTTGAAATTTGGAGCACTAGCAAGAAACATGTGCTAATTCAAGTGCATTTGTTTTTTAAAAACAAAAGAAGATTTGGAACTACGTTGGAAGCAAGTTGTTGGTGTTTTTCGTGAATACAAACTCGTTTTTATCCTTTTTCCTTGCGTACCTTGTTTTTCCTACACATATTAATTAGTACCCAGAAATCCAGCATACCATTTCGTCTCGTTTCAATTTTAATATTTACAGTCAATCATCATCTATTCGTCAGTAGTTTTGGATGCAACAACAATTATTATTTTTAAACAGAGTTTGCACTATCTCACGTTAAAGTAGGACATGTTTCTGGTAGTGTCAATGTTATTATCGTAACATCCGAAATCTTTATATTAAAGCAGCAAATTAAGATAAAAATAATCTAAAACATTCGACAACTTTTCTCTTTTATGTAATGCCAAGTAAGGCCAAAAAATTATTAAGAATATGATATTCAATAAACGAAAAAATTGGTGGTTTTACGATCTTAAATTAAATAAACTTAACGATATTTATATTTTAAGCTTTTGTGTAAACGTTAGACAATTTATTACGAAGAAAAAACACATTTTAATCTTGTGAAGTTTTTATTCATGTCTCGTTCCATCAAAAGTTATAAAACCCAACGCAAAAGCCACAGAAAGTGAGTTTTACATTTCTCTGTGAATTGCGGTTTCCATTCAGCCTTTTCTTCTCGACCAGATGTTTATGCTGTTGATATTATGCAAATATGGTGGCCCATTCATCTCTCGGAAGCTGCCTGAAACCTGAAAACCCGCACTTCTCTGCTGTGAATATTTTTCCCGAACAAAGAGCGACACCTAACTGAAACTTTGACCTTTCCCAAACACTTTCAATTACTTAACCAAAACCTGCGACGTATTTTAATTTTTTTAAATTTTGTTTTTATTGTACATCTTTAACAATTCTATTAGAATTAGTAATATGCTATGCCTGTCTCACTAAGGACGACTATATTGAGAGCAGCGCATTTTACAACGAAAACAGTTCATAACAAAAATACAATAAAAGACAATCAGCATGCAGAAATGCATACTTATATTTTAATTATTACTAAGATTTTTTTCAATTATTTTACCAACTGAACTATTGCCACCTCGATATATTCATTCATTTTTATCAATATAACACTTTAATCTTTGAATTATAACTAATAATATCTTCAATCATTTCGCATATTCAATTTTCTACATCACATTTTCATTGAGAGTTGTTGATATTATCTTGGTGTTTGTTTACATATTATAACAATAAGCTTCAATAATTTATCTCTATTAAAAATGAATATTTATTCCGTGACTGTTTTGTAAAATCGTGTTGAATCGCAACGCAGAAAGGGAAATCGCACCAACTGTTTTAATTTAATAATGTTTAATGGTTATTTTCAGATGTTTTTATTGTAACTCAAACAAAAGTTATCGCCTTGTTTCCAGTTCTGAAAGACTTACTCAATTTTGGGCGGACCTCAAAACTTTTATCAAAGATTCATTAAAACTCTGCTGAAAGGACTATCAGATCTGCCTGAAACAGGAGAAAATAATAACCAAGGATGTGTTTACTGGGGTCCTTTATAAAGTTGGATTCTTATTTATTTTAGAAGGTAATTAATTTCGATTTTATGAATTATCGGAAAGTACAAAGTGAAGGTGATTGAATTGTTATTTAGTTAGGCGAGATCTTGTAAGAAAAGGCGGTGGTTGTGATACGTTATCATTTATAAGCGTTTGAGGTCCATCTCCTTTGCAAAATTCTTTCTTTAGTTATTGTAGTATACAGGGTGTTAAGGTACGCACTTGACTTACATTAACCAGTGATTCCTGACATTATTTGGAGTAAAAATGTAAATAAAATGTTGGTCTCCGGTGACATTTTTTTTTCTACAAAACCATAAAAAATAGTTGGTGTTGGACAGTTGGGTGTGGGGTAAGTTGTAAAGCTGTTGCTCGGCTGAGTGAGCAGTGACGTCATGCGGGAGATTTTTTTTTGTTTGATTGTGAAGAAGAAAAAAAATTTGACAAAAAAAAATGTCATGAAAAAAGTCACCAGAGACCAAAATTTCATTTACATTTTGTACTCCAAATAATGTCAAGAATCACTGGTTAAATAAAGTAAGTCAAGTGGGTACCTTAACACCCTGTTTATGTATGTAGTTTCAATTTCTCTTAACATATGTTGTTAGTATAGCCCTTGAGGTGATTTTTCACGAAAACGGCGCTATGTAAATTAGCCAAATATTATTATTATTATTATGTAGTTATATGTAGTTTTAATGTGTCTCAATAGGGGTAAGTCGTACGGTATGAGGGAGATAACTGTCGGATATAAAATAGGAATGGTTACAAAGATAGCCGATGATATCCGATCGACAAGTGGGCACCTTTGGTTGCCATTTCCCCGACGGCAGATTAACATAGAGAGCATCCATTAGAACAACAAATGTCTTTAGTATAGGTCGTTACATGTAGTTCTAATGTATCTCAACAGATTTTGAACGGTTACGAAGATAGACAATGATATACGATCGGCAGGTAGGCTCATTCAGTGAGCGTTTCCCCTGCTCCAGATTAACATCGAGCTTCCATTAGAACGGACATTAGGTCCAGTTAAATGTTCGTTATAAATAAGACGATAAAAATTACGACTCGTAGCTTGACGAATCGACGTATTATTAAAACTCTCGAACAGAAACAGAACGAGAAAACAACAGTAAACCACGGTTACATTATTTATGCTTTCTATTTAAATCCCCTTGTCACTTAATATGTGATGCTTCCTCTACACCGTTGTGACCAATACTATATCTAGTGGTTGGATATTGTAGCAATAATGTTACGCCTACAGTCGGGGAACAAACGCCGTCATTTAATGTATAGCTCGTTACTTCAGTTTACACGGGTTTTCTTCGCCAGCTAGTTAATATTAGGTATTGATATCATTAATGATGAAGATAATACTATAAATCACGAACATGACACAGAAAATTAAAAAGGTGACATTGATAACTTTGACTCGAACCTAAGATCTCTTGTCTTACCAAGACAAAGAGCCTTAAAGGGAATGGCTGCTCGGCCCGTTTTGGCCCGTTTCAAGAAAATCAAAAGTTTAAATTTGAGGCCTATAAACAAATTTAAAAAAATTATATTTGGCTTAATTTTTTATTTAATTTGAGGCCTAAAACTTACTTTTTTTTTCGCCTCTGTCATCTTTGGAGATGCTGTGTAGGGGGTATATTTAGGGAAAGGAAGTTCTGAGAAGCAATAAGGGCTGAGAGGGGGATTCCTCTGATGATGATTTTGGCCCTCTTTCTCATGCAACTCAATGCACTGTGCGTCGCGTCGCCTTGCACCGCAGTGGGAGGAGTGCAATCAACTCCGGTTACGCGTGGAATAATAATAAAAATAATAATGCAGTTTCATAGATCTAAGTCATTAGCATCCTAATTAGTTCACACATATTTAAAAAATCTAAGGGTACAATTAAACACATTTCGTATATATTAGAATTTTTTTATTATTTATTGTAATAACTCCGGCCAAAGTTTGCAAAGATATATTTTTACGCGTTTACGCGGATTCGCGTGGAATAAAAAGAGACAACTTTGATGACATCATACAGACCAACCAAAGAAAGAAATGACATAATTTAAAAATAATTTCAAAATCGTTTGATGATGAAAACGCGATAAATGTTGGTAAACGATACGTGACAAAACGCTTATGTGACAAAATGAAACTAGAAATATGATCAGAGCATCGCCGCCCGTAATCTCTAAGTTGGGGGCATATAATTAGCCAATGACCGTCTTCCAAACGAAGAAAAAATGACTAATGTTCTGATAGTTTTAACTTACCATCTTGACAATAAAAAAATAAAAATTCATAAATTCGAATGTTGATTTTTGTATTTTTGACTAAGGGACAATGCATTGTGCGACTGGTCGAGAGAATTCGGCTGAAGAGTTCAAAAAATGAGAAACGCATCTAGACAAAACTACCCCATAAACACGGTCACCTCTGCTAAGTCACCAAACGTATCAAACCACTTAAGGTAACCTATGGAAGGGGTGTTAGTTATCCAATAAATAGTTCTGCCCGCCTCCTAAATTGAAAAAAAAATACTCAATCAAGCTGACTATTCAATTTAAAAGACTTTGAGATAAAAATCAATTGCAAAAATAACAAAATATTATTTTTCTAATAAAAAAATGCTGGCTGACTTGAAAAGAAAGTTAACTATTACAAAATCATGCATCGAAATAAATTTTCTTATTTTTATGTATTTGGATTTATGAAGAACAGAATAACGATAACAGAATAAATCGTAGGTTTTACTAAGCACACTGCGCACTGGTACAAACGGTTTAATTTATTTGAAATTTTAGAAACAGTTTTCTAATAATCCTCTTATAAAATTCCATCCTAAAACATAACACAATTATAATATTTCTCTTTAACTTGTGAAACAAATTTGAAACTTGATTCAGCTTTTAAACTCTGTAGGTCGATCGGGACGAGGAAATTTCATGATACTAAATTCAAACGATTTATCTTTATGGTCGTTTAAAATAATTCAAGCTTTCTACGTGGCATACTGGAACCGTAATTCATACCCTGGACGTGAAGCCTTTATCAATTTTTCTGTGTCTTTGACAAAACAGAACGAGTATTTTCCTAAGATATCATTATCAGTAATAAAAATATGGTACGGGGACAGGTACTGTTCAAGTATTGCATCCAAAACTGCTTACGATTTACAGTTTCAAGTGCAAGTACTGGACTGTAAATACTTTAAACGAAACATGTGTAGGAAAAACAAGGTATGTAAGGAAAAGGGATAACCAATCGCGTACCTCTGTATCTCTGCGAAGGAGCACACGACACAACCCAATACAGTTATGTAGTTCCACCGCGATACTTCGAGATAATAATTGCCACAACAAAATGAATGGTCAAATTCCTTTTCACTGCGACTCTAATCGAACCCACAACCTTTCGATTCCGGATTATCAATTTTATTTAATAAGAACATTAGCTTTAACAAGTGTCGTACGTGTTCCACAAATTGGCGACCCTCGAACAAAAACCAATTTTGTTGTCTTACGTGAACGGGGTGAAAGAAAAGGGTAGGTCTAGGTATCTAGTCTTTTCATCGCGTTCAACCATTATTAGGCCTATCGCTTTTACCGCTTTGTGACTTTATGACTGCCGTTTCAACAAATCGATGATTATTCAGTAGAATTGGAAAGCCGTCTTTATTTATAGTTTATGATTATTAAATTCAATTGCCTTAAACGATAACCGTAAGGAAATGTATAATAAAAATAATTTTCTAGATGATGATGACTTGGAATTCAAACAAGGTTTACCAAGTACAATATTGATAGAGAAATTCATTTTATTCCTAATTCAATAGATCTATGATTGGGGGCATTTAGTACACAAATACAAGTCTATTGGAGAGCAAATACAATGTTAAGGTGGTGCAATACTAAGCAATGCAAAATCTGATGAGTTTGGTATGAAAATTAGATCGCTTAGAAATATTATGGATGATGTAATTAAATACTGCGAGTTGAACACATATTTGCCTTGAAATATACGAGTATTTTTATAATCCCAGAGCAAAAAAAAGTAAGAGGCATATAAAAACTACTTTAATGTTCAAAATCTCTTACTTACTTACCAACCCCTTTTGTCTTATTTGTGATTTTATTGTATAATGTATTCAGTAAATATTAGTAAACATTTGAATAATTGTGCCTGAGCTTCGCAAAATATTCGCTTTTTAACTTGTTTTATTATTCTTTTCGTGAATAAACTAAAAAAGGCGGCTATGCGAGTATCGCAGGAGTGTTATTGTTGTCCGCCTAATCTCGAATTTTACATGACGTGGTGCTTCACCAGAAATTATAACATAAGATAATTAATTGCATTATATACTTTTTATTTTGATACTTATCTCAAAATGAGCAAAAATTAACTTATACCTACTCATCAATTCTCCCACCTCTTGAAAAAAATATATGGAAATTCTCTTCGCTTTACCATAATTTGTTACGAGGAAAGGCAGCGCGGCCTTTATCACACAAAACTTAAATTTTGGATTTGAGGCCAAAATACATATATAAACTGAATAATTATTTTTTTAATCAAAAGTTATAGCAAATATCCAGTACAGTATTTAAAAAAATATATTGTTAATAATATTAAATAAATAATTTTGTTCTAATTGCTGTTCCCATGAAATATAAAATAAAACATTTAAAAAAAGGCTTTTTATGTAGAAATTCTAATTTATAGACGACAAATTTGTTTTAAAACGTAAATCAGTCGATTGTAATTTAAATTTACGCCCATCAAAATGTGTTTTAATAGTTTTTTTAATATTATATTTTATCGTATTCTAATTATTATTATCTCACAAATAATTACCAAAGTTGACTACAAAATCATGGAAAATATATTTCTTTCATGACCATTTTGTAATTTTAAACAAAAATAAATAAAATAGCACATATCCGTACTAGATATATGCCCATTGATAAAAAAAATGTTATAAAATTTGGATCGGTATTTTGGCCCCAAATCCAAATTTAAGTTCTGTAGGAAAAAGGGCGCGCAGCCTTTTTGCACAGGGGTGTTAATTTATTTTGTATACGTTTAATTTAGTGGACATGCGATTCTTGAGGTTTATTTGCGTTAAACCATTTACCACCTCTGTAGTTTACCATAAAAATTCTCTCGCTATGAATTTTTTCAATGGCGACTATTGCATTCGTTATTTTTTCATTCATAACATTTTCTGTATTATTCCTTCCTGCCTAGGTCAGCTTACCGGTTATAATACCCGACTTCACTTCTCTCATTTTATAAAATCTACTAAATAAAAGTTTTATTCCTATTATTTATACATGGTGTAAACATCACGTATCCAAAGCATTTTAAGCAGCGATACCTGAGCACATTTGGATAAAAAATGTAGTTGTCATTTTGCTGTCCGATGATACTTTTTTCATTTAAAAAATATAAGAATACTTTTCGGATCCCGTGTTAGGCATCCCGCCTCATTCCAGCAGCACGGTAATACAAGAAACACGAGTAGGATCAATAGGGCAAAACAAAATATATACTTTTTGTACTCTAAATATGCTCAGACATCGCTGGTTAAAATCCTTCAGGTATATGCTGTTACACCCTGTATACAGAACAGTTATATAATTTAAATTCGCAATTATTGAAAAAGACATAATTTTGTTTTAAATCCATATAAATCAAGCTTCTCGAGATTCAGTGCTTTTATTATTACCGTGACGGAATTCCGACCCGCGGAACGGCGACGGTAATGGGTCGCGCCATCTCATTTTTTGATACGAGTGAGGGAGATGATTCAAAGTTATCATTTTGTTGAATCTTCCTCGCTCGTATTAAAGAAATGAGATGCCCGGAGCCATTACCGTCGCCGTATCCGCGGCTCGTCACGGTAAAAAAGGACAAATTTTCTTCGTTCTTGAATTCAAACAATGTTTTTTTAATCTTTTAAATGGGGCTAATTAATATGCTCTACAAATTATTATTAATATTATAACATGTGGCGAAAACAGGTAATAATAATAATAATTTGTAGAGCACCTAGTTTGTGAAAAATCACCTCAGGGAGCTGGATTATACGTTACATACATATACAAGTAAATCTGCCCACGATAGAACAGCCTGTGTAAATAAATGTGACGTCGTTAGCGTTCACCACAAAATGTGCTTTACTAAGCGAAATGAAAGCACTGCGAATTCAAATGCGAAAATAAATTTAGCATAAATTTGCATAGGTAATTTTCAGAAATTATTCCTGAAAAGCTCTAAAATCGTGCTTCGTTGCTCTAAATATTTTAACCATATTTTATACTGAAATAACCGCTAAGAAAGTGTTCCATTATTTTAAACAATACTATAATTTCGTTGTGCAAAGGTTTGTATGCGTGTGGCATTATCATAGTTCAAACCGATGCATTTGTATAAAATTTTCAATTTATTTATTAATTTATTTATTAACGTCTTTTTTAGGGACTTATACAAAGGAATAGTAAAAAAGTACAGAGTATTTATTATCCATAACTGCACTCAGTGACAATACTTTGTATTTGTTTAGTTTGTTTTTAAACTTTACACAGGAAACTGAGGGAAAAAAAATACCCCCCAGGGCCTATATCGTCTTGTGTGGAGAGTCTTTTTAGGGAAAGGAAAGAGAGGAAGTTCTGGGAAGGAAAAGGGTATGAGGGGTGGGTAGGAATCTGGGGGTCAATATGTCCAGAAGTGACAAACGTATGAATCCATCCCTTCACTGTGGTGGCAAGGCGATATGTCGAGAGATCTGGTGAAGTCGAGGCTAGGTCTAGATCGAGGCACACAGTAGGTGGGCAGACGCAACCAATGCCAAGACCTAGACAAAACTCACCCCATGAACCCAGGCACCATTGCTAAGTCACAACACTTAGCGAACCACTTGAGGTGACCTATGGCAGGTTGCTTTTCCAATGAATGGTTTCCTGGGTGGCGGTTCCCATATCCGCCTCCCAAATTGCCATAGATATTATTTGCCATGTATATTTATTGTCTTGGCATAATTATTTCCCTGCATTAGTATTCTGGGCAATAAGGAATACTTACGGTGGTTAGTCCCAAAATTGTGAATAAACAAAAAAACAAAATACAAAACTGAAATAAATCCCGACTTCTAGTCTTATGTAGTGAAATCCGAAATCTTATCAATGCAAGCAATTTTGAATCAAATACATAATTTCGAATTTTATTCATAAATATCGAGTCAGTAAACATTTCTCTCTCTGACAATTTAAGCATATATATCTATATATATAAAATCAAGCGTCACAATGTTCGTCCAAGTTAAACTCCGAAACTACTTAACCGATTTTGATGAAATTTGCTTACTGTGTGTAATTTGATCCAACTTATCTAACTAATTAAATTTTATCTCGATTATTGACCTCAATATTTAGTATTGCGAATTAAATGTTTTTTATGGGACAATTTTTGTTTTTTTAAAGACAGACAAATATTCCCGGGTTACGAATAACCCAACAACATTTGAAAATTTCCTACTGCCACCAGACTAAGCGGAAGATGTTGCTTGTGTTGTAATGGAGGACTTAGCCAGCCGAGGAATCGAACACGGAACGCCTGGGTGGAACCAAAACGCGATGCTCACTCAACCACTGACCACAAACCAGACCGATTATTTGAAATTATTTGTAAGTTCCTTAAGTTTCTGACAGATGGCGGTGTGAGTTATTTTATTAACAAAACTTTTGGTTACCATCCAGTAGACGGCGTTTGTTTCGTTAGCCACAGCAACGCGTGGGCGGGTCAGCTAGTATTTATATGAAAATGAATCCCAGTTTCCCTTGGTCACGCCATAACTTCAGAACGACTTGAACGATTACGATGAAACTTTGGGGATTTGATGTGCGCATGCCTGCGATAGTTATAGGATAGTGTGCTCTGGCGTTATGAAATTATTTTCTATACTATTCATCTGATTGCGATAAAAATATGGTCAGCTAAGGTTTCCATATTGCGATATTTCTATATCGATGAGATCTGGCGTTATGCAATTTGTAAAAAAAATGTATGAGTTGTTTGAAAAAAGGGTGTATTTTACGGAGTTTAGCAGCCTGAAAAAAGGCGGGGAGGACGAGGAAGGGGGAAGGCGGGGAAGGTGAAAGGGGTACACGGGTGGGGAAGGAGACGCGGGAGAAGGGGAGCGGGGACGAGTGGGAAGGACGCGCAGGACGAATCCTTATTTAAATTGCATTTCAAGGCATGCCGGGTATTAGCTAGTATTCATATAATTGAAAAGCGTATTGTAGTTCACAAAGTAGCTGGAATTCCCATTTTAAAACATGAAAAGCATATGGATTTATTCTGTTTTCTTTCCGTAGCTTATACATGAATATTGTAATGTGGATTCAAGACGGAAGAATTGTGCTCATTTTGACTTCTAACAAGGGCAATATATAACAGCTTAATATACTAAATATTGTTGAAATTTCTAATTAAATACTAGTTTTAAATCCCAACATTTGTAATCCCTTGAGAACCGTTAGTGTTATTAAAAGGTAGAACTCCATTTAAATAATTTTTTTCAATATATTTAACAATATTATATTTAATTTATAAAAACAGCTTATTTATAAACAAGTTATGCCATGTAGTTATTATTACACGTGACCGCTGTTTCGTCTTCTGAAGGCATTATCAAACTGCGGGTAGTCCACTTACTGACGATACACTTAGGTATTTTTATTACTTACACCCTTTTTGATTTCCGGGTTAAATGTCGGAAATTATTAAAGGTTATTACGCTTTTTAAAATTCCTCAATTGCATTGTTTAAATTTGATTGAAGGTCATTGGTCGGTATGTAAGTTATTCCCAAAGGATGACTCTTTTCCAAGTCTTCTTTTACTAGTATAATTAAGTATTATTATGAAGTCATATTTATGCTTAAAAATTTCTAAGAGTGGCAACCGAATCATATTTTTTGTTCATTTTGTTAATTTTCAACTGCTCTAAAATATTATATCTAGAAATAATAAAAGTGTCGTCTGTAGGGGGGCAATATACAATTTGATATGCCTTTAGAAGGCGAAACAGCTGCCACGCGAACAATAATTACAACTTGATTATAAATAAACTGTTTTTATAAATTAAATAAAAATATTATTGAATGCATAAAAAAATTAAATGTTACAATTATCTTCCAAGATTAAAAATAATACTTATCCTAATGGAAAACATCACCCCAGTAGGCTTAAAATTTCGAATGCTATAATCTCATTTAAAAGAAGTCTAACACTCCGTGTTTGGAACATATAGTGCAAGTTGTCACCCCTCTAAGTTTACACTTGAAAGCCAGGAAATGTGGAAAACTGTACCAAGCGTTTCCACTTGTTACTGGTAAACTGCAGAGCAATTTATTCGCGAGGGACGTTTAGAAATGCGCTTTCTGCGCAATGTACATCTCATTATAAAGTAATAAAACATTCTTCCAGTAGAACGCAATGTTATGTTTCAATTTAAACCGTTGTTTCTTGAAAAGAAATGAGATTTAAAAAGGAACGTGATACTCACATTATTTGTGACGACGTAAAAAAATTATAATAAATATCCCGTTTCATTCATAACTGTTATTTAATACCTACCTACTTACTTTTCATTTACGAAATTATTTGGAATGAATTGATTTTTAATGTTATCAATAATTGTGACTATTAAAATGTATTCAGGCTTTCTCATCAGTTTTGCAATATTAACTTACTTCTCAGTTGGGTGCGAGAGTTGTGTGGACGGAACCATTGATTTTTATTATTGCGCGTGACTTCATTTTTGACAATGCCTCGGTAGGGGAACGTAAGTTAAATAGAGTTAGTAGGAGAACGTAAGTTTAATATGTGACCGATGTTTATTGATATAATTTACGGACAACTTTATCTAAATAGCAGAAGGATTGCGTGAATGACAGCGGAAGTTCTTTCCATTCTTAATTTGGAAGGTGGGGATGTGTACCGCCGCCTTGGGAAACATTTATTGGATAACCAACATCTCTGCCATAGGTCACCCCTAGTGTCAAGTTCTTACCAGGGGTGTCCGGGATCATGGGGTGAGGTTTGTTCAGGTCTTGGTAGTGGATGCGTCTGTCCGTCAACTGCGTGGCAGAGGGAGATCCTTTGATCTCTCCAGCTCGACTCTCTCAACCCATTGCCTTGCACCGCAGTGGGAGGGATGGATTCATAAGTCCATCACTCCTGGCGACCCCCTGATTCATACCCATCCTCCATTTCCAAAGATGACATAGGCCCTGAGGGAAATTATTTTACTCAAGGCCTCCTGTCTTCATGTTAAAAAAAGTAGACTAATCACGGATAATGTTGATAAAAGCCTTTATTGTGTCAATGAAGGCAATTTAAGGCTGTCGTGTTACCCCCTCTGGATTTTTCTTTATACAAAAATCAATTGTGTACGGATAATAAACACTTAACGAAATGGATAGGCGTTGTCACCATTGCAATGGAGTAAGTCTCAATTCTGGCTACCCAAGATCCGAGAAAACATCGATTTATTTATCAGAAAATTTATCAGGAAAGAAATGGATATTTAGACCTTCCCTTATAAATTCAATGTTATATTTGAGGGTGGTTTACAAAGTAGAATTAGTCACTTTATGAATTCATGTCACATCTGTTATAATAAATTTAAAATTAAATTTACGATTCGGTTTGAAGTAAGTTTTCAGAAACGGAAAATGGGTGCAAAATTATGAATTAATTCAGTTTTCGGGAATATTATCAAGAATAGTACTTGCCCGATGCCAATATTGACTAATTATTCGAAATCTTAAAGTTTTCCAAAGGTAATTAATGAAATTTGTGGAAATTTTAATTAAAAACTTTGACAGATAATTTTTTTTTTTCAAAATATTACTTTCTGCATTTGGTTTGTTTAAAAAAATGAACATCTGACTTATTGTATATGTATATGGTCTTTAAATAAGGACGATCGAATTTAAAATATAAATAAAACTAGATAAGTAAGTAAGATATCCACTCATTTTTATTATTATTTAAATATTTTATGGCAATATGTTTTTAATATAACGTCTTTCAAATGTCCATCGCGGCTTAGCTTTGTGGCAGGTATTCGGGAGTTCCAATTTTCAATGACTTTGCCGCATAGGTAAATCTGCTTGATGAATTGACTTTGAGGGTTTCAATTGCTTGCGGTTTATTTGCATAGACCTCTTATTTAAGATAGCCTAAAAGTAAGAAATCTATAGACATTAAATCGCACGACCTCGGTGGCCAGTTCATGTCGCTGCCGCACGAGATAACCATGTCCTTAAATCGCTCGTGCACCACTAAGAAAAACCGCGGCGAACATTAAATAAAATATACTATCAAATAAATAAAAAAAATTGAATGTATATCGCAAACACAACTTGTTTTATTTACATTTTAAAATCGAGCGTCCTTAAGACCCTGTATTCTTAATCATATTATTATTTAAGATTTTCACGGCCAAAAGTATTTTGTTGTTTATTTTTGGGATGTTATGCCGTGTTACGCTAACTCCTTCTTTAGCCGACGTTTCGGAAAACGTTACAGTGTCCATCTCCAGGGCAGATGTGTCTGTATTCTTCTTGATAAGAACGCATCGAAAATCATTACTAGTTTGAAAACAGATTTCAATGAATTTTCAAATAATTTTGTACCATTTCCAGATGAAATGTATAATTTATTTATTTATTACACGCCCTAATAGGATTTTACATTGTAGTTTATAAAAGTATCACAGTTATTTTAAAAACATTTTACAAATACCTTAAAATTATAACAATAAAGAAAACATAATATAATGAAAAAAATAATGTGACAACAAAAGCACACAATAAAAACAAAAAAAACCTTGGTAAAATTGAAAGAAGTCTAACATCAATTGATAATCAATATAAACAAAATAAAGAAAAAAATCTGAAATTAGTTTAAATTATTTGTGTCTCGGTAAGTAAAAGTATTGAAATAAACAACATTTAAAAATATCATTTTTAAGGTGAAGTATATCTCCCAGATCAGAATATTTATTTCCGAGACTGTGAAGTCTCGGGATCGGGGAATATGAGTAAAGGTGTTAAATACGGACCTGACTGCTTTTAACACTAGCAATCCTAAGGTTATTTGGAGTGAAAAACTTAGATAACATTTCAATTAACAACCTATGAAGGTATACAAATAGATAAATAATATTTTTAAAAGAAAGAAAAAATTTCTGGGTTACGAAAAACCTACAAATAGTTGTAAATCTCCAACTACAGTAATTATAAGGGGAAGACGTTGCTTGTGCTTCATGGAGGGCTTAATCAGTTGAATAATTGAATTCACGACGCCAAAGTGAGAACCCAACATTTACCAACTCAACCTTGTACACTTACTCGTAAACATTATAGTAGAAAAATGTTGCTTATGCTTTAAAAATGACTAAATTAGCTGAATAATTCAACTCACAACGGGATCCCGACATTTACCAACTCAGTCATATAGACATATTCGTAATCATTATAGGGAAGAGTACGTTTAGGCGATAGGAAGTAATGGCGGAAGAGGTCAGGTTAAGTTGGGCTAGATCAGCGTAGTCCAAGGGTAAGGCTTTGGACTCCCATTCCGAAGGTCGCGGGTTCATACCCGGCGTGCGCAAATAAATTTTATTTGATTAAATTCACAATTAATTAATTAAAAATAATATATAGTATACTTGCGGCACGTTACAGAGTGGAAGAGACTCTCTGTATCACACTGGTGTAAGACCACAATTCATAATTGAAATTAGCCGAGTTTAGTGACTAGTTTTGAATAGCAAGATACTTCCCCACTTTCCTACTCCAAATCTCCTTCCTCTCCCCACTTACCTTCAGCCTCTCAACATATCTTAATTGGGTAATGCAATAGTCTCACTGGCTCCAGACGGGAGTAGTTGGCACTCTTGTGAGGTATTCACAAAAAAAGGTAAGGTCAGGTTAGGCCAAGTTAACAATTAAGAAATATAACATTTCACTTTCCTAACTTACAGTACAAAGTAGTATATATCCGAATAAATGCGAACACCGCATTGTTCTCAAGCAAGGTCATTAAAAACGGCATGTCGCTGATAGTGCTGTACTGCACTCTATCCCAGGTCTTTCCATATAACCCAGCAAGCAAGCGACTCCTGGTGTTGTGGGTCTGATTACGGTATTCTCTATGTTTGTTGGATGGAGCAGGAATGGCGGCCAAGCAGGTAGCCGCGGCGGGCGTGCTGCTGATAGTGCTGTGCTGCACTCTATCCCAGGTCTTTCCATATAACCCAGCAAGCAAGCGATTCCTGATGTTGTGGGTCTGATTACAGTATTCTCTCTGTTTGTTGTATGCAGCAGGCATGGCGGCCAAGCAGGTAGCCGCGGCGGGCGTGCTGCTGATAGTGCTGTGCTGCACTCTATCCCAGGTCTTTCCATATAACCCAGCAAGCAAGCGATTCCTGATGTTGTGGGTCTGATTACAGTATTCTCTCTGTTTGTTGTATGCAGCAGGCATGGCGGCCAAGCAGGTAGCCGCGGCGGGCGAGCTGCTGATAGTGCTGTCCTGCACACTATCCCAGTTTTTTCCATATAACCCAGCAAGCAAGCGATTCCTGATGTTGTGGGTCTGATTACAGTATTCTCTCTGTTTGTTGTATGCAGCAGGCATGGCGGCCAAGCAGGTAGCCGCGGCGGGCGTGCTGCTGATAGTGCTGTGCTGCACTCTATCCCAGGTCTTTCCATATAACCCAGCAAGCAAGCGATTCCTGATGTTGTGGGTCTGATTACAGTATTCTCTCTGTTTGTTGTATGCAGCAGGCATGGCGGCCAAGCAGGTAGCCGCGGCGGGCGTGCTGCTGATAGTGCTGTGCTGCACTCTATCCCAGGTCTTTCCATATAACCCAGCAAGCAAGCGATTCCTGATGTTGTGGGTCTGATTACAGTATTCTCTCTGTTTGTTGTATGCAGCAGGCATGGCGGCCAAGCAGGTAGCCGCGGCGGGCGTGCTGCTGATAGTGCTGTGCTGCACTCTATCCCAGGTCTTTCCATATAACCCAGCAAGCAAGCGATTCCTGATGTTGTGGGTCTGATTACAGTATTCTCTCTGTTTGTTGTATGCAGCAGGCATGGCGGCCAAGCAGGTAGCCGCGGCGGGCGTGCTGCTGATAGTGCTGTCCTGCACACTATCCCAGTTTTTTCCATATAACCCAGCAAGCAAGCGATTCCTGATGTTGTGGGTCTGATTACAGTATTCTCTCTGTTTGTTGTATGCAGCAGGCATGGCGGCCAAGCAGGTAGCCGCGGCGGGCGTGCTGCTGATAGTGCTGTGCTGCACACTATCCCAGTTTTTTCCATATAACCCAGCAAGCAAGCGACTCCTGATGTTGTGGGTGTGATTACAGTATTCTCTATGTTTGTTGTATGGAGCAGGCATGGCGGCCAAGCAGGTAGCCGCGGCGGGCGTGCTGCTGATAGTGCTGTCCTGCACACTATCCCAGTTTTTTCCATATAACCCAGCAAGCAAGCGATTCCTGATGTTGTGGGTCTGATTACAGTATTCTTTCTGTTTGTTGTATGCAGCAGGCATGGCGGCCAAGCAGGTAGCCGCGGCGGGCGTGCTGCTGATAGTGCTGTGCTGCACACTATCCCAGTTTTTTCCATATAACCCAGCAAGCAAGCGACTCCTGATGTTGTGGGTGTGATTACAGTATTCTCTATGTTTGTTGTATGGAGCAGGCATGGCGGCCAAGCAGGTAGCCGCGGCGGGCGTGCTGCTGATAGTGCTGTCCTGCACACTATCCCAGTTTTTTCCATATAACCCAGCAAGCAAGCGATTCCTGATGTTGTGGGTCTGATTACAGTATTCTTTCTGTTTGTTGTATGCAGCAGGCATGGCGGCCAAGCAGGTAGCCGCGGCGGGCGTGCTGCTGATAGTGCTGTGCTGCACACTATCCCAGTTTTTTCCATATAACCCAGCAAGCAAGCGACTCCTGATGTTGTGGGTGTGATTACAGTATTCTCTATGTTTGTTGTATGGAGCAGGCATGGCGGCCAAGCAGGTAGCCGCGGCGGGCGTGCTGCTGATAGTGCTGTCCTGCACACTATCCCAGTTTTTTCCATATAACCCAGCAAGCAAGCGATTCCTGATGTTGTGGGTCTGATTACAGTATTCTTTCTGTTTGTTGTATGCAGCAGGCATGGCGGCCAAGCAGGTAGCCGCGGCGGGCGTGCTGCTGATAGTGCTGTGCTGCACACTATCCCAGTTTTTTCCATATAACCCAGCAAGCAAGCGACTCCTGATGTTGTGGGTGTGATTACAGTATTCTCTATGTTTGTTGTATGGAGCAGGCATGGCGGCCAAGCAGGTAGCCGCGGCGGGCGTGCTGCTGATAGTGCTGTGCTCCACACTGCCTCCCGCCCTCTCCATCGACCTGTCGCGCCTCTACGGACACCTGAGCGCCAAACGAACAGGTGAGTTTCTTTAATTTATCTAATATCGCTATTCCTCAGGTACCTTACAATATACACTGGCTATAATGCTATACGTATAACCAAACCAAAATACAATCCTACTACTCTGAATTACCTAGTGGAATTTGCGCTCAGAACGCAGTAATTTTTTTCAACCAATTATGAACGTTAAATATACATAAATATTTAAATATTTTTGTGCTGATAAACATAACTTCTTCTTTGGTACATTGAACAGTTGACTGATTCATTATACTGGAGTAAAGTGGTACTTTATTTCGGCACTCTAATTTATTATTCATCTTCGTAGGCAAAATAATTAGAAAAAGGGAAACTGATACTAGTTTTTGAATAACGGTATCAATTTCCTTCATTATTCAAATTAATTTGAATAAACGTATGTTACTTTCAAGCAAAATCATCGTTATGTAAAACGCTTTACACGTCGACCCGTTTTCAGGGAGTCAGATAATTTTATCAATTTTATATAAAAACATCAGTTTCCGTCAAAATGTTCATAGAAAAACGACATTATTTTACGATGACAGACAAAAAATTAATAAACGTACGTTTATTATGACAATAATGCTGCAGCTCTGTCACGCATTAAATAATGGTGAGACAAAATATGAGACACAGAATAATATGTCTGATTCCTCTGAAGGAAAGAAATAGTTCTCTGGAAAAATTTGATAGGCGAACCCCGGGAACCATTTATTAAATAATATGGGATAACCAACACCTCTGCCATAGGTCACCCCAAGTGGTTCGCTACGTTTGGTGACTTAGCAGGTGTGCCCAGGTTCATGGGTTGAGGTTTGTCCAGGCCTTGGCGTCGGATGCGTCTGCCTACCAATTGTGTGGTAGGTCAGATCGGGAGAGACTGGTTGAGGAAGGTCTTTTAACTTATCCAGCAGGACTCTCTCGGAACATCACTTTGCACCGTAGTGGGAGGGATGGAATCATTCTTCCGTTACTCCTGGACACAGTGACTCCCAGATTCCTACCCTTCCCTCATACCTTTTCCCTTCCCAGAACAGCCTCTCATTTCCTTCCTAAAAAGAACCCTCCACACAGCATCCCCAAAGATGACATAGGCCCTGAGGGGAATTATCCTCCTGAAAAACTCCCTATTGTAAAAAAAAGACATTCGTACATTGTGTGTCTCATCTTTTGTCTCACCATTATGTGCAAGAAAGAGCTGCAGCATTATTGTTATAAGGAGCGTACATTTATTCTTTTTTTTTTTGTATCGTCGCCGTTCCGTAAACGTGAGACTACCAATCTGTTGGACTATTGATAAAACAGTTTTACATGAACGTGCAAATACGTTTATCGAACTTATAATAATGAGCTGTATGAAAAGATTCCGCGGGACTTCAATCTTCCCTATCCAATATCGTTTAATACGCCCCTCAGCTCCCATTAAGTTCGTCCATGAACGTTAACTCGTGAGTTTAAATTTCCTTAATGTTACCAATAACCCTACCACTGAACGTAAACGTGCATTTCTATACTTCTACCTTAGAACTAATATACAACCTTTTCTGTTTTTGAACAAAGAAAACTTTCCAGAGAAAAACAAAAACAAACAAAAAAAATTCGGGCGAAACAGCTGTAACGCTTAATAATAAATACGAAGCAGAACTTGTTTATAATAAACTGTTTTTATACATTGAATAATAATATTATTGAATATATAAAAGAAATTAAAAAAAAAAAAAAAAAAAAAAAAAAAAAAAAAAAAAAAAAAAAAAAAAAAAAAACGAAAAAAAAAAATTGAGAGAAAAATACATAATTTGTCATAATTTCTGTATCATGCTTATTAATTAACAGAGTTCAACTAACGAAGCTCTTACAACTGAAAAAAAATCGTACATGCGATCCTTAATTCAACTAGACGCGATCGATTTATTTCGTTTGATCTGTAGCGGTTCCACCTACTTATGTAGCTGTGCCTTATCGCACTGCATACGCTACCTACCTAGGTAGCCACTCGCA
Source organism: Limnephilus auricula (assembly GCA_951813805.1). Taxonomy (NCBI): domain Eukaryota; kingdom Metazoa; phylum Arthropoda; class Insecta; order Trichoptera; family Limnephilidae; genus Limnephilus; species Limnephilus auricula. Next base: position 33,766,857 of record OX638400.1, on the reverse strand, counting down.
ATGTTTAGTGCTGCGCGAATTATTTCGACCACCTTCTGGAAAGAGCTCGGACCTGCCACACATTACACACAGCGCTGCGTAGCCATATCGAGAAACTTCTCGTGTGTGCACGATTTCGCCTGCCGTTTTCGTACCAGTCTCGGCCCTATATAACGGCTCGAGTGAGCCAAATCCAGCAGTCGTTCTCACTCAGTCTTCACGGTAAAAGGCCAGCTGTCTAGTAACTCAATCTGCGGTTCGGTCGGGATAATATTACTACGATTGTAAATACTGTACATTTGTAAATACTGTAAATATATATCATCATCATCAACAATCATCCTCCAGCGTTTATTATTCCGACCAGCGCGCACGGAGATATCACGACACACCGGTATCTCCTCAATCAACCGGAGACCCACAAATCTCCTTAACCAGGACATCACTCACCTACTGCCTCCAAAGATCTTTGAGAAACGAAAGTTGCTGAAATATGATTAAAGACTTCATTAACTAATTAACTAGTTTCAAAAAGTAAACAGGGGCTGACAATGCATATTTAGGTTAGTATTACATTACATTGCCAATTTATTAATATTGTATTTAATTAATGAAGACAATACATATTAGCGAAACTCAATCGAAAATCTGAAACTGAAAAACCAGCAAAAGATAGGCCACATCTAGTACTCGAACCTAGGACCTACGCCTTGCCGGAGTGGTGCTCTACAAACTGAGCCAATGTGTCCCTATCCGATTCGGTCATATTTATCTGCATCATACTTTGGTTAAGAACTACCAACATAATCTTCATTTTCTCCTTGCCATTTTGTGTGATTGCCAATAAAGTTAAAAAAATGAAATAAAACAATATTTTATTTTAATTAATGAAGATAATATTAGCGAAAGTCAATTGAAAAATCCGAAACAGAAAAATCAGAAAAAGATACGGGTACACCTGGGACTCGAACCCAGGACCTCTGGCAATCCGGGCCAACGCGCTATCCACCGCGCCAATATTGTTTCGCTATATTGTTTCGCTATATTGTTTCGCTATATTGTTTCGCTATATTGTTTCGCTATATTGTTTCGCTATATTGTTTCGCTACTGCGCAATATTGTTTCTAATATTATCTTCATTAATTAAAATACACCTTTTAGGCTACACCTCTTATGCTATAAATGTATACAATAGTTTGTTTGATGTTAAATAGTATCTCTGTTGATCTCTTCAGGGTTGATTCTTTAAAAAAATGCTTTCATTTTTGTTATAGTTATGGTTTGTATTATTATTTATTTATAATGTGGATGTATGGTTACGTCATTATGTTTTGTATGAATTGCATAAAATGTATTTGTATGTTTGACATTTACATGTCCGTTACAATGATACATGTACAATATTTCAATAACTAAGCAAAATAAGTTATATTTTTATTTTCAAAGTTAAAAGCACCCATTGACAAGTTACTTACAAGTAGTGTATTGGGACTTTTATCTCCTTTTGTATTATTTTTTTTAGTTTGATATTATACTATTTTGTCTGTACCTTTAAATAAATTTTAAAAAAACCTTGCCATTTCATAATCTTTATAAAAACTCTAACATTAAAAAAAGGATATTCCGTAAAATTATAACACAAATTTTTGTGCCCAAATGCTCATAAAAGAATATTACTAAAACAAAATTCCATATCTGGCCAAAAAATAATAATATAATTAGTATTCCCCATCATCAAAGTATTAATAAAAATCTGAAAACTTATAACATTTTTGCTGTCGCTAAAAATAAATTTCTCTTTGTGTAAGTCTTCGGTAGCAAAGCAAATTAATTGAACAAATTGTGATTTGTAACTAGGAATTGTTGGGAACTGAAAAGGCCTCAGGCAAAGAAAGATGTTTATCTATTATAAGGGGAATATTGAATCTGCAAAAAATGGGTAAATCGAATAACATGCCTTTTCCAATAAATTTCTAGATATGGGATTATTTATTTATTGCTTCGGATGGAAACAGATTTCAGAGAACAAAAATAACTCCGGCGGGATACAAAAGATTGTCCGATATCTTTATAATTCAGTTAGGGAGCATTATTATATATTTTGTGTTTTTTTTAAATATTAATACCGCACAAGAGTCTCAACTACTTCCTTCTGGAGCCAGTGAATCTATGGCATCCCATATGTTGTGAGGCTGAATATAGTGTGGAGGGGAAGAAGATGGAAAGAGGAAGGAGGGGAAGAACCTGGCTATTCAGATCTGAGTCAATTGTGGTAATACAAGTAATCACGCAGGATTTGAACCCGCGATCTCCGGCTTGCCAGACTCACAATATAGTTAACTTGTATACCACCTATTAAATCTACAATATATTATTAATTTTATTATATTTGGCAATTTGGGAGGCACCCTTGGGAACCATTAATTGGATAACCTACACCTCTGCCATAGGTCAATCCAAATGGTTCGCTACA